>CM060108.1:33055255-33615255 GCA_030522415.1 Channallabes apus | reverse complement strand
CACCAGGCCGGGTCCGAGCCTCGGGCCTCCGCTCCTGCACTGTCGGGTTTTCTTTCCCCCCGAAATGTCATGTGGTGAAGTTGTGGCGGGTTCGCCGATTTTCCAGGAAGGACATTTGAATTTTTTTTTTTCTGAGCCATGTTTTTTCTCTTCTTTTCTCTCTCGACGTCACCGCCCCCTTTTTTTCCTGCTAGTTCGTTTTCCTACCATAAGAGGGCGCTGCGTCACCTCTCTACCCACCCTGCCCTGCTCGGCAACTCTCGAACTTTCACTGAAATGCGTCCACGGATCCGCCATAACATTAAAACCAGTCTCACTCACTCTGTATACAGGGTCACAGGGCGAGACTGGAGTCTATCCCAGGAGATTTAGGAGGGGGGAGACCCAGTCCATCACAGAGCAGGGACACGCATACACACGCTCATTCACACACTACGGGCATTTTCCATCTATCCATCCATCTAGGAACCTCTGTAGTCCATCTAGGGACCATGGACGTCAATGGTGACCATTGTATTTAATCTTATTTGTCAACATTCACACACCATAGGCACTTTGTCTTTGGAATGTGGGAGGAAACCGGAGTACCTGGAGAAAGCTCACCAAGCACGTGGGAGCACATGCACACATACCAGAGCCCTCAACCCTGGAACTGCAAGGCAATAGTGCTGACCATGAACACCACTGATTATCTCATTACAATGTCAAGGGGTGGGATATACCAGGCAGTCTGTTCCCAAAGTTGATGTGTTGGAAGCTGTTGTCCAGTGACAACTGGGTCAGAGTACCTCCAAAACTGCAGGTCTCTGTTATGCAGTGATCCGTACCTACCACAAGTGACACAATCATTAAATTATAAACATGATCACAGAGAGAGCAAAGTCTGGCCTTTATGTTACTGTTAAGTTAATGTTGGCCCGGAAGAAGACACAGTGCATCCTAGCTTGGTGTGTATGGAGCCGCGTAGCTGCAGACCGCTCAGAGTGCCCATGCTGACCCCTTGATCACTTCAAAAAGCACCTACGATGTGCATGTGAGCATCATGGTGCGATAGTAGAAGATGACCTGGTGAGAAGAAGGCAAGCCTGTGGTGCTCTGAGCAGTGTTCCGCTGGGAAACCTTGGGCGCATGCCATTCTTTGACACGTGCCACCTACTTAAATATTGTTGCCGACCAAGTACAGTACACTGTTTTTCAAATCAAACTACAACTTTAATAAAACTGTGAAATGTGGTCCATGAGTAGAAGAGTCGAGAATAAAAAAATGGAAATGGTGTTCCCTGTTGGTAGTGGCCTCTCTCTGCATGATAATGTGTCCTGACACCAAAACTTGTTTGAGGGACATGACAACAGGTTTTACTGGTCCAATCCATAGAGTCCTTGCAATGTACAAAATTTAAAGGTTATGCTGCTAACATCTTGGTGCCAAATACCACGGCACAGATTAAGAGGTCATATGGAGTCCACGCTTCGACAGATCAGGACTGGCTTGGTGGCACAAGGGGCCCCACCCAGTGTTTGTTAGGTGGTTTTAATGATGTGGCCAAGATTCAGTATTAAAATAAACAGAAGGTTTTATTCAGAGAGATATAAAACAGGTAACAAGTAACTATTGCCTATTTCAAACAGAATTTCCGGGTCTCTTTCAAATGTACACAAGTTTGTGATACTGAGCATGTTTTATATGGAGACACTTGTGCAAAAGGTCAGATTTTCCTTATGTCTAATCTCTACAGAAGCATCTATTCTGTTGTATTTGAAATGGCTCGTTAGGTTTTGGACTTATAAAGTCTGATTTTTCAGCACACATCATCGTATTTGCTCAGTGGTATCTTGACTCATCCACCTGTGGAACACAAACTGGTGACACACTGAAACATGTTGCATCATACTGTACATTTCTTAGTTTTATATAAAAAAATTGTAGTTTGATTTAAGTTGACCTTTTGTCAAGATATTATTATTATTCATTCATTCATTTATTCATTCATTCATCTTCTACACCGCTTTATCCTGTATTTAGGGTCGCGGGGACCTGGGGTCCGTTCTTCGTACGTCGCTAACTCAGTTAGCTGGATTTGATTGTTGTGGATTTGTGCTGATCTTGGATTGTTTCGTTCTTCAATGCTCATCTCGCATTTGCTGTCATAGCAACATGTCCGTAAGCTTGAACCTGATTGGTTAAAGAGCACGACTGACGTGGACTGACTCACATGGGGAAAGAAAAGTATCTTGCATATATATATATATATATATATAATATACACACACAATCGCTATCAAATATTATATTAGATTCAAAGAACTTTATTAATCCCAGAGGGAAATTGCTCTTGGTTATACAGTTGCTCAGATTAATCAGATTAATTTACCAGGAAGGAAGAAAAGTTAAGTTGGGGGGGGGGGCGGCTATATTAGGGGGGGTTATATATTAGACAGCAAAATAAAATTAAAGAAACAGAAATGTAAAATTCAATGAAAATAACAATAAATAGAAGTGAAATAGAATAGATTAGTAATTGGCTCTGGCACATAATTTAGTTACCTATTGCACTAAAACTTAGTGTAAGTGAAAAGAAGTATTGCACAAGTTTATTATTATCAGATATTGCACTTAGAACATTGAATTGTGTGAACAAAAAGTGTCAAAGTGTAAAATGTTATTAGTTATTAACCAGGAACTACTGACAGTCCCTGACCTGGAGTAAAAATGCTATAGAGAAGAGTTATATAATTTTATGACCGTAGGGAGAAAAGGTCTCCTGTGACGCTCCGTAGAACACCTGCTCATAATTAGTCTCTGGCTGAAGTTGCTCCTCTGGTCGGTGAGAACTCTGTATAGCGGGTGAGAAGGATTGTTCAAGATTGTTCGTATTTTGGACAGAATCCTCC
The DNA here is from genome assembly GCA_030522415.1 of Channallabes apus. Lineage (NCBI taxonomy): Eukaryota > Metazoa > Chordata > Actinopteri > Siluriformes > Clariidae > Channallabes > Channallabes apus. The sequence continues at coordinate 33,612,363 of CM060108.1, read as the reverse complement.
TTTTTGCCACGACATCAACAGAGTCCAGATCCGGCCCTTCTAATGACCTTGTCCAGTCTGTTTCTGTCTGCCGCTTTTATGTTACATCCACAGCAGACCACGGCAAAGAAGACGACACTCGCCACCACAGATTCGTAAAACATCCGAAGAATGGTATTACAGATGTAGAAAGATCTGAGCCTTCTCAGAAAGTACAACCTGCTCTGTGGTTTCTTGTAGAGGGCCATTGTGTTAACTGACCAGTCCAGTTTATTATCCAAATGGACTCCTAGGTATTTGTACTCAGAGACCATGTCCACTGTCTCTCCCTGGACAGATATAGGAATCACAGGGGTTCCACCTTTCCTAAAGTCGACCACCAGCTCCTTTGTTTTCTTGACGTTAAGTTGAAGGTGGTTGCGCTCACACCAGAAAACAAAGTCATCCACCACAGACTGGTACTTGGAGATATCACTGTCCTTAATACATCCCACCACCACAGAGTCGTCAGAGAACTTCTGTAGATGGCATGATCCTGAATTATACTTAAAGTCCGATGTATATAGGGTGAAAAGAAATGGAGACAGAACAGTCCCCTGAGGAGCACCAGTGCTGCAGATCACAGTGTCAGACACACAGTTTTGTAGACGAACATACTGGGGACGGCAGGTCAGGTAGTCCATTATCCAGGAGACCAAGGGAGTGTCAATTTCCATGATTCTCAGTTTCTCCCCCAGTACCGCTGGTCGTATGGTGTTGAAGGCACTGGAGAAGTCAAAACATAATCCTCACACTGGTCCCAGGATTGTCGAGGTGGGAGTACGTACGGTGGAGCAGGTGTATGATGGCGTCATCTACTCCCAGGAGTGGCTGATAGGCAAACTGAAGAGGGTCAAGAGAAGACTTCACCTGGGGACGAAGTGTATCCAGGATGAGTCTCTCAAACACCTTCATAATATGTGATGTTAGAGCGACAGGCCTGTAGTCGTTCTGGGCAGAGGGTCGTGGTATCTTGGGGACAGGAACAATGCAGGATGTTTTCCACAGGGCTGGGACTTTCTGTAGAGACATGTGTGTAGGACCCCACACAGTTGAGGAGCACAGGATTTCAGGACTCTTGGGTTAATGTTGTCCGGACCTGTAGCTTTTGTAGGGCAGAGTCTGCTCAGACCGCGTTTTACCTGGTCATCTGAGATGTTGATTGATGGGATTGCAGCAGAATTAGTGGGGGTTTTCTGTGTGGGGTGGATGGGGGAGCAGTGGAGCCTGTGTTAGGGCTGAAGTTGAGGTTTAGGGTGGTGTGAGACAGAGGGACATCAAATCTGTTGAAGAAGGTGTTGAGATCGTTAGCATGTTCTACATTGCCCTCAATAGCTTGTCCACTCTTCTTGTAGGCAGTAATGCTCCTCATGCTTCTCCACACCTCTCTCATGTTGTTGTCCTTCAGTCTTTGTTCCATTTTTTTTCCGGTAAGACTCTTTCCTCTGATTTTGACAGCCAACATTCTTTGAGCCTTCTTCGCTGCTTCCTTATCACCAGACCTAAAAGCCCTTTTTTTCTCATTTAAGGAGGCTTTAATGTCCTTAGTGACCCAGGGTTTGTTGTTGGGGAAACAGCGAATATTTCTCATAGGTATACAGGTGTCCACACAGAAGTTTATGTACTCTGTAATGCAATCTGTCATACCATCAATGTCCTCTTTATGTGGCTCTCAGAGAACTTCCCAGTTTGTAGCCTCAAAACAATCCTGCAGGGTATTAGTGGCCTCTTCTGACCACCTCCTCACATTTCTCACTGTAGCAGGCTGCCTCTGGACCAGGGGTTTGTATATTGGCTGGAGATGAACCAGGTTGTGGTCTGATTTCCCCAGCGGGGGCAGGGCTGCAGCACTGTAAGCACTTTTAACATTAGCATACAGCAAGTCCAGTGTCCTATCCCCCCTGGTGTGGCAATCCACATACTGCGTGAAAGTGGCGAGAGTCTTCGTCAGGGGTGCGTGGTTGAAATCGCCGGAGATCAGAAGAAAGGCATCTGGGTGTTGGGTCTGGAGTTTGGCGGTGACCGAGTGGATGACGTCACACGCTGCGGCGGCGTTCGCGGACGGAGGAATGTACACGGCAGTTATTATAACATGAGAGAATCCTCTGGGTAAATAATGTGGGCGAAGTCCAACAGCCAACAGTTCAATATCCGGACTACAAACATTAGAACATAAATTCATAGGTTTATTATTATTATAATAAACTCTAGACACGAGACAGTCCTCAAGACCATTAATTCAAATTCTTGTATAATGTTTATTTTGTAACATTTATTTTTCAGGGGTTCATGAATATGCAAATAAATAAATAAATAAATATATATATATATATATATATATATATATATATATATATATATATATATATATATAATGATAAAAATAAATATTTTTATAATGAAAAATTGGACTAAATTATTTTTATTATAAAATAACCAATATAAAAGTATACATGTATTTGGAAAAAAAAAAAAAAAAAAAATATATATATATATATATATATATATATATATATATATATATTTATTTTTATTTTTTTTTCAATACAACATTTATTTTCATATTGCATATTTTATTTTATTGTCTCATGTAATTTGGAAAACATTAACCTATGAATGATTATGTAGGGGGGGGGGGCAATCGATGGCAGGGGGCATTTCAGCGCATAACACGTGTTACAAAATAAATTGAGCCGCTCTTTTGCCATTTCTTCAACCAGTCGAAGGCCTTGTGATCAGTGTTTCTACTGTCGATGCACATCACCTTTTAAACCAACGCACGAGCGCGCAATAATCCTAGACAACTCAATCCAGCTATACTAATCATCAACAACAGGTGGCTCGAAGAACCAACTTAGCCAGATCTTAATTAGCGCGATGATCTGATCTTAGATGTGTCAATTCATCCCGGATGTTTCAAGCGACGTACGAAGAACGGACCCCTGGACCCTATCCCAGGAGACTCTGGGCACGAGGCAGGGTACACCCTGGACAGCGTGCCAATCCATCGCAGAGCACACACACACTATGGTCAATTTGGGAATGGCAATTAGCCTAATCTGCATGTCTTTGGACTGTGGGAGGAAACCGGAGTACCTGGAGGAAACCCACCAAGCACGGGGAGAACATGTAGTATTATTATTATTATTATTATTATTGAAGATATTTAATTAATTACCAGTCAATTAGGCTAATAACTGTAATATCCTAAATCCCTTTGATTACGGTTGATCCGGCCACTACTGCACACTTGAAGAGGATTGTTGTTGATTCGAATACTGTTTTCATATAGGAAATAACACTCAAGCGATGAACATGAGGGATTGCATTGCTTTTGCATGTTATTTACATTCGTCACTCATGGCAGTGGATAATAGCTGCAGGGTGCTACATTTTCATAATAAAAGTCTAATGAATCCCTGTTTTCTCAAGCAATTTTGATTGTCTCGCTCACATTGACATTACATGTTTTTCTTATTACTGAATGTATAATAAGAATTGTGTGTACATTAAATTAAAAGGACAAATAATCCCAGATGAAAATGAGTTCTAAACTAAAAGTTCTCCCAAGTCAGTATTGCCTTTTGAAATGGTTTTTACATTTGGTGGGAAATTATCTTATTCTTCTTATTCTATGTGCTCGAATGCCTACATATAAGATTTATGTTAGAAAAAGAGAGCAGGAAGAATTAAAGTATCAGAAATAATTCACAAACATGCCACATCCAGCATCAGCTTTTAGGTCATTATCTAAATAACAGTCTTCTACATTATATTTAACAGACGTCTAATCTCATTATACATCCGACCAGTTGAGGATTAAGGGCTTTGCTCAAGGGCCCAACAGTGGTAACTTGGTGGTTGTGGGATTTGAACCGTAGTCCAATGCCTTAACCTTTGGGGATTTAACATTTTTTATTTATTTATTTTTGTTCAAATTATATTGATGATTTTTGCTTGTATTTGTTGGACAGGCTAAATTAGGTTTAATTACCATCAAAGACATCCACTAGATGGCGCCACTTGCACACACATTTCATTCACCTACAGTGTGTTCACCTAGTGTAGCACTCTTAAAGCTTTTGTTTACCGTTTCGTAAGTTATATCGTATCAGTACATTGTCTTTCTTGCATTAATGGCCTGTTTACATGAACTTGTTTAGGATTTAAAGTAGAAACGAAGATGCACTTATGGTAGGTAAAATGCATTTGACTTACAAGTGGAGTTAATCAGGCCACACAACACAAGGTGGAGCACAAGTACTCGATTCCTGAGACAACATACCGTCTGAGGCTAATTGAACTGCTTTTCTTTCCACAGTTGAAGGAGGACCAGCGTGGCTGAAATGTGCCTGGCCCACATGAGAATCATTCCGGATGAAAGCCTTCCTGAGACACCGGGCGTATCGACAGAGTGGTCGGTCCGTCAGTCAGTGAACATGATGGAAAGCAGCGTCTGGAGGAAACGTCAGCGTGGAAAGTGCTCAGGATGGAGTTACACAGGTGATCTTTGAGTCTCACTTGAAATGTGTTCAGTGATGTTCGAACCAGTTTCCAGAGGTATGAGAATCAATCATGTTGCATAAACCATGATGGTTCCAGTCAAGCAGTACAATGTACTGTTTGATGCCTACAGACGTCTACATCAGCACCAGATAATCTGTCTGGATGTAACAGATCGGTAATCATTTCAAGGTAGGGCTGATTCGTGCTGAGGAGTTGTGATGTCACGTCTGTTGGCAATTCAGTGACCAAGACTAACTTAATACAGGTTCCCCTGTTAAGGAATGTAATAAGCACACACCTGTGTTAGCAAGGATCAAAACCTGTCATGGATGGTATAAAACATGTGCATGGAGGAATCAGTATCAGATGCTTACACGGTTATTACAACATGCTGAAATCGTATCTCCTCGAACACTATATCTCTGTTATTATAGACAATATATGGAGGCCAAGCACAGGGAGAACATGTAAACTCCATGCAGGCGGGAATTGATCCACTACGCCACCGTGCCACCATATAAGTCATATGGAATCAATTAATTAAAAAAATACTCGATGCTGTGCTTATCATTAAGATTGGAATTTTTTTTTTCACATTTGTTTAGAGGTTTGTGGATTTAAACAAACCTTTTTTAAAAAATTTGTACCTAAAACTTTTATAAATATATCCAAAAAACAATGACATCATCACACATCAAGAATATCAAGCCTCTTGAATAAAATGTGAAATAAGTCAGTATAACTGATGATTCAGTATATTTCACTCTCATTGTCACAATCATGTCTGTCTGACCGAGAGAGAGAAAGAGAGCATGAGCTCACCTCTCGCCTCGTGAAACATACTGTAAAAGCGACATTCATTTAGCATTACGGCTTTTTTTTTCTCCTCGATATTTCAGCAACGTGCACGTTTTATTTAAGTGAAATCTGTCACACTGTTCTTTTTAAACTGACTCAGCAGTGTCCGGTCTGAAACCAGCTTTAAGCACCGTTTTAGTCAAATCTAATATTTGACGCTGATTATGAAGACTAATCATCACAGCTTTAGCTTCTCATTGCACATACGTCAAATGCTGGATTATAGCAATCAGATATTCAACGTTTTCATAATTATCTAACAAAAGTCGACTCGCGGGTTGGACGGAAGGCGAAGGATCAGCTGAGGTCACCTGAGGGGAAGGTGCGGGCTTGTTGGGGTTTTTATTGAAATTTCAGTTCACCCTCGAGGCAGTAAAACTATAAACTTTGCACACTGCTCCTTTAATTGTTCCAAGACATCAAAGGTTTTCGCTCATTCATAGTTTATAGCACATTCCTCTGTGCGTGTGGTTTTAAAGGTGGCTGGAATGATGCCAGTCCAGTAGGTTTGTTTGTGTTATTGTAGCAAGCACTTGTTTTTCACAAGTTTTTTGGCCTTTCGAACAGCCTAATGACAGATGATGATGGATAATTAGATTCTGCTTAATACGTCTCTCTGTTTGTCCTTTCCGCGCTGCTGATGTAGGAGAGTTAATCCGGCTCGTTTGATTATTAGTTTTTTTTCCAACGAAGGATCTAAAGATGCTTCAGGAGAACAGAAACGTCCAGTTCTTCACACCGTGCACGCACACTCACTCACACGCACGCACGTTCTCCTACACTCCATATGTGAACCGAATGACATCATCATCATCACATGGGGCCGATCTGGCATGTGTGTGTCTTAGCGAGCGAGCGAGAGAACATGAGCAGGAAGATGCCTTGTTCAGGAGCAGGAACTGCTGGAAACGGAAATACACACTCTTAAAAAAAAAAAAAAAAAAAAAAAAAAACAGAACATGCACAGGCATATTTATAGAGAAGGGCTTGAAGTGATGCCATCTTGTGCTGTGTTTCTGTACATGAGGTCGAGCCAAAATAGAGTGCAGAGAACGAGAAAATAAAACTTATACACAAATAAATAAATACACAATAAGAGATTTTAGCTGGTGTCGAACGTTTCAGAATTTCTTAATCCAGGCAACTTGGCATCCGAATCTGCACTCCTATTCAAACGTAATAAACGTAAGTGTGCTTCGTTAAAGGTTCCGTATGGAACTTTACATAGAAAATTACTCACTAGGACATCATCTTGGGGTTCTGCGATCTGTGTTAGTAATCCTACGCATTACCTGGTTCATTTAAAGGTGATGGACTGCGTAGCAATAAACGATCCATCGTCCCGCGTTACTTGATTCATAAAGCGTTTTATTGGCTTACTGGCTTCTCTGACCAATCCTTGTCTTGGTTTTCTAATTATCTAAGTGATAGAGTGCAGTCTGTGAAATCTGAACAACTTCTTTCCCAGCCTCTCCCAGTCACCAATGGTGTCCCACAGGGATCAATACTTGGACCTACACTTTTTTCTATTTATATTAATAATGTAGCTAATTCTGTTACAGACTCATTTATCCATCTTTATGCCGATGATACAATTCTTTACTCTACAGGTCCTTCTCCAGCTGCAGTTTTGCAGCAACTTCAACTCAATTTTAATAGATTGCAAAAGACCTTTTCCAATTTTCATCTTCAGCTAAATACTTCCAAAACTAAAGTCATGTGGTTTGGAAAAAAAGGTCACATTTCATCTAGCTTTCCAAGTATCTGCTCCCTTGATGGGACACCATTGGAATAGACTACTGAATACAAATATCTGGGTATTTGGCTAGATAACACCCTGTCTTTTTCAAAGCACATTGATAATTTGAAGACCAAGATCAAATCAAAACTTGGGTTCCTTTATAGAATGCGTTCTGCATTTACATTATCTGCTAGGAAAACTCTGGTGCAAATGACCATTCTCCCCAAGTTTGATTATGGGGACGTTATTTATAGATCAGCATCCAAAGGCCTGCTTCAAAAGCTTGATGTTCTCTACCACTCTGCCATCCGGTTTATATCGAATGCTCCCTGTATTCTTCTCTCAACTGGTCTTCATTGTATACCCGTCGTAAGATCCATTGGTATATGGTCATTTACAATACTCTCCTCGGTTTGTACCCTCCTTACCTACAAGAACTGTTACACTCCTTTTCTTCTGGGTATAACACCCGTTCTGCTAACCTGATTCAGCTGACAGTTCCTAAGGCTTCATCTGCATTCGGCCTGTTATCTTTTCAGAACGCTGCTGCTAGAGATTGGAATGATCTGCAAAAAACGTTAAAACTGGACAATATCATTCCTAAGTCTGTTTTTCATTCACGAATTTCAGCTCACTTCAAAGACGTCTGTAGCTGTTATTTAGACTAGCTGCTCTCATTTATTGCTGCTCCACTCTTCACATGTCTATGTATGTATGTGTGTACATGTATGTATATGCATATGCTTGTACATATGTGTGTATATATATGTGCATGTGTGCCTATGTATTTGTGTGTGTGTGTGTGTGTGTATATATACGTATTTAAATTATTATTATTATTATTTTTTCGTAATTTCGTTTATATTTCTTAAAATGTTTTTATTTTTTATCAGTTCCCCTACTTCCCCCAAAAGGCTCAGCCTTTGCCAGGCCACAGTTGTAAATAAGAAACCTGTTCTTAATCTGTCTTGCCTGGTTAAATAAAGGTAAATAAAAAAAATAAATAAAATTATAGCAAAGCTAGAAATGGCTCATGGTCCGAGTGAGTGATGGTGCAGGGAAGGAGTCACGGTTATGGGTTAGCTCATCCTTCAGCCCTGCAACACGGGATAGAAATTCACACTGTGTATTGCGTGTGTATTACAGGAAGGATGGTGAAGAGAGGATGACGTTTTCAGGGTTAACCTCTAAGTAGATGGGATTGGCTGTATGAGTGTGTGTGTGTGAGAGACGCATGGAGACAGAAATTGAGTTATAGTTCTGTTTCTGGTAAGTCCGTTGCATCACATGTCTATAAATAATGATATGGTGTAAATGTTCATGACGTTCCTGTCAGTCATGCATCACATGTTCATGGATGGATGTCGGTATGAACAAGAAAGCGAATTAAAGTAAATCCAAAACACGTTTGGGTCCAAAATAACTAGAAGTTCAATAAAAATCTAAATAAATATATTGATTCTGAATTGTTTGATCAGAGACAGGAGAAGCAGGTTATATTCAGAAAGAAAGGAGGAGGAGGAACAGGAAGAGAGGCAGAAAAGTACATCCCTCACACTCCTCTTCACAGCGTGGAGCGAGAACATCACACCACTGAGGGAGGAGAGAGAGGAAGGAGGAAGGACAAAGGGAAGGTTGGAGTCATGCAATTAATCCACCTGCTGTATGCGTGTATGAGAGAAAGAGGGCGTGAAAGGGTGACAAATCATCATTAGAGAGGCCGGACAGCACTCGACTGGCATGATGAAACCGCGAGATACAGTACAGACGAGAGAGGCAGAATAACTAGGGTTCTGAATAACATGTTCTGAACTAGGATGAGGATGTGGGTTTTTGATCGAAAAGCACTTCCCCAAGTCACTCTGGATATAACGGCGTCTGCTTAACGACATGAATGTAAACGTAAATGAATAAGACTGTGGAAGTAATGGGGTTATCGCTACTCTGTGGATGGCAACAGTGTCTAGAATAGTGAACTGTAATAACATTGGTGGAGACTGAAGATGTCTCATATTCCTAAAGCCAAAAAAATTCAATTAAGTCCAAATTCAATTTGTGAGAAAAACCCAGCACAGCGTAAAGTGGGACTAAGTTTATCTGTTTAGATACAACGCTAATTTCCATCTACGAGGGTGTTCAAGTCAAACTGGGACTTGTGATAAAACTTCTCGTGCATGAAGGTGTACAACGGATTGACGTCTCCAAGAGACTTTAAGCACAGTATGGCGAAGGGATTGTTTAATGCAAACATTTTAACAAAGGCCGCACCTCTGTGAAGTGTATTGTGTCCAGAGTAAACTTTCTATCCTGATGGTATCCAAGCATTTGTGAACAAAAGAGTTTTTACTCTCATAACTGTTCTGTTATTCTGCGGAAACAAAAGTCCTGGCTTGACTTGAACACCCCTCATAGACGTGTTTAAAGAGTTTAGAATGTGGCAGCTCTGGTGGCTGAATGTTGAAGTGAGCAAAAGTAATAATACATAATAAAGGAATAAATAGCACTTAATATTTGTGCTTAGTCCTTGTTTGCAACAACTGCATCAAGTGAGTGAACCAGAGACATCACCAAACACTGGTCCATTCTTCGTTTGTGGTTCTTTTCCCGCCTTGAACCACACCGGAACGAATGATCAGTTAGGTTTAGTGATCGACTCAGCCAGTCTGAAACATTTCACTTTCGCCCCACTGATGAAGTCCTTTGTTGTGCTGGCGGTGTATTTGGGGTCATCGACTTGCTGCATGATAAAGTTCCTCCCAGTTAAATTTAATGCGCTTCTCTGTAGATGCTTCTGACTTCATTCTGCTGCTATCAGCATGAGTTACATCATCAAGAAAGACTAGCGAGCCCCTTCCAGAAACAGCTATGCAAGCCTGAGCCATGACACTACACTACTTACCCCACGCTTGACTCATGAACTCGTATGTTTTGGATCATGAGCAGATCCTGTCTCTCTCCGCATGTCACTATTTCTTTTACTTTGTTAGAGGTTAAAGCTGCTTCCAGAACTTTTGTTGCTCTGCAGTTCTTCGCAAATTCCAGTCTTATGTTCTGATACTTACAGCTGATGAATGGTTTACATCTCGTGATAAGACCTCCATATTTCTGCTCTCAAAGTCTTCTTTGATTGGTTGATTGATTGTGCTGCCTTTACTCCTGCCTTGTGGAAGTTGTTGTTGTCATTTCTTGTTGTTTTACTGCTATCATCTTCCTTGGATTCCTGCTGATTGGTGCTTCTTTCTTTTATAGGACGTTCCGTGTGCTCGTATTGGATATGCTCGTGTGATTGCTCGAGTTTCTCTCTTTTCTTAGCCTCAGAAAGGCTTGCTTTTCTCCTGTAGACAGCGCTCTGGTCTTCACCACCAAGTGCTGGTCAGTGTAGAGCTGTTAACCTTTTTAGACTAGTGGTCTCCGACCCCATTTGCACCACAGACCAGTTTTAGGTAAGACAGGATTTTCCTCATCTTTGATTTTCCTCATCTTTAATCTCTTTGATTTTAATCCAAAAAAAGGTTGAGGATGAAGAGTTGAAGATGTATCAAACACACAGTTTTAAGGCTACATCTATTATACCAAACCATCTTATGCAGTCTTATTGCCTTATCTGCGGTATTTTCCCTTTTTCGAGGAAGCTCTCCATAGACGTTTGCTTTTTGCTCATCTTTAATTAGAGGTACAGTAGCTCGTGACATTAGTTTAATTTCATCAGGTACCAAAGCCGATACAGAGAGAAGTGTGGGAAAGAAGCCATTAGGAAATGATCCAAAAAATGTTCAAATCAAAACACTCTGCAGACTCTGATATTCAATAAAATGGATCATTTTTAATCTTTCTGGTACCGAATCATTCCTGACCCGGTGGTTTGGGGACCACAGGTTTAAACAATCTTTCAGGGCACGCCCAGGTAACAAGAAACTTCTGTCAGTCACACATCCCCATATTTTGGATAACCTAGGAAAAAAAATCTGTCGGTTGAAACAAAAGTCTCCATGTTCAAGTTGTTTAGCACATCTGCATATAATTATCAGGAGATTAAAAGTTCAGATCTATCGTCTCAAGATTTCTTCAGTTTAGAGGAAAAACAAGAGTCGACCTTGTTGCCGCTTCAGTACCTTTTAAAGAAGCTTCTGGATTTGCCGAAGAATTTAGCTTAAGAGAGTTGGTTAAAACCTATTAAACATAAGTATTTAAGCGAAGTCTCTCAACGACGTACCTTACTTAAATTTTGTTTGCTTGAATTTTCTTTAGCTGATTTAATAAATAAAGCTGATTGATTTTCCTCGGGCTGCCTGCCTGCCTGCGTCAGTGAAATGTTTTGCTCTTCACTTCAAGTTGCAGTCAGGGCAGTCTGACCAGCCATGTGATGCAGTTCTCCACCATCATTCGATTAGCTTCCAGTTCATTTGTTATATATATTTTTTCTTGTGTGTTTGTGCGTTTTTTTTTTGTTGTTGTTGTTTTTTTGGCAGAGCAATCGAGCTATGCCTGATGTGGCTCGGGTTAGATAAGACAGAACAGAAAGGAAAGGAGGGGGAAAAAGAAAGAAAGAAAGAGTGAAGGATGAAGAGAACAGCCAGAGGAGGACACAGGTGCAGGCTATCATTTAGCAAAGGCCTGACAGGAAGATAAATGAGAGGGTTTTGTGCGTTTGTCAGTGCGAAGTTTGTTTGTGTAGCATAGCACAACTGCACGTGCGTTTCTGGCTGAAAATATAGAGCACTTTAAAATCTCAACAACTGCACACACACACACACACACACACACACACACACACACACACACACACTCATAGCATGTTGATCTGTTATACAACGTGTGTTTGTATTTTGTTCGGGGGAGAAAAAAAAACTCTAGAATGATGCTTATCAAAAAAAAAACCTCAAACCTTTTGAGTTTGTTGTGTCCCCTCCCCCTTTTCACCGAAAGAGTGAGCTAATCACTGTCTCCCTCTCTCTCCCTCTCTCTCCTTCTCCGGTTTGGGTCATTGCCCTCAGCTCTTTGTTGCACCAGGCTTTTGTGTGTGTGAGGGGCCATCACAGGGAGAGCGAATGAATAAGGAGGGAACCGCACATAAGATGGAGGAGTGGGTCGGGGCTCGGGACGTGTGAAACGATCCGAACAGCAGAGCATCTTGACGGCACTGCCAAGATCTGCAATGTGTTAAGGTTATGTGGACAAACACTGAACAGCGTGACACTGTAATTACACACTTCACATTCTCTCTGTCTTTCAGACACACACACACACACACATGCGCGCACATGCATACACACATACATGGTGTCCCCTGCCTCACCCCCGTGCACACAGACATTACCCAGATGCTGCTTCGCCCAGTGGAATCAATCATGGCCTGCCATCTCTCTCTGTCTCTCTCGCTCTGTCTCTCTCGCTCTGTCTGTCTGCCTGCATCTGTCTGTCTCTCTCTCTCTCGTTCTCTTTCTCTATAAGAACTCATTAACCTCTGGTCAGTCTGTGCTTTGAATAACTGATCATTGGCAGAGCGACATGGGTAATAAGCCTTTTCTAAGTTGTGTGTGTTTGGGGGGGAGGGGGGGGGGGTGCAGCAGAGGGTCTGTCTGGAAGGTTTTGTCTCCTAATATAAAAGCCAAACATCAGTCCTGAACGTGAGTGAGCTGAGGGCGTGTGTGTGAGAGCATACGTGAGTGTGAACCTTCACTTCTGTCATATTTTTATATATAATTGGGCACGTGTGTGAGACATATAGACTATAGCAGAGCGTTACACTATTGTTTTTTTATTAGATTTTTAGAGGAATTAGGTTAAGTACACAGACGGGTCAAAGTGCAAAAATCTGGCGTTTTTACTTTCAAGAAACAATGAACGCTTTGTTTCAACTCTTTGTCCGTATTCCGTTCCATTCGAGTAGGAAAAAGCAACAAAAACACCCCTCGGTTGTAATTCCCACATGGAAATGTGTTACGGTCTGGAGTTGAGCAGGTGATGTTCGGCGGAGGAGCACCTTTATTTATTCGCCACGCTGTGTGTACAAGTATTTGCTTTGGAACAAAAGCTCATCAGGGCCTGATATGCAAATACCCGAATACGTGACTGAAGTTCAGTTTAGAGGGGAAAGTGGGTGGACGTGTGCGTGTTTAATTTGTCTGCTCGTTAAATATAGTTTAAGATGTAGTCGCTTGTGTAATTTGTTGTCTAATGAAGTGTCAAGGGTTTTGATTTACTGTAACAGAAATGGCATTTAAAATACAAGCCCATTTTAAGGACAATATTCACACATCGAGTCTATTTCCACTGACTGCGCTTGTGTGTGTGTGTGTGTGTGTGTGTGTGTGTCATGCGCGTCAAAAGGAACTATCCATAATGCCCGATTGCTCTTCAGCAAATACATCACTCGTGCCACCTTTTGTTATACTACTCACAAAAACCTAAGTGCCCATATGTGATCTAACTCCATATTGAGAAGGTAATTAATGTAGAAGTTAATTAGCTACCAGGAGTGGCCCAGTAGCCCAAACCTCAAGAGACGAGCTGCAGTTACTTTTAATTACCTGCTGTTAATTTTGATGGTCTTTTAAAATGATTTGGGTGAGTGGAGATGAATGACATGCATTCGCACACACTCGTACACACCTCCGTCTTTGTCTCCACGTGTAGACAATGTGAGGGATTGTGATGGATGGGTCACTTCCATTTGCAAACAGACACTTTACTTGCACATGCGCACGCACATGCGCACATTTCCACGTGACTGTGGAACCAGAGTCATTTGTGCTTTGAGAAGTTCTTTCTAAAGTGCCTTTGTTTTCTGGAGAGATACTGAGAGACTGTAACTCATCTCCTCTCCAAGCTCAAGAACAAAGACCCCCCTTTCTCTCTCTCTTTCTCTCTCTCTCTCTCGCAGGATCTCTTGTTCCTTTTTTTATTTTTTTTGAGATTTATTTATTTCTTGTATAGATGTCTGCACCTCTTCATGTTCCTCTCAGATAAGAGGCGGTAATACGCTTAAGGCTAAAACCGGAAGCTTTTTCACAGTGCCGCCGCTGTTCTAATTGTCTCTGTGCATTATATCTCTCATTCATATGCATACAGCTGTGTGTATGTAAGGTTCTACACACATATACACACACACACAGAGGCACTAAAGGATCGTTTGGAGTCTGTGCTAGATATGAGGTTTAGATGATGCTGTAATTTCTGATGCAACAGAGTCAATGTTCACCCGAATGTGCTGTTAACACTCTTTGTGTTACTCTCTGTGAATTCCTGTTTAAATGTTGGATGTACTGTTTCGGGTGCTCAAAAAAAAAAAAAAAAGAAGAAGAAAAAAACGTGGACATTGAAGAGTTTCGTCGAAATGAATGTAAATTTGTTTCGTCGAAATAAATGTAACAAATAATCAACAAACAACAGCTAAATAGATGCACATTGTGCACTGATTTAAACTCCGATTAAGCTGTTATGTAGATTTTGTCTATAGAGAATACACTCACTCACTCACTCACTCACTCGATCGCTCATCGTCTATACTGCATTGTCCTGTATAGAAGGTCGCCGGGGGGGGGATTGGGGTTGCTGGAGCCTATCCGAGGAGACTTTGGGCACGAGGTAGGGTCCACACACACACACACACACACACTCTTATTCACACACTATGGGCAATTTGGGAACAGCAGTTAGCCTAATCTGCATGTCTTTGGACTGTGGGAGGAAACCGGAGTACCAGGAGGAAACCCACCAACATTGAGGAAAGTAGAGCCAGTTTCTTCTTCTTTGTCTTTCGGCTGTTCTCTTTCAGGATCACCACAGCAAATCATCAGCCTCCATCTAACCCTGTCCTCTGCATCCTCATCTTTGACACCAACTAACTGCATGTCCTCTCCAACTGCCTCCATAAATCTCCTCCTTGGTCTTCCTCTAGACCTCCTGCCTGGCAGTTCCAACCTCAGCATCCTTCTACCGATGTGAAAAAAATTAGAGCTAGTTTATAACACTTCAAAAAACAAGTTATCATAGGGTGCTAAAGGCCATCAATGTGTGTCTCTAATAAGTAAATGCGCTAATTCAGAGCCACACCCCGCTACTCCTGAGCAACGCCCCATCATGCTGCCTTCATTACCATGGTTACAGTCAAGCCTTAACTTGGCATCCAGAAAGCAAACAAGAAATGGCTGCATTCACTAGAAATAGATTTGAGGGTTATACATCTACAAAGACTAGTGTTTGTGGCCCGACTCTGACCCTGGAAAGAAATAAGTAAATAAAGAGTCGCGCTAAAGTACAGAATAGAGCATAAACGCAAAGTCTTAGAAATGTAGAGTTCACAATGCAGCAAGTAACTGTCCGCTATACAGGGTACACTCAGCAGTGTTTGATACAGGCGGGTTTATCCTCACATGTAGTGGCATTTCCCGTCTGTTTTCTAAATGCGAACAGTGAACCTAACCTTCGTTATCTCTTAATTAAGAGTAACACTTGAGATTTAGATTCAGATCGGCATTTTTATCTTTTATTTCACTAAACATGTTAAGTTAAATATGGCTAATTTACTGCATTCTGGCTGTTCAATAGCTCAACTTGCTATCCCTTGTATACTGATAACTTACTGATATCCCTTGATAACAACTTGTATACTGTTTCGCCATGAGCTTTTGTAGAAACAGTAAAGATCATAGCATGTGTTAATTCAGACAACTAACTGTTACAAAGTTACTCTTTGTTAAGCAACACTTACAGCTTCAGGATCTGAAGTTGAGGAATATATCTACGCTTAATCAAATCCCGCTCTGAATCGTCCCTGGTCGAGAAAGTGGTCTGATGTAAAATGTTCAGCACACACAACTTTCATGCTCGCTGTCAGAACATGATCACCATGAATAAATGATAGGCACTGTTTCTTCACTTCCTCAGCCTCACTGACCCTGCCTCACTTTTGGAACGGACTTCCTGTAACTCTAATTACACACACACATTTGTGGTGTCTTTTTTTTTTTTTTTTTTTTTTGGGCAAATAAAATAAGCTGAGATTTAAGCTGGGGGCGGAGATGAATCTGAAGAGCGGGTTAATATGGGTAAGATATGCAAATTTAAATAAGATAAAAGGGAGTGCATGTGTTTATCTTGTACTAATTGCGTTCACCCGCCTTTGCGACCCATGTGACGGTCCAAAATGATCAAAGAGAGAGAGAATTTTCCATAACAGGTGAGCTATCAGCAAGAGTGCAGTTGTACAGAATATCAGCACACTTACGATTTGACCGAGTTGCAGCTTTGCTGATGTTCGACGTAACAACAATACAATAGGAATTGCGATAGATAACAGGTTTTGAAACAAAAACCCCTAGTGTCTAGGAATATTTCAGACACAATATGGCCAAATTATTATTTTTCCTAGTGTCACAATTTTTGAACGTCCCGTTCAAGTGATTTGAGGAAATTGTAATATTCCAGCAATACAAAGACGTTCTACTCAATGCTGAGCTTTCATTCCCCGTAACAATTTAGGGACGAACCCTGCATAATCATGTCCAATACAATTTTGCGTCGGAAGGAAAAAGTGTATTCTTAAAGCTTAAGCCTAAAAGCTTCTTGTACTTCTAACTAGTTTTATTTACTACTCTATAGTTACTCTTGTTAGTGTTGCTAGCCT
This sequence comes from Channallabes apus, assembly GCA_030522415.1. Taxonomy (NCBI): domain Eukaryota; kingdom Metazoa; phylum Chordata; class Actinopteri; order Siluriformes; family Clariidae; genus Channallabes; species Channallabes apus. Next base: position 33,595,612 of record CM060108.1, on the reverse strand, counting down.
GATCTTTTTCTTGATAGAGAGAGAGAGAACTTTCTGCTTATACAGGAAGGCTTAGACTAATGTTTTGCTAACACACTGGAGCGAAAGCCAAGGTTTAAGCAGTTAAAAATATTTGCATCATTTTGATCTGGCACACAGGCGTGACAGCCTGCTGATGGCGTGTGTACGCCTCACGCTGTCTAACAAATCTGGAACGCTCCGCCAGTAAACCAGCACACGTAACATCAGGGTGAACAGCTCAGCATGGGGAACCACCACAAGCACCACACACACAGACTTGTGTGTGTGTGTGTCCAGATGTTTGTGTTTCTGAGGCCTGCCGTGGGTTACCTCGGTGCAAAACCACAGAGCTGATCGAGTGGAGCCCCAGTGGCGTCACACGTAACTCCTTACCCTAATTTGACTGCATCAGAGATATTCAGTGCAGTTTTGCAAAGGAATGTAGTTCAGTTCCATTACTTTTGTGCACCGCTAAGGAGGTGTGTACCTTGATCTTGGCCTGGTGTGGGTGTGATTATTGTGCTTTTGCATTATTGATTGTTCGCATCTGTTCTTGAATCTAGTCGAAAGATGCTGCAGGCTTTAACCATACATCTTCTCACAGGAGTGGGGTTTTCTTTTTTTCTTTTTTTTTTCTTGTAGGCCACCTCTAGGCCAGGACCGGGCTTTAGTTGCCATGGCGAACATGGAATCATGAAAGCCCAGCTCCCCCTGCAGCTGAGAGCCACGCTGGTGTCTGATTGGTTGAGGACTCCAGCATGGGTTGGTGATGCGTGCTGTCAGCTGTCCAATAGGGCACAGAGTGTGCTAGGGCTGTTGCTAGGGGGAGTTTCTTGGAAAGAAGTCAGCTGGATTTTGTCTCTCTCGCTTTCTCTCTCTTGCTCTCGCTCTCCCTTTGCCCTCATTGACTTGGTCCCCCCTCTCCCCCTCGTTCTCTCCTTTTTTACACTTTTACACACATACAGAGCACATGTTAGAAAATTCACTGAATATTTTCTGCTGCTTTTTTTGGTGTATTCGTCTCTGAGTGAGAGAGTGTGTGTGGCTGTTTGGGTGCAATCTCTGAAATGTGTATGGTGTGCTTTCTGTAGAATGTGTGTGCTTATGATATATGCGCACTGGGAGGGTACCTCTGCCGTGTGCTGCATGCATGTGCCTCTGAGTGAATGCGAGGCAGAAAATGAAGGTTAGGGCTTTTGTGTGTGTTTTGGGGGAGGGCATATTGGGGGTCCATATTGGGTATGCTCAGGGTGTCACGTAGGCGATGTCCCCTCAATCATTCTCTTGAGACCCAGTTCCTCCTCTTACAGCCCGTGTCCTTAAATACAATCTTCCAGAGAGTGCACAAAATACACACACACACACACATCCACTCACAAAGACCATTAAAGCGTGCGGCATCCAGTCACATATTTTAGTCCCAAGTCTTAGCTAGTCACAGGGAATGTGATACTGAATCAGAGTTTATTTTTACTACAATGAGCATTATTTCTTCTTATTTATAGAATCAAAACACTGTTTAAAAGAAGCATCACATTTGTCACATGATGTTCTAAATATGGGAAATAATTCTGCATACAATTTCAGTCAATGTAACATATATATATATATATATATATATATATATATATATATATATATATATATATATATATATATAGAGGTCACACAAAAAATAGATAAGTGGATTTATAGGAAAACCTACTGTACCAAATCCTGTCAATGCCCAATCCTCCTCCTGTACTCCTTTTAGTATGCAGTTGCTCCTGAAGACCTTGATTAGCTGGATCAGGCGTGGTACACCATGTTTCTGCCAGAGGGTAGATATGCAGGAGCACAGAAGGTGGTGTTTTAACCTTCAAAAAAAGTTGTGTTGAAGCTTGATGAATGGAAGAGGAAGCTTCCACAAAGTGCTGGAAGCATGTTGACCATTTGTTAAAATAGTTAAAAATGTTATGCAAATAAAACTTCATTGACTTGAATGTTATTGTATAGAATGTCTTCACATGCTGTAGCATTACATATTTCCTTTCGCTAGAACTGACGGCCAAAACCTGTTCCAGTATGACGAGCTTCATGAAGACTTGGTTTTGCCAAGGGAGGAGGGAAATAACTGAAATGTTCTGCACCTAGATCTCAACCCTGTTGAACACCTTTGGGGGGGGGGGGGGGACACTTGAAATACCAACTGCACTGAAGCCAGAACACTAAGTCACCAGGCAGACGGACAGTCTGCAGACAGAAAGCAAAAGGCTACAGCCTCCTCCAAAGAGTGTGGCACCGGTATTGTTAGACTGTTACTGTATATCGCACACAAAACATGCGGCAAACAAGTTAGTAGGGATGGGAATCGCATTGGACCACCCAATAGGATAATACCACGATACTTACAGTAGGTGCTGACTTTATTTGATTTATGTTGCGATTGTGCAAATTTGACAATTCTTCCCGATTTTGTCACGAACAAAATGACCTGCTCCTATTAAACAGGATGCTGTGCTGCTTGCTAGTGTGTGAATAGTTTAGAGCACACCACCTGCAGGATTATTAAGGAATAGCAACAATTCACCAACTCAACATTAATGTAAAAAAAAAAAACAACATTTCAAATAAATTTTGGAATCAGTGTGGCGAGAAACAAAACTGAATAGATTTTTTTTCCCCAAATCTCTACAAGTTAGCTAGAAATGAGTAGCATGTCGCACAGTAATAACATGGCCAACTTTACAGCTCTGTACATTTTGTACGTTCTGTACTTTTGTACGAGATTGTGTTTTTCCTGCTTTTTGATGACCGACAACAAACACTGCTTTATTGTTAGCAGCTTTTTTCAATCTGTCATGCATCGGTGGACCTTCGGGTCAAAGCCCATGGTGGAAAGTGTGAAGCATGCGCAGAAGGCCTAAGGTGATTTCTGTGCCCGATTCTGTTGTACGCGCAGGTGTGGCTCCGACTTTACGAAATTCACTTTAGTACGATGTCAGTCAGACATGTTTACATTTTATTTTAAAAGTCCAATTTTAGTTGGACAAAGACCCCATTAGCCAGACTATCACAAAGTTGTGTAAATGTACTGGGGGTCTCGTAAAGAGTGTCTAATCTCAGTAATGCTTATTGACTGATTGAACAGAGCTACACTCCAAAATCTAGTGAAAAACCTTCCCAGAAAGAAGGAGGTCATAACAACAGGAATGGATTGGACTCCATCTGGAATGGGATGATCATCAAGCACATGCTGTATCGGTGTCCACAAACCTTTCTGTGTATCAGTTCATGTCAAGTGTCCGCCATGCAAGTGTGATTTTCTGACGGTAGCCTATCAGAAGAAACACTGGGATGAGACACAGCTGCTGTTTGAATGTGCTGAGATTTAGAGTACAAAAGCATTGATCAGCTCCTCTATAGTGATGCAGCTCCTGTTACACAAGTCGAACTGGTACATCTCATATCCCTTACACCCTCTCTCTTTGTTCCGGTGTTTAATATATGGAAAAATCGGTTGTGCTAATGTTACTTATGTGCGATTTAAACTTATGCTTTTTGCTCCGTACTACAAAGTGAGCTGCCGGTGAAGTTTTGCACGTGTTCCGGCACACTCCTGGCACTTCCCTACTGAAGGTTAAAAATAGTCTGAGGTGCAGTGCCTCTTTGGGAAGAGAAAATGCAGCACACACTGCCTCACACACCCAGTATAATCAGGTATCTGGAACACGCGGTCATTTGAACTGGATTTATTTTCCTTACTCACATGATGTTTGGGTCTGTCTCTTTCCTTTTTACCCCCCCCACCCCTTTCATCTTTGTTCCTGAAGAGCAGCAGTGTGCGCCTCGCTTAGCTCGGGCGCTAGAGCAAGTACGAGAGAAAGAGAGTGAGCGAGATATAGTGGTGCAGAATTGCAAAGGAAACCGCAACTGACAGGTGAGACAGGATGTTCATTACGGAATAATAATAAGGTGATTAATTGTGTTCAAGTGTGCAAGAGGAAGAGAGGATTCCAGAGATGTAGACTTATTTGTAAAGGTGTTATGACTTATCAGCTGACATGCTAAACGTGTGAAAGCGAGTAAATCTCCCTCTTCTCTCTCTCCCTCACTCTCACCGATAATTGAATGAATGACAAGAGCTGACACTTTGAACGGCTGCTTCCTGACATCATCCAAAAAAAGAAACCGACAGAAGTGCAGTATTTCTCTCTCTGTCTTGCCTCCTGTCACACACTTACTTCACACAGTTTTAAAAGAAGTTGCTGTAGTGGCTGCACGTCTAGATGGTCAGAATTTTGTCTGAAAAGGTACTTAAGTGGTCACATTCATATTCAACCGTTTACTGCTGTTGTAATTTTTTATTTTCAGCTGGACCCCTGTGACCTTTGCTTGTTTAATAATATTAGTTTGTATTAATATGAAATGAATAACGTAGTCTGTTTTATGAATAAAGTTACTGTGTGTGATATTTCACACACAGTAAAGCATCTACGCAATCCCAGTCTCCTTTCCTAAACCAGAGACCCAGTGGATGAAGGACGGATTGGACAGATTTGTTCTCATGGAGTTTATTGATCAGCAATGGAACCTACATTTCATAACCTCAAAATCTCATCTCATAACGTTCCCCCATCATGAGGCAAACATGCAGAAAGAATATATTAATTCCAACAAGAGACAAATGATCACACGCCTAATGTTTATCTGATCGAGCGTTAAATCCGATCGAGCTGTATCATGTCAGACTGTTCCTACTGACGTGTTTACACTGTGCATTTCTATTCCGATTGGTCTTTTAGTCTCAAGTTCTCTTAAGACTTTCTCTTCTTCTAAGAACTTATCTTAATCTTCTGTTAGCATTTTGTCTTGACATCTCTCTCTGGAGAACTAGGTGTGTGTTTGGATGTTGTCGTCTTCTGGATACACATCCTCTTCTGTGCATGAATTTAAAGCCTGGCACAGAATATTGATGACGGACCCTAGTATGCCGGCATATTTGTTTATGAAAAACAATATACTTGGGAGATATGAGTGTGTGTGTTATATGTTTGTAGCCTCTCCTGACTTGACATAGAAAGGAATGGAATTTTTTATTTTTTTTGGATGGAAGAAGTGTGGGCTTGAATACATTGAAATATTTTCCTCCTGTAATACAGGTGGTATTTTATGTTGTTTTTTTCTCTCTTATTGGATGAAGTTTAACATTGGGCACTGGTGGCTCAGTGTTTCGCCTCCCATGCGGAAGGCCTGGGTTCGATTCCCAGCCGATTCCCAAACCCCAGCTACTGGATACAGTGCCGGTCCCAAGCCCGGATAAAATTGGAGGGATGCGTCAGGAAAAGCATCCGGCGTAGGTCCTGTGCCAAGCCTGTATTTGCAGATCGAATGGTCTGCTGTGGCGACACCTTGCCGGGAGCAGCCGAAAGACCAACAACCACCTTGGTTTCCACCAAATAAATGATTTCTGTGGATATACAGTGCATAAATTATCAGGAAATGCCCCAAAGCATGTTGCTTTCACGAAACATCATGTAATATTTTGCATAATTTGGCAACAGAGAGAGCCGGCTCAGTCATTATGAGGATGTCGGCGTGAGATCAGTATCAGACACCAAGGAAAACTGAGACTTCTGATATCTCTCTGTATCAGAAGTGGAAGCCTGGCCTTAGCGCTATAAAGGTCTTGAACCCATAAGGGGTTTGCACTAAAGTTCTTCTCTCCTCACTATAGCTCCTGACCCAGAAAGCTGGAGTGCACTGAGAAAGGAAAAACTGAGGGTGTGCTGAGAGAGAGAGAAGACGTTCGTCTGTCCAAGCGTTTGTGTCACTGCTGTCTGGCACTTTGAGCGAAATTGAGAATTGATTGAAGGGAGTATAAATTACCGAAAGCAGTCCGGATGCGTCAAGTCGCCTTCATCCTTCTGTTCTCACATTCCTTTACTATCTCTGCATACAGTGCTCTCTCTGTCTCTCGCTCTCTCTGTCTGCAGGATCCCGTCTGCGTCTCGTCGCTCTGTGTCTGGCTCTTTGTTGGAATCTAGCTGACGCTTACTGTAGGTGTGTATAGGTCGAGCATCCTCCCTCCCTCCCTCCCTCCCTCCTTTGCTGGTATTCTGTCTTTCTTGTTTGTTGGGTAGAGGTTGAGGTATCTTTGTCATCTACAGCAGTCTCCATTCTGTCGAAATACAGGTGTGTCTCTTTGTTGCTGTTTACTCTTGGAAGCCGTCATTCTGTCACAAGCTGATTAGATTTCCGTTAATAAACTAGCATGAGTAGTTAAGAACTAGTTGATGTTGAATATTTCTGTTTGCACTGATCCATATTTCTAGTCCACCTGGTGTATTTTCTCAGAAAGTGGTCGAATTCACCTCAATGTGCTTGTGTGGTTTGTGTATGATTCTTGGGAAGGAAGAATCGTACACCTCAGGGTAACACCTCAGTTCGTTTCTGTTAAACACTCACTTCCTGTTCAGGCAGACCCAGGCCTTTAATCTCTGCTTTATTTGGTCTTACTGGCAGAAGATTTGAACACTCGGTGAATAAGAACGAATATGAAACTGACAACCGACAGCTTAATCCCAGCAATAGTTGATTTGACTCATAACTCATAACATTCAGGATTTTCGGGTTAGAATTATTGGTGTTTTACATAAACTGTAGGCTGGAATGTAGTCTTGCTGACTTGACATTCTCAAATGTGTCCTTAAATGAGTCTGACTTTGAAATGCAGTCTATATATATATATATATATTTGATCATTGCTCTGATCTTGGCTACATTGCTTTGGACAAGTGCTTTCCTTAAATCTACACATCAGCACTGTGTGGGCTTGAAGGCCTGACATTAAAGTTTCGCAGTTGTCTTATCATAAGGGCTTCAGAAACTACCTAATGAGCCTAAGCCCTTCCTTCGCATATCACTGCACGTCTTTGCTTAGCTGGGTTCTCTTAATGGTAACTGGTGACATGCTGAGAGGATCCTCTATGGACTGGTCCTCTCGGACAGCTGCATTTTTAATTGGAAAGACGTACGTCTCTTTACCTCCGGCTCAGTGGGGAGGGTTGTGCCAGATGATCAATTGAGCTCGAGCGCCTTCTTCGCAGTAAGCGAAGTTAAAAAAATAATCGAGCGCGTTACTACACCTGTCAGCTGCTTCTTTACCAGTGCAGTGTAGTGATGGAACAGTGCGTCTGTCGGTTAGACCCAAAGACACACCAACTCGGAGTGAAGAATGAGCATGTGGTTTAAGAGACACTATAAGTCATTATAAAATGTGATGGAGGTTTTTGTTTTAACTCATTCTTCCTTCCTGTCTAACCGTGTACTGGAATGTGTATTATGGCTCAGTATGAATCCGTTTAGAGGAACATTAAAGAGCACATATTATGCGAAATACACTTTTTAGACTTTTATTTGTTTTACATTCAGATTTCACTTCAGTGTGCATAAACAAGCACAAAAAGCCGGGGGAGGGGGCTTTCCCTGCTTTCTGTCCTTTTTTCATGTTTGTACAAGTCAACTAGATCCCCCCTCCCCTATTATGACCTCATAGAAGAAGATACCCTGCCCCTGGGGCGTGGATCAGCAGTAGCTCATTTACATAGACAATAAAGCAGTGTATTAGGAGAAGGCATGATTAATTGAAGTTAAAATGTGGACATTAGAGCAAAGATCAGTTCTTGCCATATATGGAAAATCATAAAGCATGATCAGGAATGTTATGATGGATGTGTTTGGCTGCAGATTGTTTGAGAGAACCTGACATGGTGAGGAATCATTTGAAAGTGTTCTAGCACATTTCAAAAACCTCTAAAACTCCAACCTCAAAAACTGCTCTATTTTAATGTAAACTTTCAAAAATGTCACATGCAAATACATTTTCACGGTTTTTAGCTTTTACATACAAACTAATATTTTCCCGTAAGACTCAAAGTACCCCTGAGTGCACAGACAGCCTCTTCCACCAACACGGTTCCGCTGCTGCAGACAGACCGGTGCTGCTGGTTGAGTTGAACCGGCAAACCTTTTACCAAACAGCCTGCGTTTCAGCTATTTCCGGCCGAACCGTTGTGTAATCGGAACGCGTAGGTGTTTCCCGAATACTTGGCCTCAAAATACCAACCATGGAAGCCTGTATTCTTTATTTAATAACCAGGTTTAATTTCTGGCTTTGTGTTTTATCTCCCAGGCCTTTAACACTGACGCTCGTTACATGCGATACGTACGAAATACATGCTTTGATTGATTTTTTTACTGTAGAGTTACACTATTCTCCCAGTTGTTTCTTCAACAGACCATTGATTCACTGTTATGATATTGATTGTGCTGTTGGTTTTTTTTTTTTCTTCTTTTTCTTCCAGCAGTAATGTTTAAACACTCCCACACTGTCTGTGTGTGTATATCTTGTAGAACTGTGGCCATATGAATACCCAAGTTGCTGCCATGGTGACAAAATACTCCAGTATCTCAAGATCTAGTGTCATGGCTTCCTCGATGAGTGTAATGCATCTGATTTTATTGACTGGGGAAAAAGAGAAGTGATTTGAAAGTAGGCACCGGATCCAGTTCAATGTTGATAGAAAAGCATCAAGAGTTTTCTCTCTTTCCTTCTCTCTGTCTCTCTCTCTCTCTCTCTCCCCCCTTTTTCTCTGTCTGTCTGTGTTGATGTCTGGGAGTTAGAGCTACATTACTGCCTCTGTCTGGAGCCAGCAGTAACCCTACACCTGACAGAGACAGACAGCAAAAGAAAAAAAGAGAGGGAGGGAGCAAAGAAAGAGAGGACGGAGGAGAGGGTAGTGGGGTCAGTTGCTCTTTTTGCAGTCTACTCAATACAGAGGTCATTTAAGTGTGCACAAAGCAGCAGTCCAGACACACACACACACACACACACACACACACACACACACACGAGTATATACTCATAAACACTCATTTGGCCCCCAGTTCGCTTTGCTGCAGTATACCGAGTGATGATGATGATGATGATGATGTAATCCTCAGCAACAGCATACAGAGTAATGGCAATGCCTCGCCGGCAGCGTTGCCTATAGAGTTATGGCTTATTGAATTGTCAAGGCAACGCAAAAACGGAGAAAGAAAATGCCAGCCTCCCTTTTTTTTCTTCAGGCGCTCAGACAGAGGGAAAGGCAAAAGCACTTGATTATGAGATTAAGAAACGTAAGTCTGCAAAATAAAATTTGTCAGGCGATTAAACCTTCAGTCCCTCATCCTGTCATCCTGACAACAATAATAATAGTTAACGTGCTCGTATTTATTTTGTGGTGGGGGTTGGGGATGGTGGGTCCAGCAAAACACAAAGAAAAGTGCTCAAGTGGATTGAAAATGAAGCAGACATATGTGGTGAATATTACAGCAGCTGAATGATACTAATATTAAATCATTGATTTTTTTGAAGTAACACAAATCCAAGAACATATCTAGGCGGTAATATTCATTCATCGTGTATACCGCGTTTACGCTGTACAGGACCGCAGGGTGGTGTGTCGCCTATCCCTGGACAGGGTGCCAATCCATCACAGGGCACAGATGCACCCACCCACCCACCCCACACTCATTCACACATAATAGGACATTCTTTTGGGAGCACCAGTTAGCCTAGACTGTGGGAGGAAACCGGGGTATGTGGAGGAAACCCACAAAGCACGGGGAGAAGATATGCAAACTCCACGTGCACACGATGAACTCGTTGACCCTGGAGGTATATCTTGTATTACATACACACGACATGCTGATACCTAGAGTTACATTCTGTGAGGAACGTCTGTGCAATTCTGTAAGCGTGTCACAGGTGTTCATCACCAACTATAACGATAGACGGCTTTTTCAAGAGAAGAATGCCACCTAACAGACGATACTGTGAGTGTGTCACAGGCGTTCCTCGCTGTATGTAACAATACACACACGCCAGGCAGAATCATAGTCCTCACAGAACATTGGAGGAGTGTGAGGGAGTCGAACATACACGCCAATCGCAGGTACTGGTTCCGGATCTGCACGCAGGCAGAGGTGCGGGTAAACCTTTTATCTATAAAATGGAGTGTGATCCATAAATGTATGTTTTTCAGATGCATGTTCTCGAAGCTTTAAGTCTTTTCAGTTCTGTTTAAAACAAATGTCTGTCCAGGTCTCTTTCTAGGACGTCAACATCTTTTAGCTCACATTTACATTATGTGCTGAGGATACCTTGATGATCGGTTAATCTCACAAGACAGATGTTGTTTTTTTGTTGTTTTGTGCTGACGGTGCAACTGAGCAACCATGAGCTTTTCCTGGATTGATACGAAAGTTGTTTCCAATCCAATGACTTGGAAAAGCTCAGTGTGTCAGTGTTTTTTCTACCAATTGCTGTAGGTGCACATACTCTGGAGTAAAGCTAGACAGATTCCAACCTTGAGGATGCTGAAGCTTGTGACAAGAACAGTGTACAATAACTATTAATGGCTATAACTGAAGCATCTCAAGCTGAGACTTGTAATCTCTCAGTAAAGAGCTCAGCCTTGCGCTTTCTGTTTGTGTGTGTGTGTGTGTGTGTGTGTGTGTGTGTGTGTGTGTGTGTGTGTAGTAGATAAATCTGAACTGATGTTCACATACACACACCCACACAATGTATAAATATGCATAAAGGCTAGAACAGTAGTTGGGTATGATATTACGTCGTCTCTGTGTGCATGCACATACTTGTGTTTAAGCCTAAATGACATGAGCTTAGTATTGTATTATGCTGGGGCAGCGCATGTGCTTGTTCATGTGTGTGTGGCCCGAGGCCTGGTGATCCCTTTTTCAGCCAGGGGATTTCTTGAGCACTCAGCCCCTGCGTGTGGCCTGGCTCATCTCCAGAGGAGCAGGCTGCCCTGCCTGTGCCACACACGGCTCCCTGGAGGCCCGGCGTAGACAAAGCTGGGCTCCATCCAGCTCACTCGCTCACGTACCTCCTCCCTCCACGCAGCTGGCACACACTCTCTCTCTCTCTCTCTCTCTCTCTCTCTCTCACACCATCTTTGATAGCATTTTCCTTTGATGCCCACTATCTCCAGCAGACACACGCACCCTCCCTCTTCTGTTCCTTGGGAATGCTTTCACACAGGCACGCTTCACCGCAGCTGTTCCGGCCACTGTGTGGCACTGTACTTGGCGCACATGGCGCCGTGTGTGGCCTCATATCAAACTGCTGCATATTTGGGTTAATAAATTTACTCGCTTTTACTGTACGCCAGCCAGATCGGTGGAAGCGTCCAGTCTACGCCACCCACCGCGAGCAGAGAGATGGAGATGGGTGGTCGCTCCATAGGGTTTTAATTAGGATACACCAGCCGCTCTAATGAGTCTAAACCGCCGAAATCACACGCGCGAGACACATGTGTCACACGCGCACAATAATCCTGCATGCCGCTGGTAACCCATTTGCACCGAGTGTGCTAAATCTATCTGGGACAAATGCATGACTTGGTTCAGTACGATTAATCATTGATCCGAGCAGCGCGCTAACGACGAGCACATTTGCCTCGCGTGGACGACGCTTTTATCCAAAGGGACTTACAAGTGAGACGGTATACAAATGAGCAGTTCAGCTTGGTGATCCTGTGAGTCACCTTCCCATCAGTAGCCCAGTGCTTCAACCACTGAACAACCACTTCCTTTTTGAATACATTTACATGTTCCTCTTCTCAGAACACCTTTGCCCAAGGGGTTACTACATCAGGGATTTGTACTTTTTCTTTTCTCCCTAGTTTGTTTTTAACCTTTACTACCTAGTTTATTGTTCCCTATCATAAGACAGCTACAACTAGGTCTAACCCATGCTTCCTCTAAAACATGTCTAGACAGCTCGCCACATCTTTTCAGACTGTGTAAAACAATCAGAGGAAGCATTATCTGTCCTCTTCTGCACACACAAACTCATAGATGCTCCTGATTGGCCAAGGTCGCTGTGATTGACAGGTGAGCGAGCGCATGTCTAATAGACGTCTGCTAGGGTAGAGGGGTAGCTCAGTGGTTATGGTGTTGGATTACTGATCAGAAAGTCCCAGGTTCAAACCCAAACCACAACTGTTGGGCCCCTGAGCAAGGCCCTTAACCCTCAGAGGTGTAATGAGCAGTGTTGGGTGTAACGCGTTAAAGTATTGGATTACTTTCTTGATGTAATGTGTTCGGTCCGCCTAGTTATATTTAAAAAAATTTAATCCTTTATTCAGACAATTTATGTAATCCGTGAGCCAGAAAGCAGTGATTCCGTTAGTGTGTGTGTGTGTGTGTGTGTGTGTGTATTTGTGAAAGTCGTGCTACAAACCCGGTCCGGCCCCTGATAACCCCGCCCTCCTCTGTTATTCCTGCTGTTAGTAGTTAACAGATTATGGACCAAACTTCGCTGAGTGATGATGGTAGAATAATTATAAAGGTCTTGACTAAAAACAACATGCATAAGGAATCACAAAGGAGTTTTCATTTTTCTGCAGTGGAAAAGTACTCGAACGAGTTTATTTTATCAGAAAGTAACACTGTAATGTAACAATGACTGTAATTTTGTAATTTAATTAGTTCCTTTAAAAAGTAACGTCCCCCAACACTGATAATGAGATAAAATGTAAGTTGCTCTGTATAAGGGCAAGTAATGTAATGCCATGTAAGTTTTATTTTCTCGGGAAACATTTAAATATCACCCAGTTGCTGTTCTTTATCAAGCTGTATTGGCTCAGCTCAGACACCTGTCCTGCCAGGCTGAGAGTGTTATGCCCTGAGCAAGGTAATTGACTTTCCATCGCTCACCGCAGGTGTAAGTCACTTTGGATAAAAGCGCTTGTCAAATGAATAAAATATACTAAATGTGAAAAGAACGTAATCCTGTAGAAGTTTGTACCTTGACAGTTTGAGGTAGGTGTGTATTTAAGCTACGATATTGCTGAGTGGAGCAAAAATAACAAACCTGACTGACTGAATGATGGAAAGAAAGAAACTAATTATAGGCTAATAGGTTAATGAGAGTGTGTGTCTGTAATTAAAGCAATAATTATAATAAATGTTATTTCTGTAATAACACCTACACAGGGGACTAGTAATGGCTTGTAAATGACAGAAACGGATCTGTGAGTTGTAATTGTAGATGTAGGGTTTGTGGAAGGAGTCTCCAGTGTCAGCACTATGTAACGGTCAGAAGTAAAGCTATATCTTCACTAAGTTCTCTGTCATGAGGAAAGTCTTCCGGTTTTTCCCCCCAGTTTGAGACAGAGGAAGGGATGGAAGAAAGTCTTAATAAGGCAAAGAATAACAGGAACTCGTTAATCTAAGCATAGAATTTTAAAAAGTTGGATTTTGTCATCAAGAAATGGTTAGCAGTGCTGTGGTGAACAGAACACTGCAGGATGTGGAAAAGGATCATCTTTGGTGTGGTAATGCTGTCACGCCACCCTGTTGTTGTTTTTCTCACAACAGCATGTTTTACCATATAAACACACACACACAATCTGTGACTGCTGGCTTTGTTAGGAAGTTTAATACCATTAGTGAGATGCTGGACATAACATTAATGGCACTGCTGTTTTCAGTGCTGGTTGTTCTTGGTGGGAATAAAACCCTAAAAAGTGAATAAAAAGTGTGAAACCCCCTGGAATAAATGTCATCTTTTTAAAAGATCAAACTTTAAATAGTGACTGGTTTCACTTCCTTCAGATTGAGATGCCCTTTGCATGCACAGATTGTGAGCTTTTTTTTTTTGGTCTCATCTCTCTGACAACTATATACGAGGGGCGTTCAAACTGGGACGTGTGATTAAATTACAAATCGATTGACATTTACAGAAGACTTTCAAGCACATTACAGTGATGAGACTCTTAGTTGTAGTAAAACATTTGAATGGTGCCAACGTTTTATGTTTTTTTTTTTTTGGGGGGGGGGGGGGTCTGTAGGTCTGTAAATGACGATCCCGACCGAGGTGAGTCGGAGCAAATTGCAGTCATACCCATAAACATATTCAACGAGTGGAATGTTAATCGACAGATAACTCGTCACCAATTTGCGGAACAGACACATCTGTCTGTGGGAACTGTACACACAGTCATTCACTAACACCACTCGTACATTACTACATTACAGGAACTCAGTTGAGCATTATTGACGTGCATCATCATGACCTCGCTCTAAGGCATTTTCACATGTTTGGACCCTTAACCCTGCTATTATCTTTGGGGTCATTTTGACGCCATTAAATTTTTAAAATCTCAAAATAAATGATTGACGTAATTGTTTATTGCTTCATATTCAGTGACTTTTATACATAAACTTGGGTAACAGTTTTAATTATGATTACAATTTTCTGGAGGTTAAAATTGCTGGGGTCAAATTAGGGCTGGGCGATTTGGCCTAAAATCAAAATCTCATTTAATTGAACATTTTAACTCGATTTCGATTAATAAACGTTTTTTTTTTTTGCCCTCATAGTTCACTGACAAGTTTTGTACAGTAAATATGCTCACAAGTGAGAGATTTTTGAATGAAGGCTGCATTACTTGATTGATTAATTGAAGGCAACACACACTATCTACTATCTATGATTATTTATTGAACATCAATGTTGAACAACTGAAATTAAAGTAAGGCTTTGGGCGATGTGGCAAAAAAGTCATCTCGATAATTTTTCCCCATATTGAATGATAACGATGTATATTTCAATATAAGCTGTTAATGCTGCCAGCTGTAAAAGAGAATCCCAACAATGACTGAAGCCACAAAAATTAAAGGGTTCATTAAATTACATTTTAAAGTATAGTTTATTAACAAAAACAGATGACAGATTTGGCCTTAAAAATTAAGATACTATAGGCACATGCTCACACACAAAGGCACAAAGATTTTTATAAAAAAAAATTACTTGTTTGTGATGATAAAAAGTATCTTGTGATGATGTATTACAATGTTTTGAGATTTTTAAACAATAATGAGAAACAACATTTAGACCACACACACTAGGGCTGTTTTTATCCCACAATTCAGAGTTAAATGAAGGCTATTTCACACGGCCCCAATAAACTGACATAATGGCTTAAGCTGCAATGACGACAAACATGGAATGAATTATGCAGCTATCAATCTGGCCCAGGACAATTTCACTTTTACTATATAGTTGTGCACCTGCTATGTGTTGTATAGTTCATATTTGCTTGGCCAGAATGGTTTAAGCCACCAAAATAACGTTTTATTGATAAACTGCGCAGCATTCGCCAGCGTGAACACTCCCGTTAGTAACGAGGCGAATAAGGAGCTAAACTTCAGCCGCAGAATGAGACGCTGCGCAATAAGGAGCCAAACGAATCAGAAGTTGCGAATAAGGAGCTAAACTTCAGCCTCGTGTGCTTAGGGGCATCATATCTTTCGCTAGACAGTTAGAAACGGCCCTGGTTATATCCTTGCTCCTTTTGGACACCTTTCATAAGGTGTAATGGCCACGAAAGACGACACGATCGATATCTGCTTTGGTACAGCCCCACTGCTAGCGCTGCTAGTTGACGGAGTAGCATCGGCCTGCATTTTCATGCTTTCAGTGCGGTCGTGTGGGTGATGCGTTCAGATGAGTTTGTGATACCTTTTATTGTCGACAATTTCAACATCTTTGGATAATAACTCGAGGTTAGATTCACTTTCGTCGCTACTTCCACTCATTTTTTTTTTTTGTCCTGGTGTCAAGTTTGCTTCGCAAAGTGCGGTAGGAAATTAACTTTGACCTGCAGGGCACGCGCAAGCTGCACGCTGATTGGATGTTGTCGTATTGTTCTGCTGTGTGATTGGCTCTTAGATTAATCCATATCGAGCAAAAAATGTCTAGAGCTTTTCATCGTTTTTAAAATCAAATAAATTGCGATTCGATATGATATTGTTTATCGGCCCAGCCCTAGGTCAAATTGACCCCAAGGATAAAAGATGGTACTAAATTTGAAGGTAACAAAAGGGTTAAAGGAGTTCCTGGGAGGCCAGCGTTTCAGACATGACTCATTTATTTCATGGCTCTGACGTGCTGAGAAAAATTTGTACCTTGATTGCGTCTTAATATATATATGTGTGTATGTGTATGTGTGTGTGTATATATATATATATGTATGTGTGTGTATATGTGTGTGTGTGTGTGTGTGTATATATATAATGTGTGTGTGTGTGTGTATGTAGAGAGAGAGAGAATATCACTAATGACTGTTGGAGGAACCTCTTCTCGTTTACACATGCCATTAGTTTTCAAGCCTTTTAGAAACCACATGACTATCGAGTCCAGACAGACCCCTGCCCCCGCATGCAAAAACCAGTCTGCATGGTCGAGCCCCAAACACCAGAGCAGACAATAGCAGCTGTTCCTCCTGACTATGCAAAACTTTTAAGAATTAGTTTTCTTGTTATTTTTAAGCACCAAGCTCTTTATCGAAATGGATTGATCTGTTACAGTGTGTGCGTGAGACGCTATCGTGACACCTGGAATGTATATTTAGGAACTGAAAGGACATTACTAAGCTCTTACTCGAGAGAGAGAGAGAGAGAGAGATATAGAGAACATGTGCGTGTGAGACAGGCTTATATTTTTGCAACACAAGAGCTGACAAAAGAAGAAGAAAAAAAATTTCAAGCACATGAAATTCTACACCGCTCTATTGCTGTCTCTTTTATTCTTGTAGTTTAAGTTTCAGTTTCAGGGCTCTTCATTAGCATGACAAAACCAGTGTATTTGAGTTGCCAACATGTGGTATGAAAATTTTTTGAATATCAAAGGATAATAAAACATGACATGTGAAATTCGTTTTTTAAAACGAATTCAATTTCCCAGGCTTGACTGGCAACCGCTCAGACGTGCACTTTGTATTGGCAAATTCGAAGTTTACAAATAATCTGAATATTAAAATGATAAAGAAATAACAACACATCTGCCGTAAGTGTTGGCAACATGTTGACGGTGTGAAAAACAATATAATAATCTCTCTGTCTCTCCAGGACGTTATGCAGCGGAGTAGATTAGACACCCTGACGCCATGGCAGCCATAGGTGTCTGTAGTGGGAGGAGCTGGCAGGCCGATTAGCCAATAGGGTGCGAGGATGGAGGCGCCACACTTTTAGCTGTGGGGATGTGTGTTTGATTTTAGGTGTGTGCTTTGGATTATTTTCTTCCTTCCTCCCTTGATCCTTCATCATCTCTTCATCACAGACGTCCACTTGAAAGCAGCGGTGTGTGTGCGTGTGCGTGTGTGTGTGTGTGTGTGTGTGTGGAAGAGAACGCTTATTTGAGCTTGGGTGAGAGCTTTACAGATGATGTCTGAAATGGCCGAGATCACGGTTTCACACACATTTTATACTTATTGATTTACAAGTAGTATTAAAGCCATACTGTAACGCAACTCTCACGTGTTGTACTTTATATGCAGCTAAAGCAGTGTCAGGGAGCTGGAGGCCTGATGTACTTTCATAAACAACAGCTGTAAATATGCGCACTCGAACATAAACTGTGTACACGGTAAGAAAAAAGCCTCGTAAGGGAGAACGCGGTTCCATGCGTAATCATGCGCTCTGGCCTGAGCATGCGGTTTGTGTTTGTATATATCCCCGAGACTACTCACTAATCTCTCTCTTACTCCTCTTATTTTTTTTGTCATTACTGCATTGACCCCTGCGACCACAAGTTATCAAAACAATCGACCATAAGAAGCCTACGCGCACACACTCGCGCACAGACACACAGAATGCCATATTCATCTTCCACATATAGTAACTCTTTGTGTCTTTAAGAGATTCCAGATGCTCGCACATGCACGTGCCTGTCCGCCTCTTCTGTGTGTATTTAAACCTTTAGTGGATTCAGATGTGCGCTTGGGTGCAGGGCTCGCTGCTGGCTGACTCAGCTGATTAAGAGCGTTTAATAGGGTCAGATCCAGCTCTACGACTGTATTGTGATGACGCGAACACGATCTCGAGGTGTCTTAAACCTCAGTAGCAGCATCAATCATGCTTGTATTGTATGAATGACCCACGTGTCTTCTGTGGAATTATGAGGCCTTATCTTATTATCTCACCGTCAGGAGACACCCGCACATCCAGACACAGCACTCGATTTCAATTTAACATATTGAAAATGATGTGCCCGCGCTCTCAGGATCTTCATTTATGGAGCGTTACACAGCGCTGCAAGAGCGGCGACATCAAACGGGGAAAAAAACAACACAAACGCACAATCAGGCGCCACGGTTAATTAAAAACTTCAAATAACTATCACAAAGCGAATTAAGACGTCTTTGTTTTACATGCATGACTAATAAGGTCCACCGAAGTGTGTTAATGCTCCCTCTGATATATTCTTCAAATTGTACAATAATTTATACTTCAAACTCTACTTTTTTTTTTTTCACTCCTCCAAATGTAAACGAGCTGAGCTACGATCCTCCTGCAAACAGCAGCTCAGAGCAGCAAGGCGCGGAAGGGGAATGTCTTGTATTAGGTCACAAAAGCGGAAAAATCTAATTGTCGTGTTAAGAGCATGGTGACCAAATTTTGCATAATAGGTAACTTTTAATGATTAACGAGTACAATTCAAACACATTGAAACACTATGGGTATTTATCAGAATCAGTTTTGCCAAGTACGCTTGCATGTAAAATTAATTTGTTTTAGTGACAGAGCTTCCAGAACAAAAAAAAAATGACAAGACAAAACAACACGACCAAGTAAATGAGTTAACAACATATAAATAAGTTAACAACGAATGGAGTAGGGTGTGTGATTCTATCAAATAAGTTAAATAAATATCTGTGGTACTGCACAGTATATTCACAGTGGTATTGCACACAATATTGCACATATATTTATTGCACAGTGAGAAGAATCTTTAACTGTTCATGAGGTAGATTGCCTGAGGGGGGAAAAAACTGTTCTTGTGCCTGACTGTCCTGGTGTTCGGTGCTCTGTAGCATCGACCAGGCAGCAAAAGTTCAAAGAGAAGGTGGCTTGGGTGTGAGGGACCCAAAGTGATATTCAGAGCCTTTTCTCCACTCTGGATATGATGATCCGGTTCTTGCAGCATGGGCAGGGGAATACCGATGTAGTCTTCTGATGTCTGATTTTGTAGCTGAGCCAAACCAGGCGGTTATCGAAGTGCACAGGACAGATTTAGTGACAGCTGAGTAGAACTGTATGAGCAGCTCCTGTGGCAGGTTGAACTTCTTCATCCGGCGAAGGAACTCCAACCTCTGAAGGGCCTTTTTAACAATGGAGTCAGTGGGAATGTCCCACTTCAGGTCCTGATAGATGGTCGTGCCCAGGAACCGGAATGACTCCACTGCTGTCACAGTGCTGTTCATGATGGTGAGTGGGGGAAGTGCAGTGGGGTTTCTCCTGACGTCCACGATCATCTCCACTGTTTTGAGCGTGTTGAGCTCCAGACTCGTCACCGTCCTGGATGACGCCGATGATTGTAGTGTCATCTGCAAATTTCAGGAGCTTGACAGTGGGGTCTGAGGTTCAGTCGTTGGTGTAGAGGGAGAAGAGCAGTGGGGAGAGAACGCATCCCTGAGGGGCTCCAGTGTTGGTGGTGCAGCTGTTGGACATGACTAGTGACGTCTCACTAGCTGCTGCAGTCAGAAAGCTGGTGATCCAATGACTGATAGAACTAGGAACAGAGAGCAGGGTTAGTTTGGGTTATAGTATGTAGTCGTTCATATTCATCGACTGGCAAGCCACAACAGAGTGGCTACACCTACAACAGTGCACTTGATGCTGAATTGTATACAGCAAGTAATTTAAATCTAATTGCCCCTACATGTTTTCTGCCTAGGGATCGTTGTTCGTTCTCTGTTTTAGCTTTCGTCATCACACCTAAACACACACGCACACCGTTGCTCCACACGCTTGCTCCATGGTTGGAGGGTAAAGACTAAGAATTAGAGAGAAGCGGCTAAGACATAAAAAGCCTGGCTACTGGTGAGGTCAAAAAGGTCGTCTCATCCCGTCACGCTTCAGCATGTGCTCCACACAGGTGTCCTAGCAACCGGAGTAAATATGTAACACATATACACTCACACACACGCACACACAAACCACAAAAACTCCTATTTTGCATCGTGTCCAAATTGAAAGCAAGTAGATGTGGAGGTTTCTCAGAGGTCTTTGTAGTGCTAAAGTGTGTTCAGAATGAGACGATTGTACTTAACCACAATGAGTAGACAGGGTTATATAGAGCATGCTGAGCTTTGTTAGTGTAGACACTCGCATTGTATGCATGTGTCCACGATTTGATATAGCATTGACGTGTTTATTTACAAATTAAATAATTTAAAAACAGATTTTTTTTTTCCACCTGATGAGACTTTTACCAGACAGGAAAACTCCTAATTTCTTCCAAAAGTTGATCACCGTGTTGATAGGATGCCCCCAGGTACGTGGGTTACCCACTAGTCCATGGCTCTTGCTCCAGTCCTGCAGGGCGAGTGTCTAGCACAGTATGTGATCCACCAGCACTTAACCACACCCACTGAACCTAGTATTTAACAGATTAGTTGAATCAGCTGTGTTTGAGCAGAAGAATCACCAAACTGTGTATTACGCGTGCCCTCCAGGACTGGAGTTAAAGATCCTTGCATTAGTCTTTCACACATACACTCACTTCACTGTAAATCGTTTGCCAGCAGACTAGCATCATCAGAGCAATTGACAAAACACGATATATGCGAGCAGAAGTCTAGAGTCTTAAAACGCTATCATGCACTCGCGTATCTTTCTCATGGCGTCTACTGCAGCCATGCTTTTAAGCCACGTATAAGGGTTGATGGCTTGTAAAAGGATTATGCGTAGACAGACAAATGGTTTGCTGTGCGTTTTGTAATGGTCTGGTATAATAACGTTAAAGATTTTAAAAAAAGAAAGAAACTGCACATAAAAGTACAAAAATGTTCAGTAGGTACTGGAGGAGACAAACATTCCTCACTGCAACACGGCTGCAATGTATTTTCTGTAGTAATTGGTACAGTGTTGTGAAAAAGTATTTGCCCCTGTCTAATATTTTATTTCTTTGCATATTTGTCACACTTGATTCAGATTAGGGCTGCACGATATTAGGAAAACATGTGATATGCAATATTGTTGTTGAATACTGCGATAACGATATTTCTTGCGATATAACATTTCCCTCGAGAAATGCATTTTTTATTATTATTATTATTATTGGCTTTTTTTAAATAATTTATATATGTAATGATGATACTAAAATAAACAGGTAATAGATATTTGTCTGATGTAGTTAAATCTAATTCAGGCTAAAAGGAAACGATATGTCAACGAAGTTGCAAATATTTAGGCTTCAAAACACTATGAATGACTTAAACCCCTCAGCAGATATTCTGACTTCTGGTTTGCTGTTACTATAAACCTGCCAACACAATATGAATTACTTTCAAACATTACTGTTTATTTATGTGTAACCATACACTCATCGATTTCATTTATTGCAACTCTTTGCGATACAGATATTGTGTATTCCATTATCGCGATAACAATTTTTCGATATATCGTGCAGCCCGAATTCAGATTATCAAAAACGTAATAGTTTCATAAATGAACTGTGATTAACCACATTTTCTGCAAACTCACTTAAATGAGAGGTACTTCGTGCTCCCACATTAATCAAGGTTCTACAGCCAATCAGGGGCGTCTGTGAGCTTGTGCACACGGAGGGAGCGGATAGCGCTGTCCTCCAAGTGTGTTACGCTGCCCTTAACGGTGCGTGAGCGAGCAGTTCGAAAAGATGCGGTCAGCTTGTGTCACGTGGTTCGGAGGAAACACGTGATAGTTTTCGGCCCTTCCGGCTGAGTGGTAGTGGTAGCCTTAATGTGGGAGCCCCCTAGTGACGGGGAGGAATTGGACACGACTAAATTTGGGGGAAAACCGAGGGGGGGGGGAATAAATTTAAATCACCTGTGTGTCAAAAAAAAAAGAAGTGAAGCAGTAAAAGTTCTCAAAAAGCAACACATTATGCCGTGATCTAAAGAAATTCAAGAAGAGATGAGAGAGATAGTAACTGAGGCACTGGGACTCCACAAATGGAGAAAATTTGGATCAGTGGTGAACCTTCCTTGGAGTGGTCGGCCTACCAAACGAACTCCAGGAGCACAATGATGACTCGTCCAGGAGCTCATAAAACAACCCAGAACAACATCTAAAGAACTGCCTCAGTTAAGGTCAGTGTTCATGATGGAAAAATGGGATCAATGGAAAAGTTCCAAGACGAAACCCACTGCTGAACAAAAAGGCCCGTCTCATATTTGCCAAAACAATATATTGATTATCCCAATAGGCAAATATTCTGTGGATTGGTTAGTTGTCTACATCTGGCGGAAAACTGAAACAGCGTTTTATAAAAAGAGCATCAACAGTCAAGCATGGTGGTAGTAGTGTGATGGTCAGGAGCTTTGCAGCTTCAGGACCTGAAAGACTTGCCATAATTGATGGAACCATTAGTCTGTGCTCTTCCAGAAAATACCTGAAGGAGAATGTACGGCTAACAGCTGGTCACCTCAGGCTCGAGTACACTTGGGTTTTGCAGCAAGGCAATGACTCGAAACACACCAACAAGTTCTTCAGTGAACGGCTCAAAAAGCACAAAATTAATGTTTGGGAGTGGACTAGTCAAACTCGGGACTTAAATCCGATTGACATGCTGTGATATGACCTTAAACAGGCTGTTCATCCTCGAAAACCCTACAATGTGGCTGAATTCAGCAAAGAAGAGTGGGCCAAAATTCGCAAACACTTAATTGCAGTTGTTGCCGTCATGCGTGGCACATCCAGTTATTAGGTTTAAGGGGCCATTACTTTTTCACATAGGGCCAGGCAGGTTCATACAGCTTTTTTCCTCTTAATAAATGAAATCATCATTTAAAAAAGGCTATTTTTGTGTAATATTAAAATTATTTTGATGGTCTGAATCATTTAAGTGTGACAAATATGTAAAAAAAAAATTTTTTAAACTGCACTGTAGCGTCTCAGTCGGTATCGCAGGCGATCCCGGGAACACTGGCTGTGAGGTACATAATGAATGTGAAGCGGTCCATCGCATGACACCTTACACACGCCCGTTTATACATCTTGTGCAGCCTGACTGGGAGGTTTTTGGAGGTAGGAGGAAAGCCATAACCCAAGATGGACCTGGGAACGCTGGCGCTGTGGGCCTTTAGATCTGCACACTACACCACTGTGCAGCACCGCTGGCTAGTAAGCTTTACTCAGCCGTTTGGGCGTTTAAGAAGTCGCCATGGCAACTAAAGCAAAACAGTAGGAAAAAAACACTACCTATGCTTATTTTACATTTTACCTTGTGCCTTTTCTGAAGTCCATCAGAAATGCATCATGTTATAATATAAATGCAATTAAGATTTAAACATTTAAAGTTTTAAATGATGATAACAGGGAGGAAAATTTGGATATCTTAAGATAATCATGACATCATGACTGATGGTTTTATGGTCTTACAGTAATCATGATCATGGAACTTGAACAGGGAGGAAAAACAGGATGAATTTACTGTTCCTGAAGTTTTAAACTATTTTGGCATCGCTCCTGCTTTCTCAACTGTTTCACTGTTAAACTTCTAGCTTGAACCACAGCTATATGTTCACCGATGTCAGGCATTTGGATCAGTTTAATCCAGCCTCAATGATGCAAGAGGCTAATGCGCACACACACACGCATATATTGATCCAGTGCACTCAGACATTAAAACGTTGAGTAGATGCGAAAGGTTTTTCTCTGATTAGGTGTGTTAGTGTGGGTTGGTGGGAATTTTCATCACCTTAAGAGAGCGAGAAAAAGAACAGACTAGATAGATAGATAGATGGATAGATGGATAGAATTGTAAACATGAATGTGTATGTATGTGTTTTCCTATTTTGTGCTGTCTAGCTGTGACAGTTTTTATCATGTTGGGAGCAGAAATGGCAAAAGCTAAAAATATCCCATAAACCCGTTCACCCCGACCCCGCCCTGTGCTCCGGATAAACTCTCCAGCCCTGCCGCGGATCGCTCCACCCTCTCGTTAAATGCAAGCTGTTCCCGCTGCACATTCCACATGGCAGAGCAAACCATCATCAAGCCAGAGTAGGGGTGAGGGCTTTACTTTGAGTCCTCAAGCAAATGACACTTAAACAAATCTTTTGGAGTGGTGGAACACAAACAATCTATGTGTGTGTGTCCGCCCATGTACAAGTGTAGATGTGCATGCGTATACACCGACATGCAAGTGTGTGTGTGTGTTTTTGTATCTGTATGTGTGTGTTTGGCCAGCTGTGGAGCATGCATGTGTACATTCTCCAGGCTTAGCAGAGTGGGGGGGGGTGTTTAAAAAAAAAAAAAAAAAAAAAAAAACAGCAGCCAAATTCCTCTGTCTTCATGAACACACACAGAGCACCAGCACACACACTGTGGAAAACATCACCACGACAACTGCGTGACTGTGTGTGTGTGCGCGAGGTAGAGAGAAATCTGGGTTGTAGAGATTACGTTAATTGCAGCAACGGCCAGCCGTGGTGATGTCGTCATGCCATAATTTCACCCTCGTCTGTCCCTCCAGTCTAAACAGGAAGTGGTATGGCTCCTGGTTTTTCACCTCATGAGCAGGGTCACACACACACTACACACAGGGTACGGGCAAAGCAGCTGGAGATGGGCTATGAGAGGGTATGAGTAAGCCAGCACATACTTGGTGTGTAATGCTGAAGTTAGGCGAGTGATGTAATAAACTTTGTGTTCAACTTAACTGGAAAGTAGCTCGGAATTATGTCAGGATTATGTCATATATTTGTTTCTGTGTTCAAATTACAAAGTGATTGATGTTTCCATCTTTATCTGCTATTAACAACAGTCTGGTCCATATATATGGTATAGCCAAAAGTATGTGGACACCTAGAGACGTTAGAAGCAAATACTCCTGTAGTGTTATAGCATTGTAACATTTCCATCTTTACCGAAGCGAAACGCCCCATGCCTGTTCCAGCATGACTGTGCCCATGAGTGCAAAGCCACGCCCAGGATAGAGTGTCCTGAGAGCTCAGAGCCCTGACCTCAACCCCACTGAACACCGTTGGGATGAACTGGAACGCTGACTGTGTGCCAGGTCTGACCTCACTAATGTTCTTGTGGCTGAATAAGCACAAATCCTCAGCGCTACGTGCCAAACTCTAGTGGAAAGTCTTCCCAGGAGAGTGCAGGTTATCATCATAGTCAAGGGGTGGACAAACTCTCAAACAAGCACATGTGGGTGTGATGGTCAGATTACAAAACTTTGGAGAAATAATGTAACTGATTTTAAAAAATGTGTGCGTATGTGCCGGTCAAACGTTTGGACACACCATTACAAATGCGTTATAGTCAATACTGGAGATTTCCAAACTGTGAAATAACACACATGGTGCATTAGGTAATTAGACAAGAAGTAACAAAAAGAGTCAGTTGTTCTTTTATCAAGAAGGTCAGCTGTTCTGGAAAAGATCTTGCAAGAACAGTATTGTCAAGTGCATTAATAAAAACCATCAAAAACACCACGATGACACTGGCTCTCATGAAGACCTTCCCAGGAAAGCAAGACCAGAACTCACCTCTGCTGCAGACGAGACATTCATTTAGAGTCACCAGCCTCAGAAATCACCAGTTTAGCACCGTTATGAAGGCTTTACAGAGCCTAAGTAACAGACACATGTTTTAAAGGCGTTTATTGCATATTTTGGATGCCTTCGGTGTTGCTAAGATTGGTGAGTTTGGTGTTAAGGATGAATTCCTGACTTTATGATTAGGAATTCTGAGTTTATTGAGGAGTTCTGATTGAATACCTCTGACGAATTACCGCCTGACAACAAAATGATTTATAATTAATAACCACATGCAACATTTCAGTGTAGCTTACTTCAATCTGTCCCTCACTATGTAGCTAACATTATGAAGGCAGACGTCTTTGTTCCTGATTTTTAGTTTTATTCCCATGCACTGTTTCTTTCTGTTGAATATATTTGTTCAACTTGGGGAATATTTTATCCTCTTCAGGTTGGCTGTGGACTGGGGACCGCTGGGTGTGAGGTGGAACTATATAGATTGGACGAGACACCAGTTGCATATTCACACACTCTCTTTACACTCTTTTTCCTTCCACCTTCTACTTCCAGGTGATGGGAGAGAGACGGTTTTATAATAGAAAATAAGATTGTGGAGCATGTAATGTATGGAAAAGTGACCGTGTTTAGGTCCCGCTGGAGGTCCGGCCTAAAAGAAACATCAAGCTCTAAACATTGGCTGAAGAACCCAATTATGTTGTGTTAAATTACATTGTCTATTAATTTAATATAGGTGTGTGTGTGTGTGCGTGTGTGTGAGAATCTGTGCGCCATCTAATTTACTTTCATATGTACTGTATATTGAATTATGTTGACTATTAGTGTCCTATTTGTGTTATTTTTAGCTAGTGATGAGACTGTTATGTCTGAGCTAGTTTGTACTGGTTTGCGTGTGTAAGTTTAAGGTTCATGGTCTCTGTTCGTCTGTACACACACTCAGCAGTAATCAGGAGTAGTAGGGATGTGCTCTTTATGACTGTACTGACTGCACATAGTCGTGTGTGTGTGTGTGTGTTTGGCTTAGTGGCTCTTTCTGGTCTGATGGTTTTCATGTTTGTTAACAGATTGCGTATCCTGTAATTGCAGGGCCAGGAAGGAGCCACTCCCATACAGGAAGAAGACATCAGATCACTGGTAGGTAAGAGGAGACCTATTATTTGTGTGTGTGTGTGTGTGTGTGTGTGTGTGTGCTCTTGACAGCGGATCAGCGCATTAATAGATTATCGATGCACTCGCAACCAAGCTGGACGAAGGAAATTGGCACAGCGATATTTGATACAACATGCGCAATTTGTTGAGACACTATAGCTCATCATCTACACACCAAACAGATGGAATGAGGTATCAGATTTTAATAAATAAGAAACTAGTTGC
Organism: Channallabes apus; assembly: GCA_030522415.1. Classification (NCBI taxonomy): domain Eukaryota; kingdom Metazoa; phylum Chordata; class Actinopteri; order Siluriformes; family Clariidae; genus Channallabes; species Channallabes apus. The sequence goes on along the minus strand of CM060108.1, from coordinate 33,568,628 downwards.
ACACCGACACGAACACATTTGACTATTTAATATCGTCAGCCGTGTAGTCGGATGTGCTTGCCAGAGGTCTCTTATGAAGTGTTTATAAACCCGTCTTATTGTTGTACGAGACCATCGTGCGACGGCGCAGGCGCGAGCCGAAATGATTCTGACGTCACTGCGCCATTTCATCCGGCGAAAAACATGCCTGTAGAATTGATGTTCAGCCGCGAGTCTCCGAGCGTTCTTTAAGAGACAACTCTTTCCAGCATTAATTGCTCACAGCTGTAGCTCGTTAAACATTAATTGGCAATTAATCAGAATGAAGAAATAAAGGAACCGCACGAGCGATGCGCAGAGCGAGAGGAAATTATTTCCACTGGAGAAAAGAAAAAGAGCATGCATCTTCACTTCCTTCTTAGTGTATATATAGTGTGTTTATTCCTTCCTTGTCTTTATACTTCCACTCGCCTGGGTGAAGAAGAGATGAGGTGGCAGATGTGTGGCACTCCTAATGCCAGGTGTAAACCTATGACGCTATGACTATCGGCCGTCCACGCGAGACGGAATCACGTGAGACGGATGTGGAGCGGTCATGTTGAATTGACGTCACTTCCTGAGACCTGAAGGAATTGGGTGTTGGCATTGTCAGAAAATTTATTTGGAGGGCAGGAAGTAAAAAGCAGAATGGACGAGATGGGGTGAGTGGTAGTTGAGACGATATTTCCACAGGACAGTATAGACAAAGAATTGACAAGTCTTTCCTGTTATGAAGGCGGTAGAGATAAGTGGCTACGTTGTCCTCCAGACATCCTTCTATTTCAGCAAACAAATGAAAGCATGCAAGCATGTTTTTTCGTCGTGGTTAGGTCGATGGTGAAGAGCTTTTCTTGTACCGTGCTGTGTGTTAACCTAGCAACAGGGATACCTCAGTGGACATTGGACTACTCCCAGGAAGGTCGCTCTAGATAAGAATTTGTGCCAAATGCTCAAATGTAAACAAACATTCAACACTGTGCCACTTGACATTATTGTCGTTTGATTAAAGGTCCAGTGAACCGCCACTAAAGATGTGTATCATTGCAAAGCAAGAGAGAAGCGTGATTAGAGCTCATTGCAGTGGCTTGGCACGGTCGGGTATTTACCTTTAACTCCTGTTGTGTGGCTTAGTTATTATTTTAAATCTGTATCGCTTGTAGCAGTAAGACTCCACCCTGCAAAATGGTTAACTAATGTTAGTGGTAAAGTGTTCGCCCCATCATCCGGAGATCGCGAGTTCGATTCCCGGGAGATGCTGTAACCTCTCGAGGCCGGAGGTTGAGCCGAGCTCTCTCGGAGGGGAGGGATTAGAGGTACTTGGTGCTCCCACATTAATCACGGCTCTACAGCCAATCAGGGGCGTCTGTGAGATCACGCACACGGATAGCGCTGTCCTCCAAGTGTGTTACGCTGCTCCCAACGGTGCGTGAGCGAGCAGTTAGAAAAAAAAAGCCGTAAGTGACGTCACGTGGTTCGGAGGAAACACGTGATAGTCTTCGGCCCTCCCGACTGAGGTGTGGGAGCTCCTAGTGACGGGGAGGAATTGGACATAACTCAAAATAGGGAGAAAATCTGGGGGGGGGTGAATTATAATTATAAACTAGCGTTAGTTATCATTATTGTTAGCATTTTGTTGGTCGAGGAAATAACTTTAAAAATTAAAGTTAACTTCTAGAAAGTAATCCAACTCTCTTGTTCCTTCCAAACACATGTCAATTTTTTAATTAATTAATTAATTAATTTATTTATTTTTCTTGGTCATTTTCTTGGAAATACATACTCACCCAACAACCCTTATCACCACCACACACAACTTTGATTCTTGATTAAATCTCCTTATAGGTTCTTAGAGTGATTAATAGGAGCAACAGCAAAGGACCCAAACCATGTGCATACAACCTAATTCAACTAAAAGGGTAATTGTGCTATATTAAGAAGGCTAAGAAAAGTTTTTTTTTTTGTTTTTTTTTGACTGGCACATTTCAAGGCCCTAAAGTGAAGGGAGACCCACTGTCTCCTACTTTATTGTGGTTTACTACAATTAAAAGCATGGTGACATAACCTTCATAGTAGAGTGTGTGTACGTTCTGGCTACTCTCATACTGAAAGCTATAGCACCTTGCACAAAAGCGAGGATGGTAACAGCAGACACACATGTCCATGAGAGACAAACTGCACAGTGAGCTGCAAGACTTGTCACTTGCTAGTGTGATAGCAGCACTTGTGTCTGTTAGCTCCTCTTCAAACAGCTCTGGGTCTGGATTGTATTGTGCCTTTATTTTTAAGCTGCTCTGATAATTCAAACCATTACTTGTGAAAATAAATAAATAACAAATGTGTATTAGCTGTGAGTTTTCTTGTGTGTGGTATTGGATCAGGAATGTTGACAAATTAACTTGGAACCAAAACTTTGGGAATAACAGTGTAGTCTCCATGACAGTGTCCTGTTTTATCTGTCTCCAGCCCTGTGTCTCTCTCTCTCTCTCTCAGCACTAGTGAGGATGAGGACGTCAGAATAAGTGCATTAATGTAGTGGGGGATTATAGAGAGAGTTCTGTTTTCTGCACATCAGAAGTCCTGATTTGACTTGAACGGCCATTATCGTCAACAGAAGCGGAACTAAATAAACAAGCATATCTCTTGTAGTATTTATAAAGCTGTATGATGTCACTGCATTGAAAGTTAGCAGGTTTCTAAAGAGACGCTGCTTCTCGACTTCCTCTGTGAAACGCCGTGTTTGCGTGTAGTCTTTATCAACAGGGAAAGTGTTTGAGACTCAAACAGCTGTGTCTGTAATGTCTGCCCTCATACCTCTGCACTCTTTACCACAGATGCACCAGCATTTTGCACCTACACACACTATTACATAGACAAGTGTGTGTGTGGGTGTCATCCGCATAAGTGTCCGTATTCTTGCAGTTGTCCCAGCGTCTGCAGTCGGCACAAGCTATGGTTAAAGGGGCAATATGTTATTCACAGATTCAACCACTTACAACTGAATTGATGCTTTCTAACAAAACCAAATTTGAAGTGATTAGTTTATCTTTGCTGATGCCTTTCCTACTTTGTGTCAGGCAGCCTTCAGACGGTGTTTTTCCAGATTCACGTTTACACGGGAAGTGACCTGTAACAAATCTCACCCTGGATTCGCCTCTGTTTACATATCAAACTAATCCATTTGTTCATCCCCTGCGTCTTCTCTCCGGCTGAAGCGTGACGGCGCTAATGTTTTAAATCAGTCACCTGAAGCGAGGTCAGGGTAATCCTCCTCTTTTCTCTGCAGACGAATCCGCTTCTGTTTACACATGCAGGCTTGAGACCGTTTCTAGAAAGATCCCTGTCCTGTTAGGATCCGGAGGCATTCACGGTGAACGTTTACTTACTTACTAGAGGTTCCTGATGACCGAGTGCTACCTTTACCTGCGAGTAGAGTGTGTGGTCAATTTGCTGCCGCTCCTCATGCCGCTCCAATGTTTTGGCAGCCCTGTCGTACGCGTTGAAGCCAAGACATTTTCCGCCACAATTACGTTCAAGTGAGGAACGCCGCTGTCAGAAAAGTTGATGATAACGCTGCCTTCTGGTATGTCACACTTCGACATAGAAGTTAGCCCACCGTTACATTCCGCTTGTGACACAGCTGTGATGGAACTGCTTGCACAATCACACAAAACTACAAACAAAATACCTCAGCATACAAACTGTTCCAGACACGAGTTCTTAAGGTGAAATATTGTAGAATAAGGTGAATGCAGAAAATTCACACAAGCCACCCAAAAATATTATCAACGTTACCTATTTCCAACACTATAATCATATTTTTGCATAAAAAAACAGGAAATAAGTAAAATATGAAACACATTAAACCTCACTTATCCATAATTTTTAATTCCTCTCAACGCCGGCAGCTTTAAAAACCAAACTGAAAGTGGCTCAGTTTTCTTCTTGCTGCCGTGCCTCTTGACATTCAGGGACCCATGGTGCTATGCTAAGTTTATTTTATTTTATTTTTTTTAAATAAATATTTAGCATACAAAAACAGTGACCCAGCCAGAGTCCTGACTTAAATCCAATTGAGAATCTGTGGAGGAGCTTAAGATCAGGGTGATGGCGAGGAGATCCTCCAGCCTGAAAGAGTTGGAGCTCTTCGCTAAAGATGACTCGGCAAAAATACCAGTGGAGACGCGCAAAAAGGAGGTCAGCAATTATAGGAAGCGTTTGATTGCTGTAATAGCCAATGAAGGCTTTTCTATTGATTATTGAGAAGGGTATGAATAATTTTGGACATGCCACTTTTTGTTCAAATGTAAATAAGAGATGAGTAATAATTTTTTGTACATCATCTTATTATCTTCCGGGAGACGCCTGTGTCATTTCTAATCAAGAAAAAACTTGCTGGTTGGAAAAAAGGAACTTAACTATATATATAATATAATATATATATATATATAGTGCTGAATAGGTCAGTTTAACAAACTTTCACTATGGTTTGTCAGTTAGTCCAGTTAAATGATTATAATCGATATAAGAAACATTTTTTTGAGAATTACAACCCGCTGCTTTAAACATGTTTTGTAACTTGTACTCGACACTTGAAGAGCTGAATTGAAAGGAACAGAGTGAAGTGTTTCTTCCACTTTCCAACAATCCCGTGTTAAATCCCAGTCTGCCTGACACACAGCGAAAGAGAGAGATAGACGGGTGTGTGTGTGGAGGGTGGGAGGAAGCAAGGGACTGGGAAGGAGGGCGAGTAGAGACGGGGAGGAGAGAGGGGTGAATGTCGTGGGGGAGGGGCTGTTTAGAGATAGGCATGAAAAAATAGAGAGGCAGGCTGGCCTATAGCGGGGGGTTGGGCTTAGGAGCTGTGTGTGTGTGTGGTGTGTATGCATGTGTGTGTGTGAGGGAGAGAGAGAGAGCTCAGCTCCTTTCTTTGTTTGACTGGTGAATGGAGAGAAGCCAGAAAGAAAGAGAGCGTGTGTGTGCGTGTGTATATGTGTGTGTGTGTGTGTGTATGCGTGCGTGCAAGAGAGAGAGAGAGAGAGAGAGGCAGAAGAAGGTAAAGAAAGAGAGTAGTGAGTGCCTGTGTGTTGTGTGTGTGTATTTATGATTTGTTTGCATTTAGGTGGAATTTCACCTCCTGACTGTCAGCTTTCACATGGTTTGTGTTTTATGTGCTGCTGCCAGCTTGTGTGTGAGAGAGGGGGGGCAGGTAGAGAAGCCTGCTGCTGGTTTAAAGGGAAAACAGGAGCACAGATTTGCTGAGCTGGACTGTGTGCGAGTTGCGACTCCCCAAACACGCTGTGGAATTAGTGCGCCTGGACATTTAAATCCACGGTAAGACACGTTGCCTTTCCAGCTCTCTCTCTCTCTCTCTCTCTCCTGGTTTTTGTTTCTTTTTCATGCTGTTCCACTTTTTTTTTATGAGCTTTTAAACAAAGCATGCATGCCTCGAGCAAAGTCAGCAGATCTGGAGGAGCTCGAGAGACCGTGGAGGAGAAGGAAAAGTTGCAGTGGGCTTTTCAGGAATAACGCTGCACAAAGGAAGCTTGTAGTGCTCTGCACTGTCACACGTTTCACTGGCCGCTCTGTTAGCTGTTTCTTCTTTCTCTTTACACGGACTGCGTGATGCAATGCAAACGGTCAGTCGAGAAGCGAGCTATGCATCTGTCGCTGATTTATTTGGTTTTTATATTTTTTTTCTTTCATCCTTTTGAGAGAAAAGCAGGAAGTGGAAATCCATTTGTGCTTTGGACTGTGGGATGATCAGTGTGAACCTTAGCACTCAGCTGACTATTGTTAGCCACACACACGCACACAGAGAGATAGTGTGTGTGTGTATGTGGTGTTTTTGTGTGCTCTCACTGCTGTGTGCATGTTCGTGTATTGTGTACATGTTTGTATACGTGCTTGGCATGGCTTGTGTCATTTACCGGCATCCTGGACTGTTGTGCGTGTGTGTGTTTTTGTGAACACACCCAAGTCCCTGGCACGAGTGTAGTGTCTTCACCTCATTAAATCAATCCACTTAGGAGAGTGAAGAAGTAGAAGAAGAAAAAAAACCAACAACACCAGAACGCTTCACATCAGTGTCATTATCGGTTGTAACACGATCCCCACTTACACACACACCTACATCACAAATCTCTGAACTCTGTGTTAGTATGCCATTAGACCCCCCCCCCCCCCAAACACACACACATACATATATATATACACACCCCCACCCCCAGGATTGTCCTGCTAAACTGCACCCCCCCCCCTCTTTTACTGATCACTTCATTCATTTATTCATTCATTCATTATCTCCAGCAGAACATCCTCTCCCCCTCCCCAGCCGCGCTCTCAGCTCCTCTCGCCGGCTCCTTCCTCATCGCATTCTCGCAGTAGCTAATAACAGACCGGCGTGTGTGAGCGCGTGCATCTGTTCCGAAAACAGATCTGATGCAGCTTGGCAAGTGCCGGCTTCTATCGGTGTGTGTGTGTGTGTGTGTGTATGTATAGCCTTCAGGGCATTTCTGCTTTTAGCTTAGTTTTTTTTTTTAAAGAAAAAAAAAAAGATCTTCGCGTTACCGGCTCGTCTCGTCTGACTGCTGAGTCCACCTTCCTGATGTAGTGAGGAATATCACTTTTCTGCAGGAGGTTAAGGCCGGGTGGTGTGAAGACTGGAATGTGGGTCATGTGGGTATAAAGCGAATACACAGAGTGATTAGGGGGGAGAGAGAGAGACAACAGGCCTTGTATGGTATCTCTCTCTCTCTCTCTCTCTCTCTCTCTCTTGTTTCTGTCTTTGATGGGTGTCTCTTCTTGTGCAGATGTGCACACACTGGAAGGTGTGTGTGTGTGTGTCTGCACTCATGCCCCTCAGGCCGAGCCTGGTTGCCTGAAGTAAGGATTGTGCATTCAGTGGAATGGAGAGGTGGGGGAGAGAGAGAGAGGAGGGGGGTATGATTGAGTGTGCTGCTGGAGAAGAAAAGGAGACATAAGAGAGAGAGGGGGGGAGGTTGCATGGGGAGAGGTGGTGTTGCTTGGCTGGTGTTGTGTTCTTTGGGTGAAGGAGTGAAGGGGGAATAGGGGGAGGGAGGAGCAGGCAGACACACTCCGTTTAAACATCAGGGAGACGGCGACTTGCTCAGGCGAGCGCCGAGATTTAAAGCCGACGGCGGAGAAAGGACAGATCACTGAAAAAATGCCATCCGTCTTCTCTGAGGTCATATGGAGCAAGAGGAGGAGGAGGAGGAGGAGGGAGACTGCTGAGTCTGCACATGAGTCCTGTGTCAGACAGGGCTTTGATTTCTTTAGGTCAGTTCTTGGAAAGCCACTGTCTCTCCAACATGCGCGCACACACACACACACATACTCTTTCCCTTCCCCCTCCTTCTTGTATATCATTATCATTGCCATGTAACCTGATCCCTCAGATCTACACCTGTGTTTCCTGCCCATCCCAGGTCCACTGAGGATAGGATCGTGCAAACAGGGAGTAGTGGATATGGCAAAGTCATCACGTTAACCATACAAAAGATTAACACACGCACACATTTAGCTACTTGTGAGCGCACGAACAAAGTTAGTTGATGTAAAAACGAACGGTTGCGTCATCCACCCCTGAGGACCGAACACTCACTCGGATCAGCAAGTGTGTGTCTGTGCGTGTTGTTTCATCACCGAAAGACAGGTTTACAAGTCGAATTTTTTTTTTTTCTGTTGCATGTTTGTCGGAACAGTAAACCACACACAAAAAAAAAACATCCAGCAGCTGCTTTCTGAAAGCAGGACTAAAATAACTGGCAGAAATCTCACGAGCCTCACACAGCCGCGACCACGAGAGGTCAGACGGCACTCTCGACAAAAAAAAACAAAAACTAGCTTCTTGAAAACACACACAGCGTTGTGGTTGCAGCGTTTGCGTTTTGTCATGTCTCTAATTCTCCGCCGCGTGCACTTTGATCCGCCTCCATGCCCCGTTTTCCTTCGCCTCCCTTTTCCCTCACCTCCTCATAGTCCTCTTTTTGTTTTTAGGTTCTGTACTCCTACTTGTTTGACAAGCTCAAAAAAAAAAAAAAATACAATTCTGCAGTGTGTTTCCATATCGCTGTCAGGCTTCAGCTTTTTCTGATGTAACATCCCTTCTGACTTTCCGCATGTGGATGGCAAACACAGCTTTCATCACCATCACGCTCAACACACACACACACAGCTCAGACGTTCAAGATCATCAACTGTAAGAAACAAATCTCGTCTTGCAGTTCTCTGCAAATCCCACTCCTGCTCTGATGTTGCATTCTGGGTCGCGACCTATGTGCGACCTGACCGACCCATCATGGATGTGTATCTCGCATTACTGAGATGAGGGAGTCATGGGACCGTGCTGATTGGGTTACACTGCAGATGGGGATTTGGGGGGGGGGGGGTGGCGTCATGCCAATCGATGAGAGATTTGAGACCGATGTAGGTTATGCTTTTGTACTTTCTCTCGTGCTGTTCTGTCCGTCTATCTCATCCTGTCTGCTGTAACCGTCCATATGCTGTGGTTTTTAGTCAGTGTTTCTACTCGGCACCTGTTACGTAAAGTGTGCGTGCATGTGGGTGGTGCATGGCGTACATGCTGTGATGAGGCCAGGAGCCCGAGGCAGACTTGTCTGCAGAGCAGTGTTCGAATATTATTATTATTATTATTATTATTATTATAATTGTTTTTCTTAGCGGTTGCTCCGTCTCTTCCTTCCATCCGCAGGGATTTCCCAGTGTTCTGATCTCATGAGTTACCACAGTGTAACTTTGTGCATCTGTATCGTCTTGTCCACGATTCTAGACTATAATATATAGATAGTGTATTTCTAAAAATGCACGATCAGAGAGCTCAACTACACTAGGAATCATAAGCATGCACCCCAAAAAAATCTGCATGAAAAATGTACCCCTCTCTTCTGACGGTCACCTGATCACATTAACGATGGCGCGCGACTACCGACATTTTTTTTTAAGGAAACATAATAATACCACAGACTGCTGCCATAATTCAATTAATGGTTTAAAAATAGGGCATAGATGAGAATATTTGAGTATGTATACACACACACACACACACACACACGCTTATATATTTATTTATATCTTCAGCACGGCGGTGCAGTGGTTAGCAGTGTAGCCTCGTACCATTTTCAAGATAAGCGGTATAGAAAATGAAGAAAATAATTTAAAAAATGGTGTATATATAGTCTACAATATACTTTCTCTCTCTCTCTCACACACACACACACACACACACACACACATAACATACGGTCTTATATTTTTAAAATGTGCAGAAAGCCCATCTACATTAATTATTAGCCCCCACACACACACACGTGTATATGAGTAGATATTTTATCAATTTCGCTCCACCGCACATGTCGCAACATTCAACAATCAAATTAAGTAACAATATCATGTCATGCTTCAGCTCCCCCTCCTCCATCCTCAGCTAACATCAGGAGGAAGTGCTGAGCGAGCGCAATCTCACAATCCAATCAACTCCCGTGTGTTATTTCCAACAGGACAAAGTGACCTGTTTACAGAAGAAATGACGGGATGGAGAAAGTTAAAGGAGATGAGAGATGGAATGAAAGTGTGTGGAAGCTGCACGTTTAACCTTAGAAATAACACGTCAACATCCAGTGGGTGCATGGGGGACCCTGTTTTCATGGTGTGTGTGTGAGTGTCTCGTAGGGGTAATTTTGGTAAGTGACCTCCCTCAGGGCCTGAGCAGGTGTGAGATTTTGACTCCTGAGGTGTGTGTGGTGGAGTAAGAGACACCTCGGTGGTGGTGTGTTACGTTTCTCCCATTTGTTTGGTGGAGCAGTATCAGTCGCAGGTGTGTGTGGGAGTGTGCTGGTTTGTTTGGGATGTTTATATGTAGCCATTTGCTTGCAGCTATAGTGGTGCCCCCCTGCTGGGTGTGTACATGTGTGCGCGTGTGTGTATGTGCTCTCGGGGAGTGTTAAATAGAACAGCAGTGTGATTTCACACCCTCCTCCTCTTCCTCCCCTCTCTCTCTCTCTCGCGCACGCGCTCACTCGCCCCATCCCCCTCTCCCAGCAGTCCACAGTAGCGCCGTGCATCTGTGTCATGTCATTGGGTTCTGCTGTCCTAGAGTAACCCTCCCCCTCCTTTTCATACACACACACTCTGCTTCTGTCTGGCGCTCCCTCACAATCTCCATGTCTTTCTTGTCTTCATTTGGGTTTTCTGTATCAACAGCTCACTCGTCCTCCTGCCATCACTTTCCAGTAAACCCGATTGGGTTTATCGTTTTGATTCTAGGTGGAATCTAGCATGTCCGACAGACACACACACTCTCACACACACACCTTCACATACACTTATCTCACTTGCAATCATGAACGAAAAAATATGTGCTCCCTGCCTTTTTCTCTGCCCTGCCTTAGGCTCCGCCTCCAGGAAGAGACAGGTGTAGAACTGATCGTTCTGCCTTGCCCCAGCCTACACAAATATGCACCCTTTGCACACACATACACAAATGAGGCAGGGCAGTAGTACGATTGAACTGTTGGTACTGCATGAAGTAGAACAGGTCAGGTCAGGTGTGTGTTTGTGTGCACTGGCACGCTCTGTCTGTTTGTCCTTCGCTGTAATGCAGTTCGGAGAATGAAAGGGTTTCTCGGAGGAGGTAGCGTACGTGTGCCCTTGTTAAACTCCGCATCGGGTTTGGAACGATTTTGATATCGAGATAGAAATCTAAATTTTATTTTTTTCCAGATTGCATAATGTGACACAGGATGATGTGTAGGCTTCCAATTTGACTTTAGGTTTGGACTTTTGGGCAATAATGTTTATTGCCTGATTTGTCTGTAGACAAGTATTAAAAATGTTAAAGTATCTATTATGCATTAAAATGCTGAGTAAATTAAAATGCTGAGTAAAGTTTTTTTTTTTTTCCATTGTATATTTTTTTTTATGTCAAAGAGATTATCTAGCCTAATTTCTTCGCCACACTCCAGTCCAGGAGATGGCAGTAATGCATCAACCGGATATGAAGTAGAAGAAGAAGCGATACTCTGCCAAAAAACGATGGAAGAGGTTTACAGAAACTGTAATTCTGAATCGAAAACTTTCAAATACAGTGGAACCTCGGATTACGAGCATAATTCATTCCGGAAGCGGGCTCATATTCCAAAACACTCATAAACCAAATCGAATTTTCCCATAAGAAATAATGGAAACTCAAATTATTTGTTCCACAGCCCAAAATAATTAATACAAAATATAAAGTAAAAATAAAACAAATTAACCTGCACTTTACCTTTGAAAAGAATCACGACAGAGCAGTGTTTCTGTGTAGAGCAGAGAAAGAGTGTGTGTCTGTCTTTGTGTCTGTAAAGGCGAAAGTAGGAGGAGTCTGTGTGTGTGTGGAGGGAGGGGCAGAGTGTCCAATGACAAGTGCGCATACAGACACAAAGAGCCTTGAGCAGAGAGAGAAAATGGATCTTTACCCTCTCTAATGAAACTTGCTTTTGCTTTTTTCATCACACACGCTTACAGGCACACGCGTGCACGGATGTTGATTATACCAGTAAGAGACGAGCACTAAGTCCCAGCAGGGGAGACGATTATCCACAATTCCGCAGCACAAGAGAGAGAAAAACCGTTGGCTCAGTTGTGATCACGTGATGCTCTGCGTCAAAACAAGAAGCGCATGCGTGATACATGATACTCGGTACTCGTAAACCAAGACTTACTCGTTTTCCAAGTCAAAATTTATTTAAAAAATCTTTGCTCGTCTTACGAAACACACCGCCTGTCCTGCATGCCACAGCGTCACATCCCAACTACACGCAGCAGCCCAAACATGAATGTAAAATATCAGGTATGGAAACCAGGATCACAATGGGGGGAGGGGACACACACACACACACACACACTCTGGTTATAAATCAGTTAATCAGTTTTCAAATGTCTGGATGCAATCTAAAGTAAGCGGATGTTGGGCGCTGAGTGTCAGGCCCGCAGTCTTTAAAGTCGGTCGCGGTGCCTGTCAGCTCTCACCGGCGCGCAGTCTGCGTCAGGACTAGCAGCTTATCTGATTTGGCTATTTAGTCTAGCACATCGGTCGGTGCATGTGAAAATATCGGACCAGTCATCTGGGGGGTGGGGGCGGTGGGGTGGGGGTGATGAGTATTTCTGGCGTTAGTCATCATTTGTTTATCATTCTCATGTTATCGGATAGATAATTACATAGAATCTGACAGCATCTGATCTGCTTGTGTTGGTTCATATTTAACAGACAGATGTGGCCACATCACGTGGCAGTGACAGATGTTTTTGTTGTGAAAATTGGACTTTATTATCCTAATCCCATCTCCTTAGATCTACCTATACTGTAAGAGAAACGGCATGGAAATGGTCACTTTTTGATTTGGGCTGTATCCCAAACCTCAATGAGGTGTGTGTGTGTGTGTGTGTGTGTGTGTGTGTGTGTGTGTGTGTGTGTGCGCACAGTACGACTCTATAAATACTAAGACATTGGTGTGGTATTTTTGATCTACTGTTGCAGCGGTCTGTGATTTGAGACGCTTGGGACTTGGGTTGAGACTCCTGGTGAGTTGAGTTTGGTGGTGTGTGTGTGACAGATCTCAGAGGACATAACACAGTAGAGAGAGAGAGAGAGAGAGAGCAAGCACACTGCCGCTATTGTACAGCGACGTGTGCAGATGTGAAATGCAGTGCATGCTGTAGTGCATTATGTTATCAGTTTCCATAGTGACACGTATACGGCGTGACCGTCTCCACAGCGAATTACCGCGTCGCACTTGCACGAGTCGGAACAAAGACCACCACACCACATCGTGTGTGTGTACTCTTTACTTCCCCTCAGCTCTTTGTTTCTGTTTACTTGTGAAGACTTTGTGCTCTGTGACATAAAGCTGAGATAACAAGTAATGGATCATTTGTCTGGAAATAAGCCACCACTTTGCCTTAACCCATACCGAACCACATGCTTTTTTTGTGAAGCACGTGTATATATATATATGTGTGTGTGTGTGTGTGTTCACGGGGTGTGTGGTCTTTATGGCAGTATAGACGGCATGTGCAGGTCATATGTGAGACTCGGGGATGAAGAGTCCCTTTGTGTTCGTGTGGGTTTTGGCGTCTGGAGCTGCTGATTAGAACAACACGTCTCTGTTGAAACGCACACGGACACACAAGGCAGTGACGACCTTGATTTCTTCAGGTGCTTGGGGTAACCTTATTTGATTTTTACGATTTCTGTATATTACACGTCCATCGTTTTAGCGATAAGTAACAAACAAACTTGTTGAAATGACGTTCTGTACACGCTTTATTTACATGTTGTAAAGGAGAGATAATTAATAAACTGAATAGCTCGTGTACAGATGTGCGAAAGCAAATGTGCTGCCTAATGCCCGAGCGACAGTGTGTTGGTCAGGGAAGGCGTGCGCACTACAGGAATGTATGTCATTCTGCTCACACCGTTTCATCTTAGTAAAATCCGATGCCTAAAGACAGTGTGTGTGTGTGTGTTTGTGTGTGTGTGTGTCACCTAAGCATCTGTTTTTTTACCTGGCTGAGGATGGTGAATAATTTTGCCTGTTTGCGTGTGTGCAAGCTGTTTATTAGTCTAGTGTGTGTGTGTGTGTGTGTGTGTGTGTGTGCTTCCCTAATTTAGTGACCGATGTCTCAGACTGAGTTTCCTTATATTGCTCCACACATCAAAGTTAAAGGGTTACCAGCTTCTTTTTGTTGTTGTGGACTCCTGTCTGCTTTTGGTCCCACGACAGGCTGGTGTTTACGTGGTCAGTAAAATCTGTGTGGAAAACAAGAGTAGACACGGAGTCACACCCTGACAAATGACTGAAAAGATGTCAAGAACATATATTTAAAAAGTTGAAAGAAAAAATAAGGGTCAGATTCTCTCTCTCACACACGTACATGTGATAAAGTTCATTAACTTTAGTTGACGCCTTATCTTTTGCATGTGTGTGTGTGGGTGTATATCTACAACAGTGTGATCTTTCTAAACCAAACCTGACCAACCTGACCTTTTACATAAGACGTTTGGCAAAGGTTCACAGGCCCAGAATGCAACCACAGTCTCACCCACCTCACACACTCCGGCTTTATCCCATCCCACACACACTCCACAGTCAGGGTCACAGACAATGCACAGCTAACGGACAGACAATGTGGGCAGACAGACAGTTGTCAGACTGATGTTTGTACACACACACACACACACACACACACACACACACACACACTCTCTGAATTAGAGTAGTTTTCTACCGTGCATAGAAATTAATCAGATCGCGCTGGGGCCTGTCATAGAAACACAATTCCATTATACAACTCACATTGTCATACATTTATACCTGGGGTCACCTACCAGTGTGTATTTTCAGAGGAAACCCACATGGACCCATGCAGAGAACCTGAGAAAAATCCACACAGCAAAAATCTGATTATACAGGTGGTCATGTAAACAGCGTACACAATAATAACCTGCTCAATCCGAACTCTTTAAAACCAGGCCTGACCAGTCGAGGCGTGGTCTTCACGAGACCTGTGAAGGTGTGCTGTGGTCTCTGGCACCGAGACATCAGTATCAAAGCCTTTAGGTCCTATAAGTTGTTAGTTGGACCTTCTATGGATAGACTTGTTTCTCCAGTGCATCACACAGATCTTCACCTCAACCTCCTCAAACCATACTTTTGAACCATTATCCAACTGAAAGAGACCAAAGCCTTAAGGGAATGCCGTTTCCATAAAGGAGTGAACTTGGGCAGCGACAGTGTTTATGTAGGTGGTAACAAGTGAAATGAACGCCAGGACCCCAAATTTCCCAGTAGAACGTTCCTTGGTCCACTTTTGGTCTGCAAGTGACGGTATGCACACTTTCAATTTTGCCCAATGGCTGTGTAAGGCAGAGGAAGAGATTGGCGCGTGCTGCACGCCCACCCATTTCAGAGGAGACAGACAGCACTGATGATGTCATGTTTGAACAGCGACCTACTTTCATGCTCGGGTATGATTTTGGCCTCCTTATCTGATTTGATCCAGGAGAATGTTGCATTGTGCCCGAGACCACCACCTTCAACCAGGAAAGGTTGAAAGGAGTCAAGTGTTCAGCTTCCGGGTCAAGTTTGTTCAATGTTCCCGCCTGTGAAACCGGGTCATGTGATGGATGCATAGGATGTGTATTCAGTATGTGAAGGCAAGAACAGAACAATTTGATCAAAATCTGGTGCTTACGAGTTACAGGCCTGAAAAACGGCAACGCCACTGATGTGCACGCGTGTGTTGAAACATGTAGCTCGCCGATGACTCCTGTGTCTGTACAGATGTGAAATCTCTGAACTGTTGTTTCAACATGAAGAGTTCCTCTGAGTCACCTACTGACTAATCACTCAAAAAGGCAAAACATCACATTTTTTCTTTTTTTTGAGTTCATAAATCCAGCGTGCGTGCACGCGTTGCACACGCTTTGACCATCTCCGTAGAGACTCGAGTCTGTTGAGCTGCTTTATGACACTGTTTACATGATTAGACACGGTGATTAGGTGAGTAAGACGGTATTCAAGCATATCATTAGGAGGCAGAATATAACCGCGTTGGTCACTCGGTTTAACGCAGCACAGACGAGACGTTTCATTTGGAGCGAGACGTCTGACCGTGGCTTTACTGTGGATTTGTTTTATTTTTAGGAGCACTTCTAATTTCGTCCGGAGCGTGTTTAGTCAGCATTGTATGATACACACTTTACAATCCCATACTGTGTGTGTGTGTGTGGTGCTTGAAAAGGGCTTGGTCAGGTGTACAAGAGGTCAGTAGGACGCCGATAAAGCAACCTTGATTGTTCAGCAGAACAGTAACGTGTGTGTGATCGTGGGTCGATGTATTGCTCACTCAGCTTTCATCTTAACTGTGAACTGATAAACTATCTGAAGGTCCACAGTGGTGTTTGGTGCCGTGTTTGCTTTTTAAGTGCAACAGGTTAAATGTATTGCTTGATGGATTTTATCTCGGTGGTACAGTATGTTGATGTGGCAGGGTGGGTGCAGTCTGTAACTGATTGTGGGTTTGGTTTGTACTGGCATGTGGTCTCGGCATGTTAGGAAAATAAATATCGTCGCGTTTCTTAGGTACAGTCACTATAATAGCAGCACGTATATTTAAACCTAATTAAGGATCGTCTCTAAAATAAAGTTAACGCTGCTGATGCTTATAGCTACATTAGCAAGGTTGAGATTTAATCTGTTTACTTTACATGACCAGTCAATCAGGCTAGTCGCTAAATAAACTCTCACGAACATATTAGTAGTGGATCGTCTCCAACAGGGTCGCGTTACTGCGATGAGGCTGGACTCCTTCCTATACGCCAGGTCCTAGATTTCGGCACGCGGCTGCACTGGGTTGAGTAACCAAATAGTTTTCATGGTTCGATTGCGGACGGGTGAGTAGGGACGTCTGTGAGTGCCAGCGCGTTTCAGGTTAGAGAGGTGTGATCTGTGGGTTGAGCTAGGCATTTGTGCTTGTGCATGCACACTTCTTTGTTCCTTAATTAGGGGTTTTTCTTCTCACACCATATGAAAGAAAACTTAGGAGAGGACATTTGAGGAAGCACGTGCGTGTGGGTGTGTGTACACATCCCAGCTGGTGAGTAGCCAATAAGCAAAACAGGACCTCGGCGGCGAGGCGACGTGTACACGCTGGCCATTCATGAAAATACATTCACACACATTCTCGTGTTTCCCTAATCTCTCTCTCTTCCCCTTTCCTGTAAACACTAGCTCGTCTTGAGTCTGTCGTTCTCTCCCCGGTGTGATCCCTAGTCTTCTTCTTCTTTCTTTTCTTCGTTTGATCTTCCTTTTTTTTTGGGTCATGGTCACAGCTTTTCTCACTCACTCTTCTATACCGCTTTATCGTGTATTCGGGGTCATGTGGGCCTGGAGTCTATCTCAGCTTAGGGCACGAGGCGGGGTACACCCTGGACAGGGTGCCTAATCCGCATGTCTTTGGAGTGTGGGAGGAAACCGGAGTACCCGGAGGAAACTCACCAAGCACGGGGAGAACATGCAAACTCCAGGCACACAGAGACGGGAATCGAACCCGGACCCTGGAGGTGCAAGGCGACAGTGCTAACCACCACACCAAGGTGCCGCCCATGGCTTTTCTGCTGCGCTCTGTTTATCACAGCAACCTCTGACCTTTCAGATTCCCCAAGACCTTTTAAAATCAGCCGTTATCAATGAGATAGTTTGCACCTGATACTGTCTGAGCTGCGGTTAATCGCGTGATAAGTTGACGACTCCGATGATGATGATTATGATGCAGCATGAACTTTATTACCAGTAAACATGATCTTATCTCGGCGGTGCTGGCGAGTGCAGCGCGTACAGTCCTGGATGAGGAACAAATGTGCTGTGTGGATGATTTGGAGCTCGTATTGTGTCGGTGGAGGCTGTACTCGTGTCCATATGGTGTGTTGGTGTTCGAGTCGCTCCCTGTAGAGTGTTCAATAAGTAATGGGCTTCCTGTGTGAGGACTGGAACAATATGTTGGACTTTTCCTCTCTCTCTCTCTCTCTCTCTCTCTCCATGGAATCGTGGGATGAAGCTTAAACTGTTCAGGTTGTTTGTTTCAGCTCTAGATTCCTCTAACCTTTCATCCTGTAACTTGTAGGCCTAGAGGTATGAGAGCGACTTATCTTTTATCTGCGATCAGCTAATTAATGAATCTACAACTGAAAGGGCAGCCTGATGTATCGCATATCTACAGTGGTGTGTGGGTGTGTGGATCAAATGTGCTCAGGAGAAGAGACATATCTGACAGTTTTTAGCTTCTGGGGAGACATTTGGCTCGCCTCCACGAAAGAGAAATTGCTCTTGTGATTGTAGCTTAAAAAAAGCGTAAAAGAGGCCAACAGAGTGAAATACCTGTCAGGAACAATACGAATTAGCTAATTAAAGGAAGTTCTACCAAGGATAGATAAAAAGAATGAGTTGATCTTGAAATTGTATTAGAAGGGCTGAACTGAATGAAGGATGTGTGTGTACAATGTTCATATTCAGTTCAATACTTCACTCTAATACGAGTGTGTCCCGACTCGTGTAGCATAAAAAAAGCTTAGCTCAAAAAAACAAAAAAAGGACAAAGGGGGAGAGAGGAAGGAGTGAGCAAAGGAAGAGAGGAGGAAAGAGTTCAACATCAAGGTCTAGTGTGTGTGGAGCAGCGTGATGACTTGTGTAAATCACACACACAGTGAGGACTGACCTTGAAAAGATTTTTTTTATAATCCACATTCTGTGTGTGTGTGTTGACTAATGCTTGTTGGCCTCATATATCAAGTCATGACTCAAATTCTGACACTGTTCCTTGCACCTTTGTAGTTCTCACACTACATGGACTGATCTGACAGACTTAACCCTCTGTTCGTGTGTGTGTGTGTGTGTGTGTGTGTGTGTGTGTGTCTGCGTGCCCCACTTGCTGACTCATGTTGTCCCACAACCTGGAGGCTGTACATTTGGAGGAGTACTTGCTGTACCAATGACACATCCACCCACCACAACACACACACACACACTCTCACTCACTCTCTCTCTCTCTCTCTGAAGTTTTACCGACAGTTCAAAGGTATCTTATTATATGCCGAACAAACATTTACTTGCCATGCTTGAACTGGAGCTTTCTGTTTAATAACTGTAAAAGAGAAAGTGTGTGTGTGTTTTTGTATCTACATTCTGCTGTACCCATGGGAATGTTGGTGTGTGTGTGTATACATACATACATACATACATACATACACACATACACATACATACATACATACATACACACATACACACACACACACACACACACACACACATATACAGTGGTGTGAAAAACTATTTGCCCCCCTCCTGATTTCTTATTCTTTTGCACGTTTGTCACACAACATGTTTCTGATCATCAAACACATTTAACTATTAGTCAAAGATAACACAAGTAAACACAAAATGCAGTTTTTAAATGAGGGGTTTTATTATTTAGGGAGAAAAAAAATCCAAACCTACATGGCCCTGTGTGAAAAAGTAATTGCCCCCTGAACCTAATAACTGGTTGGGCCACCCTTAGCAGCAATAACTGCAATCAAGCGTTTGCGATAACTTGCAACGAGTCTTTTACAGCACTCTGGAGGAATTTTGGCCCACTCATCTTTTCAGAATTGTTGTAATTCAGCTTTATTTGAGGGTTTTCTAGCATGAACCGCCTTTTTAAGGTCATGCCACAACATCTCAATTGGATTCAGGTCAGGACTTTGACTAGGCCACTTCAAAGTCTTCATTTTGTTTTTCTTCAGCCATTCAGAGGTGGATTTGCTGGTGTGTTTTGGGTCATTGTCCTGCTGCAGCACCCAAGATCGCTTCAGCTTGAGTTGACGAACAGATGGCCGGACATTCTCCTTCAGGATTTTTTGGTAGACAGTAGAATTTGTGGTTCCATCTATCACAGCAAGCCTTCCAGGTCCTGAAGCAGCAAAACAACCCCAGACCATCACACTACCACCACCATATTTTACTGTTGGTATGATGTTCTTTTTCTGAAATGCTGTTTTACTTTTACGCCAGATGTAACGGGACACGCACCTTCCAAAAAGTTCAACTTTTGTCTCGTCGGTCCACAAGGTATTTCCCCTAAAGTCTTGGCAATCATTGAGATGTTTTTTTAGCAAAATTGAGACGAGCCTTAATGTTCTTTTTGCTTAAAAGTGGTTTGCGCCTTGGAAATCTGCCATGCAGGCCGTTTTTGCCCAGTCTCTTTCTTATGGTGGAGTCGTGAACACTGACCTTAATTGAGGCAAGTGAGGCCTGCAGTTCTTTAGATGTTGTCCTGGGGTCTTTTGTGGCCTCTCGGATTAGTTGTCTCTGCGCTCTTTGGGTAATTTTGGTCGGCCGGCCACTCCTGGGAAGGTTCACCACTGTTCCATGTTTTTGCCATTTGTGGATAATGGCTCTCACTGTGGTTTTCTGGAGTCCCAAAGCTTTAGAAATGGCTTTATAACCTTTACCAGACTGATAGATCTCAATTACTTTTGTTCTCATTTGTTCCTGAATTTCTTTGGATCTTGGCATGATGTCTAGCTTTTGAGGTGCTTTTGGTCTACTTCTCCGTGTCAGGTAGCTCCTATTTAAGTGATTTCTTGATTGAAACAGGTGTGGCAGTAATCAGGCCTGGGGGTGACTACAGAAATTGAACTCAGGTGTGATAAACCACAGTTAAGTTATTTTTTAACAAGGGGGGCAATCACTTTTTCACACAGGGCCATGTAGATTTGGAGGTTTTTTTTCTCCCTTGATAACGTAAACCTTTATTTAAAAACTGCATTTTGTGTTCAATTATGTTATCTTTGACTAATAGTTAACGGTTTTTGATGAGCAAAAACATTTAAGTGTGACAAACATGCAAAAGAATAAGAAATCAGGAAGGGGGCAAATAGTTTTTCACACCACTGTACATACATACATACATACACACATACACACATACATACATACATACATACATTCTGCTGCTCTATATATATATATATATATATATATATATATATATATATATATATATATATATAGCAGCAGAAGCGGAGAGCGTGTGAACAATCAGAGTTGTTCACTCTCGCTCTGCTCATCAGGATGCTGATTACAATAGACGGAGTGCGCAGGAATGTTAACGTTGGTGATTACCACACATACATGAACACACACTCACACAGCCGTATGCAAAAACATTTCCTCTGTAATGACATATTTGGGGGGAAGGGGGGAGGTCGGTGGTATTCCCCAGCCATCAAACAACTTCCTCTTTCCTCTTCACTGTACCCTTGAGTGCATCACACACATGAAATATGTGTGGCTCTTTCTCATACACACACACACTCTTTTTCACTAATTGAAAGGAAAAAGATGATGATTCCAAGGTTGTTGGCTAGGCCAGGAGGTCATAGGATATTACCTCATGGGGAAGCGGGGGTGGAGAATAGGGGTGAGGAAGGCAGGTCAGCCTGGAGTAAAGCGTCGTTACATCTGCTGTCGTCCATGTTGGGCATCGTGCTCAGCTTTGCTCACTTCCTCTGTGTGTGTGTTTGTGCGGTTTTCTTCCGTTTCTGTCCAAGAAGCCCAGTTCTCGTGACACACTCCCGTGGTTCAGCCGGTCTGTTATGTCTCGTAGCTGCTGATGTAACTGAGCTAAATATAACGTTCAGTCCTGTGCAGCGTGGGACACTGCTGAGCTCACACACACACACACACACACACACACACACACACACACACACAGCGTCTGTTTGTCATTACTGGGCCGCAACTCAACTCCAACTGCCAACAAAGTGAAGTCTGTCGTGTTTAGCAAAATCACTGAATTTACTGATTATTGGATAGCAAACATTTATAACAAGATGTTTCTTTATTATTATGTTCAGTATTTGTGTCTACTTATCTGTCCATCTCTCTCTGGGGACACAGAGCACTTATCAGACTGTCCATCAATCAGCCATAACGTTAACACCACATAGCATTTACAACACTGTACTCGCTCTGATTATCGATTATTTCCCAGTAAACTGTGGACAGGATCATAGTGGTCACCCAAGACGCATTTATGCCTATTGGGAGCAAAGGCTACTCCGTCCGTCCAATCCGATAGATCAGCTAATGCAGCACATATCGACAAAAAAGTCAATGCTGGCAACAATAGAAAGGCACCAGAACACCCAGTGCACCACAACCTGCCACACACTGGGTCCAGCTGGCAAAGAGCCCAAGGCCACTGATCCAGCCTTCAAACTCCTCAAATCCCAATCTTATTGAGCACTCATGAGATGTTCCAGACAAACAAGTCTGATCCATGGAGGCCTCACTCTGCAACCCATAGCACCCAAAGGATCAGTCGCTAAGATCCTGGTGCCAGACACCAAACGACACCCCCAGAGGTCTTATGCAGTCTTGCCGTAATGGTGCCAGAGCTGCCCACAAGTGCCACAATACTCGGCTTAATGTTCTGCGTTATGTTATGCCTTATCGGTATACACCGTGCCACCCCCAAATGTTTTTTTAAAAAGGCCCTGAATTCCCAGTGATAGTCTCCTGTGATTATTATATAATGTATGATATACATATTAGGCTGTTTATTGAAATTCATTCATTCATTCATTTTCTATACCGCTTAATCCTGTGTTCAGGGTCGCGGGGGACCTGGAGCCTATCCCAGGAGACTTCGGGCACTAGGCGGGGTACACCCTGGACAGGGTGCCAATCCATCGCAGGGCACACAAACATACACACACTCACACACCCAATCACACGCTACGGGCAATTTATGAACGCCAGTTAGCCTAACCTGCATATGTTTGGACTGTGGGAGGAAACCGGAGTACCCGGAGGAAACCCACCAAGCACGGGGAGAACATGCAAACTCCATGCACACAGAGACGGGAATCGAGCCTGGCCATTATTTGTGTTCTTATTTTGGAGTTAGTAAAGTTAATGTTAATCCCATTGTGATTCATGTGACAAGTCACACAAGAACATAAATGTATCATAAAATAAATATAAACAACTATGATGATGCTGATGGGCTGTGAAATATATAAAAGCAACGACTTGTTCTTCACTGTAACATGAAAAGAAAATCCATAGACCTCCGTCTGTGCTTTACAGGTTCACTAGTAGTAAATATGTCGCAGCTTTAAGTTGTAATTACTGTACTTGTCTTTCATAAGATGGGTGTTCAAGTCAAGCCGGGACTTGTATTGAATTTAATTTTGAATCAAGCTGTAAAAATGACATTTAGATTAGAATGTTGGTGCAAAGTTGTAAAGGCTGTCTGTGAATAACGATCCACTACAGCCGTTCCTGTGAACATTCAATGAGTTGAATGACTGATCCTTGAAAATCCACTACTTGCACATTACAGGAGTTCTTACAAGATGCCTGGTACAGTCCTGACACTCACTTCAACCATTTCCACATGTTTGGGCATGTAAAGGGTTTTCCTGGGAGGCCAGCGTTTCAGACATAAAGCAGACAAGTCCAGTCAAGGTAGTAAACTTGGCATCCTAACATAAGTGCTTAAGTGTAGCAGGGGATTATATAGAAACAATGGGATGGGAAGTCCCGGTTTGACTTGGACACCGCTCGTGTCATCGACACCGTGTGCTGTTCACAGTTGCGTTCGGTTAGGGAAAGCCGTGGACGCGCAAACGGAAACAGTCCTGAGATCAGTTCCAGAATCGCAGAACTGATCCAGGCGAATAGGCTCTGCTTCTAGAACTGTTCCCAGAGCAGTCCGTCTGCGCCTCCACGACTTCCTGTTGTAGATTTTCTCCAATCAGGTGCGCAGACTCTGCTCTGTTAGTGGCAGTAAAGCGAGACTGGTGTGTCCCGTGACCGGTAGAGACACGCTGCTGGACGCGGAAGCGCTGCATTCACTCACCCACCGCGGGACGGACAGAGAGAGAGAGAGAGAGAGAGGGGGGGGGGGGGATTAGCGCAGGATGCACGGCTAGAGGACAGAATGTCCTGTACCGCATACTCCCGCATAGAAGCGTGCCAGCGCATGGCGCGCGGGGTTTATTTTCAGCCTCGGAGTGCGCGCGCGCGGTATGCGCCGCGGTCCTGGAGTCTGCGCTGTCAGGGAATTCCGGGGTCGCGCAGTGACGTCACGCAGGGGGCGGTGTGTGCGTGCGTGTGAGCGAGAGAGAGACAGAATGAGTGTATGTGTGTATATGTGGGGGGGCGGTAGTAACATCAGCACTCCGAGCAGCTTGTCCCTTTAAAACCTCGCGTCACTCAGAGTGTAATCTGATCCCCGGTGTGTGTGTATGTGTGCGCGCGCGCGTTCTCTCGCCAAACGTCAACACAAAGTAGCCGCTCGCGCTCTGTCTCTCTGAGAGACACACTCGGCTCAGTGAATAAGTGGACATTACAGGACGAGCTGTCTGGGGTTGGTGTTGTGTGATATATTCAAGCGGGGAAGCAGCGGCGACTTGTTCTTCACACAGGCGAGTGTGTGAGTGTGCGCTTTTGTCTCAGTGCTGTCCTGCGCTCAGGGACACACACACACACACACACACACACACTCAGCGGCTGGAGTTGAGAGTTTTGGGAAAGCGTTTCCCCCTTCGGATTAGTAGTATTATATCAGAGTCGCGTGAATGGGTTTTATTTCATCTTTCATAATTCGCTCATTTCCCGGTCGAGGCGACTGAGTCATTCAGTACTAATCAAAAGAGCTGGAACGTTAAAATATATAGACACACACACACACACACACACCGAGTGAGTGCTGGAGCTTCAACCTTCAGCATTAAGGTCGTACAGCACTAAAGGTAAGTCCTTCCTCTCTCTCTCTCTTTATTTTAAATCCGCTTTGTTGTAATGTTTGTTTTTAGCGTGTTGTTATAGTAACTAGCGCTTAAAGCTCGACTTTACGACACCGGAAGCTCGTTTTAAACTCCGGAAACCATTCGAGTGGATTTCAGTCACTGAAACATGAATGACAGTGTGTGTGTGTGTGTGAGAGAGAGAGAGAGAGAAACAGGGCTTCCGTGTGTGTGTACACTCGAGTTTAGTTGATGGTGATGGTGAAGCCGGTGTAACCACGTGTGTGTGTGTGTGTGTGTGTGTTGGGAGATGGAGGACTGGCTTCAGGATAAGAGAAGGAGAGGAACAAGCTGCTTAGGCTTTGTGTGCTTTTGGAGGCAGGGCTAAAAGCAGGAGGTGTGGAGCACACACACACACACACACACACACACACAAATGTGGGCAGACGCATAAAATGAATGGAGTGCCTGGGCAGGCTTTTTACGCACACAAAGCCCTGTGTTTGAAAGCACACCATTTGCATCATCCTACTACAGCCGCCCAGCTGGATTTTTTATTTTTTTTTACTTGTACGTGTGTGTAGGCGTCTTTTCTCAAAGCTTCCTGTGTCCAGCCAAGGGGAAATTACTCCAGCGTAGCCTGCTCCTAACTGTGGGCTTTATTTGCGCCACTCTCTGGGCCGATGTTCACATGACAGTGCTTTTCCAGAGGCTTGGTCATTTACAGCACGTCATAAAACCCCGCAGGCGTAAAACCAGCCTGAGGAAGTGGGGAGATCCCTTTGAAACGTGGCCCTCTGATCACTCTGAGCGATCCTTACCAAAAAACAAGGGGTTGTGTTTATTTCGCTTTGAAGTGGTGATGAGGTTTCGGGGTTGTAAACGTAAGAGTAGGAGCAGCTGCCGGAGAATTACTGTTTCTGGTGTGCTTGGTTCTTTCCTGAGGACGAATGAATAAATGAATAAATTAATGAACTGTTGGATAGTTAAAAGTTTTTAATGGCGAGTGAAAAGAGGATGCGAGCAGTTTCGTTTGTGAATGAGGAAAAATTCCATGTTGGGATTTTGCTTGATGAATGTAGGCATGGTTCTGTGCTTTGGGAGAGGTGAAACATAAGATGAAAAGTAAGAAAAATAAAGCTAAATTGGTACAAATGTTGATTTAACATAGTTTATGTAACCCTGAAGTTACAAAAGTTTTCACACTCAACAATATGCAGGAAAAAGTATAACAATATTTTAGAGTAACAGCATCCTATCAATATCATCCCACCTTGTGTTTAGGCATGAAAGGCTGATTTATGTGGAATGGGAGTATGTAGGATGTGTGTGTGTGTGTGTGCGCACGCTGTCTTGGACAACTGATGAGTAAAGGTTTGTAGGTGTGACAGTTAGTCAGCCCATCCTAATGCCTGTTTTTCACTGGGAAAAGTCTTTTTTTGGGGAAAGTGTACATGATGACTCATTACTTTCTGACCTACACTCAGATTTATTAGAGTCAAAATCAGAACAAATGAACTGTGAAATATGATGCATATTTTCCTTAAAAACTTGTTTGTTAGATGGTTAACACGAAAAATATTTTCATTTTCTATCAGTGACTGTTGTGACTGAGATTTCCGGGTAATCTGAAAGAGCCATAGTGATTATCTAGTAAACGGCATGTGTACGAACACGCACACATGACTCATAATAACGTAAGAAGAAATGAGACTTTCTCACACACACACACACACACACACACACACTGCCTTGAATTTTCCTTTGTCACCTTATTTGGCTTGTATTACCTCAGTTTTTGGTAAAAATCCAACGGAGCGTGCACCAGAAACCGAGGGAGGAGCAGCGAAACCAGAGTAGGTGGGACTGGAAGGAGGGAGAGAGTGAGAGTGACGGAAACACACAGTTGCGTTTCAGTGAAACAGTCGAGGAGGAGAAAGATCTCCTGGAGCAGTGCGTAAGAGAGAGATGCGCTGGCGATTTACGCAATAATCGCGAGGGAGACTTCACTGAGGAGGGATTGTTCTACAGTATCACAAACACACATTCTCATAAACCCGTTTCCTCAGACATTCTCTTCTCTCCTTTTCAGTGATCGAAAGCAAGAGCCTCTTTATTTCTGCTCAGTAACTTGATTTTCAAACTTCAATTCAAATACATGTGCAATGTTAAGACTTTGCTCAGAGATGTCGCATCTCTCTCCAACTTTCTGAGCGTCCGACCGCACTGCTTCGGCTTCAGCAGGCTACCATGGCAGCCGTTGCCTTGGAGACAGAGTCCAAGGCCCGTCTTTTGTTCGTGTTTATTTTGTTCTTCTTTTTTTTCTGGGTAACCGGTCTGTTTGTGCATCATGCTGTGTTTTCTGGGAAACAAGGGGTACTGATGTAGGAGGGGGATTTTGGGGAGGAGGCTGGTGGTGGGGGGAGCTGATCATGTGAGGGACACGCTCGTGTCTACAGATGTTGTGCATCGCTCTGTTCCAGGAAATGAAGCAGTCGGCTTTTTTTGGGGGGTAATAGGTTTTTTAATAACAAGTGCGAGCAACTGATTACCATGTTCCAGTGGGTGAAAAAAAAAAAAACATCTCTCGTTTTCTCTGAAAGTTCTCGAATCAAACTTGGAGAAACACAGGCAGATGGTTTCACACACAGATGGTCACGAATGCCAGTTTGCAGACTTTGTGTGCTAGACGTTCCCACATTGAGTCACTGCTCTATACATGTGCATACACACACACACACTCTTATTCCAACAGACTGGCTGTTAGTGTGTAATGTCTTTCGGTTCTTTTGAACATTTGGTCTCTTTCATTCTGAATTTAATTATTGTAGCGATGTTTCCTAGATGCTGTCTTATAGGACTTAACATGGGCAACAAGTAAAATAGGAAAACCGGTGGTCATGTTGTTATGCTCTGAGGGGTATTGTGTACCGACTCGTTCCTTTAGAGAGATGATCACAACAAGTCAGTACAAAGTTCTTCTGATTAACCAACCACCCTCATCCTACCAAGGGCACTTTTCTTTCCTGGTGGGAGCGTTTTTCCTGCCCGCATCCACAGAGGATGCTGAATGCATTGTCGAGTATGAACATTATTATTTTTTTTAATCCTATGCTTTGACCTTTGCCATCACTTGATCTTAAACCAAATGAACATCTGAGGGTTTCAGATTCAGACTGCACTCCCTAACACCATCACCAAAACGATATCCGAGGCGTATCTCGAGACAGAACAATGCTCATCCCCAGTACAGATCTATAGAGATCACTTGCCGTCTCTTCTGGCGGCGGCGACCTGTTGTGACATATATAACATTTTGAATGTTCGACATGTTCTTCCTCTTTTAATGTGACTTTTACACATTTTTC
The DNA here is from genome assembly GCA_030522415.1 of Channallabes apus. Classification (NCBI taxonomy): domain Eukaryota; kingdom Metazoa; phylum Chordata; class Actinopteri; order Siluriformes; family Clariidae; genus Channallabes; species Channallabes apus. The sequence continues at coordinate 33,540,866 of CM060108.1, read as the reverse complement.
ATACATTTCAAACTTTTTATGATTTGAGACCCAAAAGGAAAAACATCGTTCATATCAAACCCAGACGCTGCTTCTGTTCCACAGGATGTCAGTATGTTCCCCCTGCCCCTTTAGGCTTCCTCGCCCTTTCAGGAGGCCCACTTCCTGTTACTCTGACTACAACTTCCTGTCTTATCAGACACGCACTCTCTTTGTTCTGCTTTTTTTTCGCCCGCTGTTGTTGTGTTTCTCATTCATGAGCGACACACTTTTCTTTCTGACTAATTGTTACAACATGTGGGAAAGTAATGAAGCTGAGTAAAGCACGACTGGCTGTCGACATCGCATTTTACTCGTACCTTCAAAGGTTTCAAATGTCAGTAGGTTCTCATGAAGATGACCCGACAAAAGAAAAACACCGTTCGTTGGCCATTTTCCTCTCAAAACCTGTCTACGCTAGATGTTTTTGTGTGAATGCAGTCGTCTTTATGATTCATCCTATTTGTGTCAATACCCCTGTTATCTCTTTCCTAGTTAATGGTGTGACTAATTTTGTCTCCTCTGTTATCTGGTAGTGTTTACCGCAACGACGGCGCTAAATGTGGGTCATTTACTACTAACCGCAGCACACTACTAAGAAAAGAATGGCGTTTTTCTAATTAGCAGCGTCATACGTGCCAGACTAGGGTTTTTTTTTTTTTTCCCCTTGTTGAGAAGGAGGGAAATAAGTCAAGTTTTCAAGCTGCTCTTGTTAAATAGATCGATGTATCTAAGGCTTATTTCCTCACTAGGAAACATGACTGTGAAAGTCATGTTTCCCAGTTACTCACGGCATGTTTGAGTTTAGAACAAGAAAATATTTTCTAGTCTACTGACATTCAGAGCCCAATAGGTGATGGATTAAAACCTGTATGTGTGTGTCCTTAGTTGAACTGCCTTTCCAGATCAGGATGAACATACTGTGTATGTGGGCTTGTAACACGGGGTGACATCATGATGTGTCAATTTACATCATCAGCATAGTAAGACGCACGTGTGCACGTAGACACGCACACGCACGCACGCATTGAGAGAAAGGGAAATGTTCCGGTGTGTTTGATCTCTATCTGAAGCCTGTTACATAACGGTCAGATGTGAACGTTCAGCCTCAAGCTTTCTCCTACACAAGACCATTTTTTTTCCATTCTCTCTCTCTCTCTCTCTCACACACAACAAATAAGTTTTTATTTTTTACTATTATTATTAAAACCATACCGTCACTGTGATAAGTCTTAACACAGTTGAACAACTACTTACAGAATCCGGGGCTATAACATTAACACTTACATTATCCAGAGCGACTTAAAGAAGTGCTTTGTAGTTTCCATTATTGGATAGATACAATATTTACCAAACTAAAATCCGGAAAAAAAACGCGAGAATCGCTCCGAAATTTTGTTACGAGGCCTCAGCCTACGCCAGCCCGTCTTCTCTCAAAATTCTGGCTTAAAGGTTTTGGCTCTCAGGAATCCCCGATTTGGCACAGCCATAAAAATACCCAATCGTTTTACCTCACATCCTGTTTGTGTGAGCAAAACATTTCACCAAAGCCGAGTTCGATGACACAATACTTCGAGAAATTCCCAACACTGTCACTTTCAGTGGTCGCCCCCGATCACCTGATCGTAAAAAGCATGAAAGCGGGTCAGGGGCGGAGTCTTTGGGGGGTAAACCCTGTAGTCTCCATGATCTGACTCACAGGGGTTTCCCCCGGTTACGCTTCAAACACATGCACGTACAGTACACATGATGATGATGATGATGATGATATAATAAAAAAAAAAAAAGGTGCTCCGCTACAGAAGGCTAGTTTTGGTCTCTAATGCGCTCATAAATCTGTTGTGACATGCCGCCTGACACAGACATCTAGGTGAGTTATGATGACACTTAACACCTTGTGTGGAAGTTGAAACTGTATGTGTGTTTCTTGTAATTAAAGAACGATATTGCTTCATTGGGAACGATTCTGCGTGAGGATTACGCCGTAAGAAACTAGCTGGCAGGAGCTGAGATTTTGGAGTTGAGTACGAGGTGTCGGTGAGAAGCGAACTTTTCTGCACATAAGCAGATTCTGGACTAGTTTCAGTAGTGAGTAAGCCGTGTGTAGTCTATTAATACCCTCTGACTAAGCGGGACTCCAGTCACTCACTTCCTCCGGCTGGCTTTAGTGCTTGTTAACCTACAAACGGATGTAGGAATTGTTTACATGTGTGCTAATTTCAATTTCGCTGTTAACTGAGAAGACCTTAACCGCGCTCTTTTTCTTCCTGCTGAATTACACGCTGCATAGTTGGCTGTTCCATCCCTAAGACATGTGATCTTTTTTCATTTCAGAATCGTGCTCTTATAATGTATAAGGAACTATAAGTACATTTTTGTTTATTTTGCAACACTGGTGGTCTGTATGTTTATTAGTAATAGTAATTTTTTTTAAATCCATGTAATCGTAATTGCCAAAAAGAAAAATGAGTCTTCATGCCAAACGTGTTCAAAGCAACATGACTTTAATGAGCAACGGTACAGCAGCTCTGTATGGAATAAGGGTGAAGGCCAGAAACAAATATAAAAAGTCAGACACACTGAACACACACAAGCGTGCGTACGAGCTGAAATAAAAACCGTGAAGCCGATCTCGTTTTATTTTCTTTCCACTGTAATTTTAGCAATCTTTCCATCACAGCTCGTCACTGCCACGACGTGCTAAACCGAAGAGATAGAAACATCGTGACTGAGCCCGTTCCCTGAGTCTTGTGGCCTAGACAAGAGCTCAGTGTGAAATAGTAGGAGCATCGTCGAACAGCAGCATCATGATGCCTATTTCTGCCTTTCCTAGGTCCTAAAATATGACAGAGGAACTGAAATAGCGCAGAACCCAGAGAACCATAGAGAAAGAGGGAGGTAACGTGGGCAGAGCAGACTCTCACCCTGCGTGTGTGCTCACAGGTCACAGCGGTCTTAAAATACCGCATGGTGTAAGTGTTGAAGCAAGAGTGCCTCATACTCTAAATTAGTTATTATTTGTCTGTGGTGATGTTTGTGTGTAGGAAGGAGTGTGTGGGTGTTTGATTTGGACACGGCCAGTTGTCTCACAGCAGAGTGTTTATAATACTCGTTTTTACACTGGCACTGAGTTGTGTACTTTAGACTTTATACACCCAGTCCATCCCTTTCAGCGTGCCTATTGTTTACTCATTCTATCACCATCTCTCTCTCTCCATCACTCTCACTCACACACACACACACACACACAAACAAACAGCCCTCCTTTACCCTCTTTCTCAGTAATGTGTCTGGCCTAATACGATTAGCATTGGTGTCTTTCTTGTTTCTCACACACACAGGAGCAGAACACCACCATTCTGTCCAAGCTCAGCAGAAGGCTACACACATACACACACACACACACACTGCTGGCTAGGCTCCAAAGTGCCCTGTGCTCCTTTCCCCCGTGTCTGTGTGCCAGGAGGCCCCCAGGAAGGTTTACTATGACCTCAGTCCACGCTTCCTATAGGTGAACAGTCCATCTGTGCTCCACTCAGGCATGAACACACAAAAACACACACCCGTATGCCTGCACACAGACTTACTGCCCCCTACATGCTGCTCGCAGTAATACTGCTAAGACTCGTCTTTGTTGAGATCAAGTGTCAAAATGTTTCAGTAAACCGAGATAAATTGACCATAGTTGCTTAAAGATGTTATTATTGGTTATCGCTGTACGTTTTCAATTTTTGTTCCACAGAGAATGCGAGCATGTTTGTTGCCATGTCAGGTTACAGAGAACAGTGCTGAGATACACACTGATGTACATTTCTAATAGCCTGATTAAAATCACTTCACCTGCCCCAAGTAACCATTTTGCTGGGGGGGAAAAAATCTCCCCTATTTATTTCATTTTAATATTCACCTCTTCAACACTCGCTTACCGTCTCATCAAATGTTTATCAAGTGTTTTTTTTTTTTTTTTTGTTCTTTTAATTGATTATAATTAATTGTTTCAGAATTGTATACGCTCTTCCAATCTGTTCATTTCTAAATTAGTTTTATATTTTTTTCTTTTCTGTTTTTGTAGTTCTCCGAACAGCTTGTGAGTGTTGGTGTGCGGCCCTCTCTCTGCTGCTGTGGAGGGCTTCACGCACACAGCTAGTGTGGTGAGTAACTACAATCAACACACGCCAAAACCTATACTGTGTAGTCTCTGTAAAGTCTATTATTCTCCTTGGAGGCTAAATGAGATGACTGGCCTTGTATTCATTGCTTATTATTGTTCAAATTTCTCATGTTTTTTCGATAATTTTATTTAGTATTGGTTTATGATACCAGTTTGGTAATATAAAAATAATTGCTTTCATCAAATAATTGTAGATCTTAGCTAAAAGTAAGATAATAAGCCCCTCTATGATTATACCTTTTAACAATTTAGACTTTTCCCGTATGTAAATAGATGACAAACCTTTTACATTGCAGGCTGGATGCATCACACCGCGGAAAAATATTGTGTGCGCAGCTCACGGGACCCCTTACCTCTGGATGGAATCAACCGGGGACCATGGGCTCCCATGGCTGGTCATGCCTGGCCTCCTCCCCCCAGGTAGCTACACCTCTGTATCTCATAATACAACAAGACACACACCTGTAAATAGACAAGCCTCTGTTTGTCTTCAGGTCTTTGCCATTTGTTATTAGATCTAAATATTCACAATTGTCCAAAATGCTTATCGAATCAAAGTGCACGCTATGATTTCTTGCTATTAGACATTAAATATACATTTTCTTACAGGTGCTCACCTGGTGGTCAACCTCAGTTCCACCCACCCAGTCACATGACCGGGCTAAATCATGCAAGTAAATTTTACAACAGTGGGTAAGTGTTTGAGCACATGCATCGTTACAGTTTACTGAGTGATAAAAATAAATAAATAAACTTACAGTGAAATTATTTTCGTGTCCCCAGGCCACTGGGACGTGGAGGAGAAAAGCTGGACCTACCTCCGGCCTTGTTGTCAGGGGTAAACAGGGACCTCCGGATGCCCCCAGCCTCTCCCCGACCATGGGATCCAATTGGTCAGCATTATGAGCCATTGTCCTGTGAGGAACATGCCCGTTTGCACGGATACAATGCTGGACCACCTGCACATCTCACAGCCCGAGCCAATCAGCTGTTAAAGGTAAGAAAATGAATATTTCATGGCTTTGCCATTACTAATATAAATTAAGTGTGAGATCATCACAGTTCCTTTGCGAAGCTCTCTTACATATTGATCTAAAACAAACTATTGGTGATTTGGAAGAAAAAGTCACATAAATGTATAATTTATCAGAGCTTAAAGGGATGGTGTACCTAAATGTTTTAACATTGCCCTCTTTCTCCCAGTTTGGTCCCCCTCCATTGCAACATGGATCCAGGTCCATTCCTTCAATCCCAGACTTGTGGGAACAGTCTCAACAGCAGAGGCAACCACCACCGCCACCCAGGGGACCTTACTCTCATGCTGGCCAGTTGAAGCGGCAAGCTCCCCCTCTGGAAGAGCAGTCGGTCATCCAGCATGCCCCTCTTTCCCTAAACAGGCCTAATGAGGACCGTCCAGGCCCAAGCAAGAAAAAGAGGAGTTCTGACTCCGAACAGGTAGAGAGAACCACCTAAGCTGATCAAATTAAAATGCTGCTCAATGCTATCACTTGATTATTAAGGCTACCTCACTGTCTACATTAGCTTTATTACTAAAGCAGTTACAGTTTTTAAGCATGAATAAGTTTTAGATCACCACTCATTGGTTTATTAAGGATTTTTAACCTGCTGCTTTGGGACGCTGTGTGTGATGCTTAGTGTTTTAGTGCTTTAAAGTTGTTGTTTGTCTTTTATATAGCGCATGATGGGCGCCCACCAGTACTCAGGGTCTGTGGGAACTTCACTGCCCTTGCAGCCGCCTCTGTCCCATTATCCCCCTCTCCAAAAAGGGGCGGCAACTTGGAACCCATTAGAACGCAAAATGGGCCGCAGTGAGTTCAAGGTCAGTAAAATTTGCTATTTTGGCATTTATTTTTACTGATTTGCTTCACAACATGATGTTAATTATGTCCTTCCTATCTAATACGTTCTCTCACTTCATTATCTGTATACAGGACTTGCCCAAACAAGACATGGGTGACTGCAGTTACAAGCAGTTCCCGTCCCCCAAACCGCCATCCATTTCTTCGTCTCCTATCACTTCCCCGAGGGGCTATGAACAAGGTCCTCCACCCCATCCCCATAAGCCTTCTCATTCAACACAATCTCTGGGCTCCTCCTCTCACAATGTCCACATCGACCAAACTACATTCCCCTTTCCTAACAACAAACCTTCCGGTCAGAAACCGAGAGAGCACCAGGTCATTCCCACCCACAAAGTTCATCCTTCTGGGTTGAGGTCTCCTGGCTGCCGGGTACCCCTGCAACAGCTTTCATCATCCCTGACTGATCGAGATCCCCTATCCCCTATCCCCACACCAGCACACCACACCGCCGTGCCTTACAGCCACCCCAAATTCCAGCCCCATCCAGGGCTGGTTCCCACCACCAGCCCCTCTTCCAACAGTGGGACACAAGCTGCAGCGGCTCAATGCAACCCCCATAAGCCCTGGAGGAACCAGATCAAACGTGATAACCAGGCCACAGTGAGTGTACAACACATTTAATGAATCTGTCAGCTGCATTTATTAATTTATTTATTAAAATCACTGATTTTACACAATCTTAACTCTTTCTCTGTAGGAGCTGGGTCCTTATCGCCATACAGTGGACGCTCAGGTTTCCTCTTCATCTCTGCAGCAACAGCAGAGTAGATCTGGGCAAAATCAGGATGAAGGCACCCCTAATGCTCGGGCACCAGTCATCACCTCCACAGTGCCATCCGTGGAGTCTTCAGGTCCTCCTTGTTCTGTGGGAGTCTATAGTAGTGTGGACACAATGAGCTCAGTGCTCTCTACTAATGTTTCGGTGGCCAGCACCGTTAAAAGCTGGAAGACTGCACACGCGTCAGCGCTAGTCTCAAGCCCCAATCTGATTCCATCTGCACAAGGTCTCCAACCCCAGGAGTATCAGAGAGAACAATCTGGCATCGCAAGCCATCCAAACCACCAACCGACCGCAAAAGTTCAGCATCAGGAACCCCATCTACCCCAACAGAGGCAGGACAGACCCCGTTACAGCTCAAACGTGTCCTCAGCTCCTTCCTCTCTTAGCTCAGGGTTTCAGAGTTCAGGAAATACCGTCATCACCAGCAAGGCCACTGATAACCTCTTGCAGGCTACACGTTCACCCCTTCATCATGTACAGCCTGCCTTGTCCATCACTGTGAACACAGCCCAGCAACAGTCTGACTCTTTGCATCGTGAACTGCCTCACCAGGCAGCCCCAGTCTTATCTCAGGTGCCACCTGCCCAGCCATATCAAAGGCCATGTCATCAACCTACCATCTCTAGCCCCCAGTCCATTGAGGAAGCGCTCAAAAAGCTTGATGCTGAGCTTCAGGACCATATGCGAGCTGAAGAGAAAAGGAAGGAGCAGGAGCAAAAGGAGAGGAAACACAGCATGGACATTAACAAAGTAAGAAACAAAAGGGGAAATGAGGCATCTGCAACTGAGAACCTGGAGAGCTTGCTGTCAAATAGTGCTACTGATCCACCCCCTCCATGCCTGTCTCCACCCATTACACCTTCCACTATTTCACCACCAACCCAGACATCCCCACCTTTTCCCTGGCTGAGCAGGGGAGGTATGCCTACACGTCCACTGGCACCAGGTGCAAATCCCATAGAAAGGTCTCGCCCACCTCCTCTGACACCTCAAACAGACTATGCCCGTGAAAAACAGAGGCAGAGAGAGCAATGGAATTCCTCGGTCACTCCTATATCCCAGAATACCTCAGGGATTTCCACATCTATGTATTCATCCAAACCAACAGATTCTTTAAATAAAACGATACAGACATCCTCCTGTTCATCCAATGTCTCTACCATGTTAAAGAGCTCTCAGAACATCAAGGCTGTGGGTGCAGTTTCAAACCTGCGAGAACCCCCCAAACTCTATCAGGCCTTTCCCAGGGACACTCTACCATCCTCCTCACCAAAAGCCACGAGTCCATCTAGTCTCCAAAAACAGACAAGTGGCGGGCTGGGTAGTTTAGGCAGCAGTGCCAGTAGTTCCAGTGGGGATTCAGATAGTGCCCAGTTTGAGGAGGAACCATCTGAGCTTTTACCTGATGGCTTGGCAAACATTATGAAGATGTTGGATGAGTCCATTAAGAAGGAGGAGGAACTATATTCTGGCACCAGTGGTGGACAGCCTGACCCAGAGCTTCCATTTTCTCTCACGGTGGCGCCTGTAAAGAGTTATTCGTTTGCCCCTGACCTCATGCCTGCCCTGAAACAGCCATCCCCAGAGGAGTACTCAACTGACACCCATGCTAGTCCACCTGTCCTGAGTCGTCAGGGATCTTTGGCTTCCCCTTGCAGCCGTACTTCTTCTCTTGAAGAAGAGGAGGATACACTAAAAATCCTACAAAAATCGGACAGTACTGTAAGTTCTCAATCTCAAGATAGTGGTGTTGGCATCACAGGAAGTAGTTACCGCCATAGTGATTTGGCCAAGCTCTATGGATGGTCAGAGGGAGTGAAAAGTGAGTCTGAAGAAGAGGAAGACGAAACAACTTCCTGTTCTCCACCACCCATGAGGCCTCACCTGCATCAGACAGGTGTGAACAGCATGTTTAAAAACTTGGCCTCTGTGCTAGAGAGCCAAAAGTATACCTACCGAGGAGGACCATTTGGTCGACCACCTCCTTCAGCTGTGTTAGGAGTGAAATACTCATCATCACTTTCACTGGGCCCAGATATCTGCAGACAGCAAAGCACTTCTCCCACATCAGGCTCAACCAATCACCCAGGCTTTCCAACTCTACCCTTAAAGAATTCTACCTCCAAACAAACCCATCCACTCTCACCTTCAGGATCAACACCTGAAAGAAAAGAAGACGCTACAGTCTTCCAGTCAGATCTTTCTGGCTGTGAGGAGGAGGAAGGAGTGAGAAAGGGGCTGATGGATGAAGAGGATCATATCATTGTAAAGGATTCTACAGAGAGCAAGAGGAAGCCCAAGCTCACAACAATCTCAGAATCATCACTAGCAGAGCTGGGTCGTAGTTGTGAGGTGGTGATAAACCGACACAACCTCCCCTTAATGGCATCATCAGACCACAATAAGAAACAGATGCTGCCCTCACCTGAGATGGACAGAAAGCGGGAGCGGCATTGTAACCCGGAGAAGAAACACAAACATAGTAGCAAAAAACATGAGGACAGAAAGGAGAAAAAGAAAAAACACAGAGAAAGACGTGAACATACATCCCTATCATCATCGTCCTCTTCCTCATCATCATGCTCAAGCCGAAGGCACAAGGAAGGCAAATCACACAAAGAGAAAAGGGGACACGTAGACAGTCATCAAAAGGAGCTGTGGGAGAAAGACGGAGAGAAAAAGAAAAGGAAAGAGGAAGAAGGAGAGAAAGAGGAATGGGTATGCCGGAACAAGGAGAAGAGCTCAAAGTCAGAACGTTCTTCAGTAGATAATGCATCATCTTCACCTGCATTGGGTTCTGCAGACTTCCAGAAGTTGAAGGCTCTGACAGATGGCCCACCCAAAGAGCTCAAGATTAGACTGATTAAAGTGGAAAGCGGAGACAGAGAAACCTTCATTGCCTCTGAAGTTGAGGAGAAGAGAATTCCACTTGAGGAGATCACCATTAAAAACACAGCCAGTGAAATCATCAGATCATGCAAGTGAGTGATGGCATTAAGTTACTAAGAATACAAATATTAACGAGAAAATTACTATTATCTGAGAGTTAGAATTCATGACATAAGATTTAATCAGTCATCAATGACCAGTACATGGCATGTGTACAGTGTATATAACAAAAACTATAGCTTTTCTCAGTGCTACCTTGACATGCTAAAGGATAAATCAATATTAAACCAAGACTTATTGATTTCAGGGCTGCACGTATTAAGGGGAAATTCAAGGAGTCCTATCTACATCCAACGTTGTCTGTGAAACCTGATTTGTCCATGGAGCACCCGATCCCACGGGAAAAGCTCAACCCTCCCACACCCAGTATCTATGTGAGTACATCATGAACACAAACCACTTCTTGTCTTGGCCCAGTTGTACAGAATGTATATGATTGAATGCTACAAACACATTAAGAGAACTCATATGTACTGTATGATGGAACACGATAGAATTTTGTCCTTGATATTCTGTCCTTTTTCATTACAGCTGGAAAGCAAGAGGGATGCCTTCTCTCCTGTACTGCTTCAGTTTTGCACAGACTCCAAGAACCCCATCACCGTCATCAGAGGACTAGCAGGCTCTCTCAGACTGAGTGAGTAGCACATAAAATGCATCATCATGTGGTACATTCCTCACAAGGAGGTCAATATTTAGAAACGACTATATTGTGATTTTTGGCTCACCTTTTTGATTTTGCTCTGATCTGGATACAGATTTGGGTCTCTTCTCCACAAAGTCACTGGTCGAGGCAAATGCAGAACATGCTGTGGAGGTCCGAACTCAGGTACAGCAGCCAGCTGATGAGAACTGGGATCCCAGTGGGACTGGTCAAATCTGGCCATGCGAGAGCAGCCGATCCCACACCACAATAGCGAAGTATGCGCAGTACCAGGCCTCCAGCTTCCAGGAAAGCCTACAGGTCAGATGAACAATGTGATATTATTTCAGTTGTTTTCTTCGGGTCAGTTGATTAACACTTGATTAATTTTGTAGAAAATGTCCAGTTAAAACCACTCAGTTTGCTGTGTTTCCACAGGAGGAGAAAGGTAGTGATGACGAAGACGACGATGGTGATGGGAAGAAACCGGTCATCAGCTCAGAGAGCACAGGAAGTAACTCCACAAGCTCCAGGTATTTTAAGCTAATTAAAATAGACTATTTGAAGCATGTTTTTTTTAATCAGCCAATTTAGAGAGCTTTATAGAGTACAGGATTTATTTTAGAGTTCTATTAAATAATTATTTCCTGTACTGCTTGTCTCTCAGCTCAGAGCAGAAACCTGTGGGGAAAATAATCAAATTTGGTACCAACATTGACCTTTCTGATCCCAAGAGGTAAGAAAATGTGTTTTTATTTATCATACTAACATTTTTTTTTCTTTCTAAGGAGTCACTGTAGCTATTTAAAAGCCCAATATATTCAGAACTACGTGTAAAACATTTTTGAACCCAAGGACGTGTATGACTACATGTAATAAAGGCCCTCATGTGCAATAGATTGTCTTCTTGCTATTAAACATGTTTGTTTTGTTTGCAATCAGGTGGAAGGCCCAGTTACAGGAGCTGCAGAAGCTGCCAGCATTCATGCGCGTGTCCTCCAGTGGCAATATGCTCAGTCATGTAGGCCACACCATCCTAGGCATGAACTCTGTACAGCTTTACATGAAGGTCCCTGGTAGTCGCACACCAGGTGGGTGTTCATCACATGTCTGTTTTAAAGACAATACGCTCTGCTGACAGTCCAGTGTCTACACTCCGTTGTTGCTAAGGGCTAGAATACAGTAAATTGTGCATATTGGTGGGCTTTTGATTAATGTATCTGTTGTTTATAGGTCACCAAGAGAATAATAATTTCTGCTCTGTGAACATCAACATCGGTCCTGGAGACTGTGAGTGGTTTGCTGTCCATGACAACTACTGGGAAGCCATCAGTGACATCTGTGATAAGTAAGAAGCCATGTTGGTTAATTACATGCATGACTTAGCAATTTCAACATGGACAATTCCCTTAAAGAGCTGGCTCAAATGTTTTTTTTTTCCGGTGAATTCATGAGCTATATAATCAAGTTTAATTGCATATTTTTCAGGCACGGAGTGGATTATTTAACTGGCTCGTGGTGGCCGGTGTTGGAGGATCTCTATAACGCCAATATTCCAGTGTACCGCTTCATCCAGAGGCCTGGGGACTTGGTGTGGATCAACGCAGGTGCTGTGCACTGGGTCCAGGCTGTGGGTTGGTGCAATAACATCGCATGGAACGTGGGTCCACTGAATGGTAAGTGGCCACCTAGTGGTCAGACTAGGCATGAATAATAGAGGCATCTAAATTACTCTCTATTACTCAAATCTAAAAATTCGGTAAGTCTTCTGTAGCCTTTTCTTTGGCCCTGTTGTGACCGTGTACATGTATTATTGTGCTTTAAGGGTACCAGTACCAGTTGGCTCTGGAAAGGTTTGAATGGAATGAGGTGAAGAAGGTGAAGTCCATCGTGCCCATGATTCACGTTTCCTGGAATGTGGCCCGCACAGTTAAAATTACAGACCCCGACACATACAAGATGATAAGGTGAGTGTTCAAATATGGATAGATAGTCACAAAACATTATTGGTTACTGGGTGTGTGATTCAAGTAAGATGATAAACACCTTGTTAAAATATTGAATATTCCTAAATCATATGTACTGTACTGGAATGGGAAATGTGTTTAATTACATTTTTTTAATATACATATCCATTCTCAGACACTGTCTCCTGCAGTCTCTGAAGCACATTCAAATTCTGAGAGACCAGCTGGTAGCTGCAGGGAAGAAGATCTCTTACCAGAGCAGAGTAAAGGATGAACCAGCGTACTATTGCAACGAGTGTGATGTAAGTAATTTAATCTGCTCTTTCGATGTTCTCATACTGTAATATGAAACCAATTAAGGAGACAAATTAGATTTTGCAACTATAAAGGAACATTTCAAGTAGGGCTGCAATAACTAATCGATAATTATCGATAATGAAATTCGTTGTCAACGAATGCCGTTATCGATTAGTTGGGCTGCTCACGTTATTGAGGAGTGCGACCACAAGATGCACAAATACACAGATAAACAGTCGCTCGCGCAATGGAGGTTACACAAGCGTCTGCAGGAAAAACTGCGCGCACCAAGTCCTTCAAGGTATCGGAGCAATTAATTATCGGGCGTTAAAACTGAGCGGTTTTCTGCCGTTCGTAGTGTCCGGTGAGCGCGGATGAAGCGCAGAGGGGTTTCTACACATAGGAGTCAGTGAGAGAGTTCACACAGGCTTTGGTGACGTGCGGGTTGGGGGGTAGCGTGGCGCTGACCAGGGCGGGGCTGGGGGGTAGCGTGGCGCTGAGCGGAGGGCGGGGAGCAATTGAGTATAGAACCGCTACTGAGTAGATAAATAATACAGTATTTGTTTAAAAAAAAAAAAATCAATTTTAAGATAATTCCATTTTGCAGGAGTCCCGCGATTAATGTTATTCTCCCGCATCCCGCACATACATGAGGACCTTCCCGCCCGCACCCGCATTCACCCATCAAATTTTGTGCAGGTCTCTACTTCGGAGGACTGGATATAGCCCATGATCCTACATGCTATACAGAGGGAAATGCAGCAAATGGGCAAAATAAACAGAGTGAATCCAGTAGCGGCGATTTATTTTTATTTTTTATTTTTTTCTCTCCCTACGTCGCCGTATTACTAGTATAGCAAAATGGTCTCTCTCTCTCTCTCTCTCTCTCTCTATATATATATATATATAGTCTTTGATCTCTTCTGGAAACGGTCATTGTTAAAGTACATTTACTACTCCAACATACGGGGTAATTACAGAATGCCAAATTTAACCTGATTCGCATATATAAATAAATTTTAAAAATGGCCATAAATGGTTATTTTCTGCTTCGTGTACCAAGTGTAAACAAGGTAATTATTGTTTCCCATACAGTCACGATAGGAACTTCTCCAGACAAGATGTTTGTATAGCTGGCCTGGTGTTGGCTGAATCCCCGTGATCTATATGATGCGTTTCTTTTTAAAGGTGGAGGTTTTTAACCTGCTGTTTGTGACGAGTGAGAGTGGCAGTAAGAAGTTGTACGTGGTGCACTGTGAGGACTGTGCCAGGCAACGCAGCCCTAATCTCTCCAACGTAGTGGTGCTGGAACAATACCGTATCGAAGACCTGATGAACACCTACGACACCTTCAGCTTGGTGAGAACAGATACACATTACACTCTTCATGCAAACAATCTTGAGACGATGCTGTAGAATTGTATCGTCATTTACCACCATTTTTATTGACTTGTATTTCTGTGTGTTTTGTGTTTAGGCCTCCGGCTCTCGGTGAACTCAACTCTGCCATCCATCCCAGCCATAACCAAAAGTCTTGCTTACTAGGACAATTAGTTTCTGTGTTTTAGTTCCTGCATTTGTAATTTTTAAAGTACTACTGCTAAATTCTTGTCGAACAGCCAATCAGAAATCAGTTTACATCACAATGTTTACAAAACCAACAAGCCAATAAGACAGCAGGCCGACATACCAACTTCTGACTGGTCTTACAGGTCTTCAAAGAGGAACACAGTCTGTGTGGTCATGTAATTAATGACAAAAATGGCATCTCGGATGTTCTGTACTTTGTTTGCTTTTTTTTTTTTTTTTTTTTACTACTTCTTTTTGGGTTCTCTTTCAGTCTTGAATACTGAAATTGTGTAAATGCTGTTTATATTTTTCATGAGTGCTGCTTTTTTTTCTATTAATTTATTTTGAAATCTAGAACAGCCTAGATGTATACCACATTGGCCTTGTGACTTGTATTTAGTGAAGATATAAATGAATAATACTAATAATAGATATATGAACATTTTTCTAAAGCATTAAGAATACGAAAAAATTAACTGTTTGGAATGGTTCAAAACATACGGGTTTTTTTAAAAAGAAAAAAAAACTTTTTTTCAATTTTAGATACTGTCTGAGAAGCTTGTGTAGTTGGTATCATGATTTTATTTCCTTAAAATAAACTCCGTTGTTACGAGAGCATTTTAAGATTACATCAGGTGTTTTTTTTTTTTTTTTTTTTTTTGGTTTTTCATTATATAAATATATATTTTTTGCGAGATTACAATTCTTCATCGGTTTTAGCGACTTATTTTTACCTCTGTTTGCTTTTTGCTTAATATAGATTTATTCACGTGATTTTTGTTTTCCAAATGTACATTTTATTTAACTTCTTTCTTCTATTTATTGACTATAAGTTTTCCTTGTTTAGAGTCATCAGAGATGTCTTGTTTTCCATGATGTGTTAAGTTTCAAAAGGTGCTTGGTCAATAAAAGGAGTAACGTCTTTTGGCCTTTAAACTGTTCTCATGTGGGGGTGACGCGTGACCCCATGAGGAGAGACTGAGGAGCGGTGTCGCCTCTCTCCTGTAGAATGGAAGTAGACAGCAGAGCAGTCGTCATTTCTCTAACTAAATGCTGTCTATTGTAAATGGGAAGCAAAGGCTACTTTTTTTTTAAACCAACATTAGCAGCAAAATTTGACAAATGCAAATAAATTCAGAACTGTTTCTAAGTATCTACATATTTCGTGGTGCTCGAGTTTTTTCTCCTTTTTTTAACGTTTTATATGAGAGAACACAGTTGCTATGCCAACCAGGAAGCGGAATCTCTGGTTAGATTAAATCTGACTGCAGTTGTTATCATAAACCAAATATTGAGGGTTTTTAAGCATTTTTGTTTGTTTGAGAGGGGGGGGGGGGAATCACATGAAACTGTAAATACTGTGGCATTTTACTGGAATGAAGTTACATGTGAATCAAAGGATTCATTCGACTGAAACTGTAATTTCTTTTTAATTTTGTCTTAAGCTTGAATCGACGAGTTCACGTATAATGAAACTGTTTGGTTACGATTATGATTCAGAAGGTGCTGTTCTCTTTAAACTACTCTGTCTTTCAGTTTTGTTTCTAAAGAAAAAAAATCTATTTTTCCTGTTGCAATATATCTTCTTTTTGTGGTCATTTATTTAAAATTCTGCACTGTTTTAGAGAGTTCACACAGAAAGCATACTGAGCCAGACACGTCTTAAACACTTCATGTATTTGTGTGACATTACTATGATTATTAATATTAAATGCTTTTGATATACTTTGAGTGTAACTCATCTATTAATTAAAGGACACTGTCTTCATCACTTGTATTTACTTTAAAGGAAAAGGAATAATTTTAGATCACCTCTTGTTCAGATTGAATTTTGAAAGCTGTCAGATCATCAACGAGAGAGAAAGGGAGTCATTCCAGATCATTGCATACAGCACACATCAGATTAAAAAAAAAAAGACAGCCATGTTTTGGTAATTAGTAATCAAATCCTGTGTGCTGCAGTACCGTTATAGTGCATGTTTTCCCAGAGGGATACCACACGACACGAACCTTTAATGCAGCATCATACAGTATAGTCGGATCCAGAAATATTGGTGCATTTGATGAAAAATGACTATACTAGGAGATATAGGCGACTATTTGCCTTGCATGCCCAGGGTGGGGGCTCAAGTCTCACCTCTAGTCTGTGCTTCAGGTTTATTCTGTGTGTGCTTTGTGGGCTTCCTCCCATATCCAAAGACAGTGCAGTGCAGTGTGCGATTACACATTACTGTGTGAACAACATTCCATCATTTGACATCAACACTGCATACAGTCATGTCTCAGAATAAACAAACAAATTCCAATTTCATTATGATCAGTGTGTGTGTAGGCGTGTGTAATTTGAGTGCAACACTTAACCTGAGAAGTGTGCATCCGCCACAATCAACAGCATATTCAGTATTAGGTTCAGTAACCACGATCTACTGAGCTCTCTATCTGCAGTGGTGTGGTTTTGTTTTGGAAAGGGAATACGACTCTGTGGGCTGCTACTGAGAGCTAGAGAGAGTAACTGCATGGGCTAGTGGTGACTCAGATAGTGAAGGCTCGGGGTTACTGCGCTTCTGCTTTTCAATCAGCTGTGAGGTGCATGTGTATAATAATTGCACCTTAACTCATCTGTAGTTTGGACTTTCTACAAAGTGCTGACAAAAATACTTCAGGGCTATATCTACTCAGTAGTTCTTATATTATTTAACACTTTTCACTGCGTTTGCGCTCTGAAGGCATTGAGGCTTTTACTGCATCTTCAACATTCTCTCTTCTGTTTCTTGAATAATAAACAGACAAAAATGACAATGTAACTTATTCCTGTTAAAACATTGAATCTAAACTCTCAACACACGGGCACTTCTTTATGGTAATGAAGTCGGTTACGTTAACTATAAAATTCAGGAACATCTACAGACTGCATGGGCAACTGTGCAAGATTTTACAATGAATAAAAAATTAAGGGTAATTCTAGTGTAATCTAGTCATATTAAACTAGAGTTTACAGGATTCTTATATATATATATATATATATATAAAGTATACACACATACACACTTTTTTTAATAGCATGTGTACAGTGCATCTTGAAAGACAATCCTGAAATTACATTTTCTTTCATACTTGAATTTAAAAAGTTTAACTATAGATTATTACATTATATTAACTTCAATTTACAGGTTATGAATTAATTTCAATTTCAATTTTCAATTTTCAGTTTTATTTGTATAGCGCTTTTAACAATTGACATTGTCTCAAAACAGCTTTACACAATCAAAAGAATTATTTAAGTTTGTATGGAATGTGAATATGTATGAATCAAAATGTTCAGATATTCCCTGGCGAGCAAGCCCGAGGGCGACAGTGGCAAGGAAAAACTCCCTGAGACGGTAATAGGAAGAAACCTTGAGAGGAACCAGACTCAACAGGGAACCCATCCTCATCTGGGTGAAACAGATAGCAGGAAATGATCTGCATTTATACAGTGTTAAGTGTTAGGTTCAGCTATAATAGTTGATGTTAATTGATGTTATAATACTTGATGTAAAATGGAGTCCAGTAGTTATTCGAGACTCAGATAGACTTGTAGAAAGTTCCAGTCCTGAACTATCGAATTGTCAAGTCCTCAGAGAAACAGCTGACAACACCAGTCGAGGCCAGAACCATCTTCTAAGTATAGAGAATCATCCCCAGACACCAGACGCATCCTAAAGAGACACACGGGGCATCCATGCGATGAGACCTCCAACCAGAAACCGGGCACCAGGATGGATCAGACAGGTCCGGAGGGCAGAGGGAGTCTGGATCACTGGCAGCTCAGGAACCACATGTGTAGCTCGACAGAGAGAGAGAGAGAGAAAGAGTGAAAGGGGGAGACAGGGGGAGAGAGGAAAGAGAAAGAGGGGGAGGAAGAGAAGAGGAGGAGAGATTGCAATTAGGTATGGTCACAGTCACAATGTATAATGTGAATGTATATTTACTGTAGAGTGCAAGCAGGGACTCCGGCAGGACTAACTATGACAGCATAACTAAAAGGGAGAGCCAGAAGGAAACACAAACATGAGGGCTCCCTGAGATGTAAAGCAAACAATCACCTCACCGTCAACAAACCTGAGTGATCAAATGAGACTGAGGAAGACAGCATCTAAACATACCAGTTCACCATAATACTCTACGTCCATGAGTCCCCCAGATCTGCTCCTTTACCTTATGGCAAATCTATTTATAAAAATGCTTGGCTAAATAAATAGGTTTTTAGCCTAGACTTAAACACTGAGACTGTGTCTGAGTCCCGAACACTATTTGGAAGACTATTCCATAATTTTGGGGCTTTGTAAGAAAAAGCTCTGCCCCCAGCTGTAGTTTTCATAATACGCGGTACTGATAAGCAGCCTGCATCCTTTGACCGAAGTAGGCGTGGCGGATCGTAAGACACTAGCAGTTCGCTCAGATACTGCGGCGCGAGACCATTTAATGCCTTATATGTCAAGAGTAGTATTTTAAAATCAATGCGAAATTTCACAGGGAGCCAATGCAGTGAAGATAGGATAGGGGTGATGTGCTCATATCTTCTGGTTCTAGTGAGGACTCTCGCTGCTGCATTTTGGACTAGCTGAAGCTTGTTTATGCACCTAACTGAACAACCAGACAGTAAGGCATTACAATAGTCCAACCTAGAAGTGATAAAAGCATGAACTAGTTTTTCTGCATCATTTAGCGACAATATATTTCTTATTTTGGCGATATTTCTAAGGTGAAAGAATGCTATCCTGGTGATATTATCTACATGAGCTTCAAATGAAAGGCTGGAATCTATAATCACGCCGAGGTCTTTTACTGTTGCACTTGACGGAACAGAAAGGCCATCTAAAGTTACGGTGTGATCTAAGATTTTACTTCTAGCTGTATGCGGTCCTATGACTAGAACTTCTGTCTTATCCGGATTAAGCAGAAGGAAGTTAATTAGCATCCAATTTCTTATGTCCTGAACACATTGCTCAACTTTAGTAAGATGGTTTTTCTCATCAGGTTTTGTTGAGACATATAACTGTGTGTCGTCAGCATAACAATGAAAACTAATACCATGCTTACGGATTATGTTGCCCAGAGGAAGCATGTAAAGGGAAAAAAGCAGTGGGCCTAAAACTGAACCCTGCGGAACGCCAAACTCCACTAGAGAACATGCAGAATAATCACCATTTAAGTCTACATACTGATAACGATCGGTCAAATAGGATCTGAGCCAGGAGAGGGTTGTACCCTTAATTCCTACTAAATTTTCTAATCTGTGAAGAAGAATAGCATGATCAATAGTGTCAAAAGCTGCACTGAGGTCGAGTAATACAAGCATAGTTACACAACCCTGATCAGAGGCCAATAGGAGGTCATTTACTACTTTAACGAGTGCTGTTTCTGTGCTGTGATGAGGCCTAAATCCTGACTGATACAGTTCATGTATGCCATTTCGATGTAGATATGAGCATAGCTGCTCCGCTACTATCTTTTCCAGAATCTTAGAGATAAAGGGGAGGTTTGATATTGGCCTGTAATTGGACAGCTGACAGGGGTCGAGGTCAGGTTTCTTAATTATTGGTTTAATAACTGCTACTTTAAAAGATTTTGGAACATAACCAATGCTGAGTGAGGAATTAATTATTCTCAACATCGGTTCTGTTATTACTGGTGCTATCTGTTTAAGAAAATGTGTCGGTATAGGATCTAATATACAGGTTGATGAATTTGCAGAAGAGATGAGTGAAATTAGTTCATTATCTTCAAGAGGAGTAAAGTATTCTAGGTTTGAATCTGACATGGCTAGGTTAACATCAGTATCAATTACATTGTTTGGTTTCAAAGCCTCAATTTTATGCCTGATATTTACAATTTTATTATTAAAAAAGTTCATGAAGTCCTCACTATTGCATGATGTTGTTGTGGAGATTTCTGTAGTGGTCTTATTTCTGGTTAATTTGGCTACGGTATTAAATAAAAATCTAGGATTATTTTTATTTTCTTCTATAAGAGTGGAGAGATACGTTGATCTAGCTACACTAAGAGCTTTCCTATAGTTCAGGATGCTCTCTTTCCATGCTATTTGAAATACCAACAATTTAGTTTGACGCCATTTACGCTCTAATTTCCGAGCAGTCTGTTTTAAAGTGCGCGTGTGATCGTTATACCAGGGAGCGAGTTTCTTATCTCTAATAATTTTTCTTTTAGCTGGAGCTACATTATCTAAGGTACAACGAAGTGTCGACTCTAAATATTCAGTCGCCTGATCAAGTTCTGTGGGGTCAGACGGTGGCCTAATCGAAGTTGGTAACTCTGGGAGATTACTGATAAAACTCTGTGTGGTAGTTGATGTGAATGTACGTTTAATACGGTAGCGCGGTACTGTGCGTACATTATCACTGTGAGACACTTGAATGGAGACAAGATAGTGATCTGAGATAATTTCAGACAGTGGAATTGTGAACACATTTCTTATAGTTAATCCGAAGAATATTACTAAATCTAAAGTGTGACCTGCTTTATGAGTGGGTCCTACTACACACTGATTTACACCTACGGAGTCCAGTATGGATATAAATGCTGTTCTCAGAGGGTCTTCTGGATTCTCAAAATGAAAATTAAAATCTCCAGCAATTAACACTTTGTCTACAGAAATGACCAGGTCTGAGATGAAATCTGCAAATTCACTAAGAAATTCAGAATACAGCCCTGGAGGTCTGTAAATTATAATTAGTGGAATCGACTGAGCTGATTTAATATACTTAAATACACTTATGTTACTATAGAGAATTTCAAATGAGTTAAATTTGTGTCTGTGTTTTTGTACGATAGACAGATTATCATTATGAATAACTGCGACGCCTCCTCCTCTACCAGTTAACCGAGGCTGGTGTATGTAGCTGTATCCAGGAGGACTAGCTTCATTTAGAGCTACATACTCGTCCTGTTTAACCCATGTTTCAGTTAAACAGAGTATATCAAACGCCTGATCTGTGATAATTTCATTAACAATAACTGCTTTTGATGTGAGAGATCTAATATTTAACAATCCTAGCTTCAGATCAGAGGTGCCGGCTGCGCATTCAGTATGATCGGAGTTTGTGGACTTTATGTTAATTAGATTATTGAAACAGACTTTCTGGGTCTTTCTACATTTTTGCTTAGATCGGGGAACAGACACAGTCTCAATAAGGTGAACCCTGAGTGACGACCTGAGTGGTTTAACCTGTCTGTCTGCTCCCTGGCCTGGGCTCTGGATTGTCACCGATTAACTAGACCTCTACTGAGACTATGAGCTATACTACAGGAAATGAGAGCAGCACCTTCCCGAGTGGGATGGACACCGTCCCGCCCTAACAGGCCAGCTTTGCCCTCAAAGGTCTTCCAATTGTCTATGTAGCCCACATTATTTTTGGAGCACCACCTGGACATCCAGCGGTTCAGCGACCATAACCTGCTGTAAGCCACGTCTCATTGGGATGGGACCAGAGCATACTACTTCATCGGACATCGCCTTCGCTAATTTAAACACCTCTGTAAAGTTACTCTTACTAACCTCTGACTGACGAAGGCGTATATCATTAGCTCCAGCATGTACCACTATCTTAGAGAACCTATGCTGTCCTAGAGCCCTAAGATTACCTGCTATGTCCGGTGCTCTGGCTCCCGGGATACACCTAACCACTGCCGCTGGCGCCCCTAAAGGTCTAGCTAATGTCACGTGTCTCAGTATAGAGTCTCCTATAACCAGAGCTCTTTCAGGTTTCTCAGCGGGTGTAGCACTGAGGAGAGCAAACCTGTTGGACACGTGAGGCGCAGAGGAGGTGTGCTCCGGTGGGCTAGCCTTAGCGTTAGCTTTGGCTGAACGAGTATGCCGCCGAGTCGTCACCCACTCGCCCCGCTGTGAGGGCTCTAATGCCGGAGTCGGGGGCTGATTATCTCCGCCTGTGGCACCCAGACTGTCCGCTACAGGAATAACGCTGCTCTCACACTGTCTAACCCTCTCTAAAGTCTGGATGCGCTCCTCTAACGCTGATATCTTCTCCGTCAGAGTGCTCACTAACACACACCTATCACAAATAAAATTATCGCTAATGACGGAGGAAGAATGTCTAAACATCCTGCACTCTACACACTGAACAAGCTGAACGGTAGACATTATAACGTACCTCTGTGTCGGAGTTTTTAGTTGTTTAGTTGAGGAAACTCGCGCGTTGCGAAACTTTCGCGGCAACAATACGAAAAAATTAAAAAAATTATCTGAAAATCATAGAATATTTTCTGACATCAAAAAAGGAAAAAGCCAGGCCTCGTTTAGCACAAATTACTGCATCAATGAGGCATGGCATGGAGTTAATCAGCCTGCGTCACGGTTTAGACGTTATTGAAGACCAGCTTTTTTGATACCAGTCTTCAGCTTGTCTATATTGTTTTGGGCCCGGTTTCTCGATAACGCACACTATTCGCGCGCTAAGAAGACTCTTAAGATATATCTTACGTTAAGTGATAACTTTTCTAAGTGTATTTCTCGAACTGTCTCTTAGGAGTCTTCTTAAGTCGCTGCCTCTTACGTCCGACGTTACGCGGCGCTGTCTACAGTGAAGGTCCTGAATTAGCGGACATCGGTGGCTCTGGAATCGATTTTTGACTCCTTTTGCATGACAGTGTTAAGAAAGACGGCACTTTCTATGCAAATTAAACATTGCACTAAATTCTTTTAATAGCGTTTATTTCGACATGTGTTAACTTAACAATAACATGCCATAATAGACAAATATATAAATTAATATTAATTAATATAATATATAATATTTTCATGTAACATGTGGCCGTGAAACGAACCGGGTATCCAATCATAGTTGATGGACAAACAGCTGATAACACTCTTCACCAGCTTCAGAAACAATGTGAAGTGTCAGTTGTTGGGGTTGTATAGCGCAACAACTGACATTCATTATGGAATGAATACGATGAGATGACAGAGTGGAGGTTTAATACCCCTATCTCACACGCGGGGCCGTAAGTGCGGTTCATTATGATTCGGCGCGAGTTTTGGTGCCGTTATTACGTTTCCATTTTACCACGCAAAAAAAATAAACATGTTTAACATGTGGAAGCTCGTAGACCTTGTAGATCTTCGCGGACCGTCGGGCGCCGGTCACTCGAGGCAAATCACGGTGCCTAATACCCCTCTCTCACCTGTGTGGTGCCTAATACCCCTCTCTCACCTGTGTGGTGCCTAATACCCCTCTCTCACCTGTGTGGTGCCTAATACCCCTCTCTCACCTGTGTGGTGCCTAATACCCCTCTCTCACCTGTGTGGTGCCTAATACCCCTCTCTCACCTGTGTGGCCGGACTCATCTCCGTGAGCTGCCGCGATTGCCCACGACGTTCCTTTAACGTTCCGCGAAGTTCTACAAAGTCTGCAAGCTTCCGCGAGGACCAGCAAAAAATTAAACGTTGAATTTTTCACGCGGAAAGATGGAAACGGAATCACAGCGCAAAAACTCGGGGTGAATCATGATCAAGCCTGCGGCCACAGCGCGAGACCGTGCAGGTGAGATAGGGGTATAACACACCGCATCTCACACCGAGTCACACCGCATACTGTAAGTGAGTACTGTAGGGGTATTAAACATTACAATCACCCAGAAAAAATGAATGGATGCGGGGTTTGAATCTCCCAAGGTTATTTTCTCATTTAACTAAATCAAATTTCATAAAAATAAAACGTGTCAAAAGAAAAACTCATAAAGTCATGGATAATGGCTAATGATGAATGAAACATATTTTAAACAAAAAGCAGCGAGCAGCTGGACATCGGGACGGGGAGTGTACAGTAAGTACAGTAAGTACAGTAAGTACGATGCGTTGGTCTGGCACGCGCAGGTCTGAGCAGCTCAAGAAGCTCCATAATCTGTTGCCTTGGAAGGCAAAACTTTTATTTATATATATATTTTTAATAACGACCACTGATGGGGTTTTACACCACGCTGTATCGCTGCCTAATTGTTCGCCACCTGTTTAATATTAATTGTGATTGGCAATTTTAATGCGTTAGTCACATTATGAAATAGGCTAATTAAAAGTCACTCTATTAGTTCTGATATCAAATAAAATAAAATTCTTAAACAGGTCTACAGTATATTCCATCTACGACTTTGATAACGTGCCATAATGTGTTTGCATACACCGCTGATTTATAAAGACTGCTGCCCAGTGGCGGCGACTAGCGTCTAGAGCTGAAACTACGCTAAGTATGAGTTAAGGTTGGTCCAGACCAACCTTACGAACGTCTGACGTAGCTAAGAGATACTTAGCGTAAGAACGTTTCGGGAAATGCGCCATTAAGTTAAGAGAGAGGTTAAGGTACGACTTAAGAACTACTTAGAGATAAGAAGCTTTCGAGAAACCGGGCCTTGTTCCTTTTGACAATACTCCATAGATTTTCTATAGAGTTCAGGTAAGGTTCGTTGGCTGGCCAATCAAGTACAGTAATATCATGGTCAGGATATCAGTTAGTTGGTTAGTTGTAGTTTTGGCACTGTGGCCAGGTGCTCAGTCCTGCTGTAAAAGGTAATCCAAGAAATTAAAACAAAAAGGCTTGCAATACTTCACTTTACATGTAATGAATCTAGCATGAGTCTCATTTCGTACATTATGTAAAAAAAAATTATGAACGTGTGATTGCTCATAAATCCAGAAGTCTTTACGACTATAGCAAGCTGTAGTGTTTTATTTGTATTTGTTTGCGTAGTTAAAATTCTTGCTAAAGACATCTCGATCTTTAACTGTAATATGATACACAGTGGCTTGCAAAAGTATTCGGCCCCCTTGAACTTTTCCACATTTTGTCACATTACAGCCACAAACATGAATCAATTTTATTGGAATTCCACGTGAAAGGCCAATACAAAGTGGTGTACACGTGAGAAGTGGAACGAAAATCATACATGATTCCAAACATTTTTTACAAATAAATAACTGAAAAGTGGGGTGTGCGTAATTATTCAGCCCTCTGAGTCAATACTTTGTAGAACCACCTTTTACTGCAATTACAGCTGCCAGTCTTTTAGGGTATGTCTCTACCAGCTTTGCACATCTAGAGACTGAAATCCTTGCCCATTCTTCTTTGCAAAACAGCTCGAGCTCAGTCAGATTAGATGGACAGCGTTTGTGAACAGCAGTTTTCACATCTTGCCCCAGATTCTCGATTGGATTTAGATCTGGACTTTGACTGGGCCATTCTAACACATGGATATGTTTTGTTTTAAACCATTCCATTGTTGCCCTGGCTTTATGTTTAGGGTCGTTGTCCTGCTGGAAGGTGAACCTCCGCCCCAATCTCAAGTCTTTTACAGACTCCAAGAGGTTTTCTTCCAAGATTGCCCTGTATTTGGCTCCATCCATCTTCCCATCAACTCTGACCAGCTTCCCTGTCCCTGCTGAAGAGAAGCACCCCCAGAGCATGATGCTGCCACCACCATATTTGACAGTGGGGATGGTGTGTTCAGAGTGATGTGTAGTGTTAGTTTTCCGCCACACATAGTGTTTTGCATTTTGACCAAAAAGTTCCATTTTGGCCTCATCTGACCAGAGCACCTTCTTCCACATGTTTGCTGTGCAAACGGGACTTCTTATGGTTTTCTGTTAACAATGGCTTTCTTCTTGCCACTCTTCCATAAAGGCCAACTTTGTGCAGTGCACGACTAATAGTTATCCTATGGACAGATTCCCCCACCTGAGCTGTAGATCTCTGCAGCTCGTCCAGAGTCACCATGGGCCTCTTGGCTGCATTTCTGATCAGCGCTCTCCTTGTTCGGCCTGTGAGTTTAGGTGGACGGCCTTGTCTTGGTAGGTTTACAGTTGTGCCATACTCCTTCCATTTCTGAATGATCGCTTGAACAGTGCTCCGTGGGATGTTCAAGGCTTTGGAAATCTTTTTGTAGCCTAAGCCTGCTTTAAATTTCTCTATAACTTTATTCCTGGGCCTACGAGTGGCGCAGTAGGTAAAAGCGCTCGCCCCATCATATATGCTAGGTATATATGCTCCCACATTAATTGCACGACTCTACGCCATTCGGGGCGTCTGTGAGCTCGCGCACACGGAGGGGGCGGATAGCGCTGGCCTCAAGTGTGTTACGACGCCCCCAACGGTGAATAAGCGAGCAGTTCGAAAAGATGCGGCCGGCTGGCGTCACGAGGTTCGGAGGAAACGCGTGATTGTCTTCGGCCCTCCTGGCTGAGTGGTAGTAGTAACTTAATGTGGGAGCCCCCTAGTGACGGGGTGGAATTGGACACGACTAGATTAGGGAGAAAATCGGGGGAAAAAAGAATTGGACAGGACTAAATAAAAAATAAAAAAAACACCTGTCTGGTGTGTTCTTTGGTCTTCATGGTGTTGTTGCTCCCAATATTCTCTTAGACAACCTCTGAGGCCGTCACAGAGCAGCTGTATTTGTACTGACATTAGATTACACACAGGTGCACTCTATTTAGTCATTAGCACTCATCAGGCAATGTCTATGGGCAACTGACTGCACTCAGACCAAAGTGGGCTGAATAATTACGCACACCCCACTTTGCAGTTATTTATTTGTAAAAAATGTTTGGAATCATGTATGATTTTCGTTCCACATCTCACGTGTACACCACTTTGTATTGGTCGTTCATGTGGAATTCCAATAAAATTTATTCATGTTTGTGGCTGTAATGTGACAAATTGTGGAAAAGTTCAAGGAGGCCGAATACTTTTGCAAGCCACTGTATGTAATCAGTCTCCTCAGAATGTTTTCTAGATACAGTATTTCACAAAGAATTATGCCTTTGCTATAACATTTATCATGATGACATGAGCACACAATAACGTTTAAAAAAAACAAACACATACACCGGGGGACATCGTTCTCTGCTCCTTCTGCCTGCATGAGACACCCATCCCTCCCCCTGAGAGAGCTCGACTAATCTGCCCTCTCCATGCCCTCTCTATGGCTACCGCATCACCAGAGATTCAAACTGGCGATCTTCTTAACCACTGCGCCACTCAGGGGCAAAATGTAAAGCTTTATCCTGACCTGAGTGCTTCTCAGGGAGCAAATATGCTTGAAATTTCAGCGGTCCTAAACCACCCAAAGCTTTAGTTACAGTTTGTTACTTCATGCTTATCTCTACCAAGTCATAGGAGGATATTGAGCAAAATGTTTTTCTAACTAAAACTGTGACCATGACTGCACATTCAGTGATGAATCTTTCCTCTTGTGTAATAAATTAGAAACTCATTGGGACAGAGACTCTTCAGAAGTGGATGGGTGATACGTTTCACATTAACTTCAGAGTAGTTATTCACATTATAACATAACTTTCTTCCTTTTTTAACGCCATGCCAACTTATATGGCTATATTCATGGCGAGAAGCATTTTTGTTATTTAAAAATTAGATAAGATGTTTAAGATAAATTTTTTCTAAGAATTTTAAAACCATATTTGGATTTTCTTGTTCAAAAACTTTTTTTAAAGTATCAACAGAATAAAACAAGTTCCTTAAGGGAGTAAAAGAGTTGCAGTCAAATAAAATGTTTGATGGACAACTGGGTTCTGCATGATGAGCATTGTGGTGGATTTTCTCTTGTCAGTAAAAATGAGTGTGTTGCTTTTGTGTGTCCTATCCTGCACCTTGTATAGGATCACTTGATCCCAGCGATTTTTAAAAGGAAAAGTGTGTCTTGATCTGACATCAGTTTATTTTATATAGTTTATCATTTGGGCATTGATCCCATTCTGATTGCCATTTATTTTTGATGTATTCGTTTACAATGGGCTTTATAGCATAACTAAATAAAAAACTAGTGATGTTACCGGGACACAGGGCGGCATTCATCCAGGCTCTTTTCTGTTCTGGCACCTACTGTAGGTGGTGGAACGAACTTCCTCTAGATGTCCGTACAGCAGAGACTTTGACTATCTTTAAACGACGACTCAAGACGCATCTGTTTCTCCAGTACTTGGACTGGGGAAAAAAAATAAAAATAAATAATCCATCTTCCCAGTTGTGTTGGACTAATGGCACTTAGTTATTAACCGAGTTAACCCAGTGTAAGTATGTATCCAGTGATGTTCATTTTAAAGCACTTTTTGTAAGTCACTCTGGATAAGAGCGTCTGCCAAATGCCTAAATGTAAATGTAATGTAAATGTAAATCATTTGAAAATTCACTAAACATTTCCTTGGATACCTCAATAGCCCCCCCCCCCACACACACACAAACAACAGACACTAGTAAAGAGAAGTTTGAATCATTTTAGTGACTCGGTTCTTTTATTCTCGTTCATCTAAATGAACGAATCTTATTAAATAAAATGTTGCGTTTTCAATAAAATGACCCCTAATACGTCTATATACATAAATGTTGGCTGTAGTTTCAGTTATGAAAAATATTACAGTGCAGCTAAGGACATATTATAATAAACAGAATGAGTAGCCTACTATCTTGCAGTCTGAGTCGTTCGTTCTTTTGAATCTGTTGCACCGTATAGCGTCTATGGGAGTCACGTGACAAAAGAACGAACGACTCAGGACTCGAAGACTCATTGCTGAGAATCGTTCAATTCTGTTTCCTGTATACAATATACGGAGGTTTTGCGATGCTTTGCGCATGCGCGCCCATAAAGGAACGAATGCCGAGACTACTCGTTCAGCTGAGTCATGTTAAAGATTCGTTCAAAAAGACTCATCACTAACAGACACACCCGGTCAATAATGAATGCAACATTATTGCAAATAAATAAAGCTGCATGTCCATATTAAATTGTGCAGGTTGCCATATTACGATCTGGTCGCTACACAAAATCTGTCCACTAGAGGTCAGTACAATAAACCCTTTCAATGAATCTGCATGAAATTAACCTTTGAATAAAATGACACCTAAACGGGGCTAAATTTCCCGTCGCTTTCATGTAGAAAATAGATTTTACTGTGAAACCAGCCAATGAATATAATCACTACAAAACCATTTCAAACATAGTAAGTAAAATGTTTAAGCTCTGACTTTAGTACAATACAAATCAGGGGAGAGCGCGAACGCAGTCCCCCACTACCAGAAATTATGCAGTCGAGATTCCCACATTTGGGGAATTCGCAGAGGTCAACACAACCGAGAGTGCAATGGTTGAGCCTCACCCTGGGTGAACCACCTTCTTGATCATGGTATCTCCCCTGCCAGGTAAGTATGAATTGTTAGACCATCACCTAGCGACCACACCACAACACACACCGTTCACTATTATGGTGACCATTAAACCACTGACCATTACACAAACATCCGAGTGGAAAACGCCACAATCTAAAACAAATGTAAAAACCGCTAAAGCGATATTTTACTTAATGACACACAAACCGTGTGGAAGTCAATTCTTTAAGCAACGGAACAGTTCCCATGATGCACTGCTTCTGAATCTATAATGAGGCTATAACGTAAAGGAAACTGCTTCGAAGAAAAGAAGAAACATTCAGTCCAAGAAAAGCCGCGTTTTGCTCAGCAATAAGCGTCAGGAAAAACATTTCCGGCATATATATATATATATATATATATATATACACGCTAACATTTCAACTGTTTTAAAGCCTCGCTACAGTTAGCCCCGCCCCCTCGGCGTGCAGTTCAGTTACGACCTCTCTCCAAGACATTTTAGGGACATAAAAAATAAATCTGACCAGATTTCTTCCTCAAAAGATAATCAAAATCCTTCCGTTTTACAGAGACAGGGCCGGCAATTGGTATATTCACACAGTGACCGCGGGAATCTCATATATATATATATATATATATAATGTGTGTTTTTTTGGCAAGAATAAAATAAGTGTAAGAGATTTAGTGTACTCATTAAAAACATTCCCAAAAGCATGGATCAGCAAATAAAATAAAAGGGACAATGTTTACCAGCTATCTGCTGGATCATAGAATAAACTTTCCAGAACAGCTGAATGTAGTCACAGACACGAAATACACAGGGGGAATGTGTCATTTGATGTTTAACAGTCAAAACAAAGATCTGAGTAATTAGAGAACACACTATGAAGGTGAACAGGTGAAAAATTGCATTACAAATGTTAGCCCAAACTATTGGACTGAATTATACCCCCATATATCAAGCTAGGCACAAAAGCATAAAAATTTAAATTTAAAATAATCCCTTTAAGAGAAATAAAAAAAATGTAATAGTTTGCGCTGCCTTAAAAGTAACGCTGTAAAATGCCTAATTTGTAGATTTAAAAATAATAATAATAATAATATATATTGCACACACACAAACAGACGCACACACACAGGGGTTGGACAGTGAAATTGAAACACTGGCCAATTTAGTGTTGGAAGTTTCATGGCTAAACTTGACCAGCCTGGTGGCAAATCTTCATTGATTGCACATTCCACCAGTAAGTGCAAAGTGTGAAGGTTTAATTACCAGATCTAATTAATGGCTCAAAATCCCTCTGGCCGTGTGCAGGACTTGTATTGGTCATTTCCAAGACAAACTAATGCTGTATTGGCCACAAAAGGAGGCCCTACACCATACTAATGAATTATTGTGGCCTAAAACCAGGCACATACATTTTCATTGTCCAAATATACATGCACTGTATTCCAAATTATTATGCAAATTGGATGCAAGTGTCAAACATTAAATGTTTAGTTTTTAAATTAAACTCATGGATGGTATTGTGTTTGGATTACTGAAATGAATCTCAGACACGTGTGAATTAGTTTGCCAGATGAACCCAATTAAAGAAAAAGTACTGAAGAATGTTGTTCCACATTATTAAGCAGGTCACAGGTTTCAAGCAATATGGGAAAGAAAAAGGATCTCTCTGCTGCTGAAAAGCGTCAAATTGAACAAGGTATGAAAACATTAGATATTTCACGAAAACTCATCGTACTGTGAAGACATTCGTGGCTGATGAATGCAGAATGATGAAGGTTTCTGCAAGACAAATTCATCAGATTAAGAGAGCAGGTATTTGAAGCTGCTGGTGCCTCTGGAGTCCCGCGAATCTCAAGGTGTAGGATCCTATAGAGGCTTGCAATTGTACATAAACCTACTATTTGGCCACCCCTAATCAATGCTCACAAGCAGAAACGGTTGCAGTGGGCCCAGGCATACATGAAGACACTAATTTTCAAACAATCTTGTTTACTGATGAGTGTCGTGCAACCCTGGATGGTCCAGATGAATGGAGTAGTGGATGGTTGGTGGGTGGCCACCATGTCCCAAAAAGGCTGCGACGTCAACATGGAGGTGCCGGAGTCATGTTTTGGGCCAGAATCATGGGGAGAGAGCTGTTAGGCCCCTGTAGGGTGCCTGAAGGTGTGAAAATGACCTCTGCAAAATATATTGACTGACCACTTTCTTCCATGGTACAAAAAAAGGACCATGCCTTCCGTAGCAAAATCACCTGCATGCACGACAATGCACCATCTCATGCTGCAAAGAATACCTCTGCGTCATTGGCTGCTATGGGCATAAAAGATGAGAAACTCATGGTGTGGCCACCATCCTCCCTTGACCTCAACCCCATTGAGAACCTTTGGAGAATCCTCAAAAGATCTATGAGGGTGGGAGGCGGTTTGATTCAAAACAGCAGCTCTGTGAGGCTATTCTGACATCCCGCAAAGAAATTCAAGCAGAAACTGTCCAAAAACTCAAGTTCAATGGATGCAAGAATTGTGAAGGTGATTTCAAAGAAGGGGTCCTATGTTAAGATGCAACATGCCCTGTAAGGATGTTTTTGATTTCAGTAAATATGACCTCCTAGTGCTGCAAATTCAACAAAAGCCCATTTTCAGTTCTTTACAACCTATAAAATGTTGTGCATTAAAAATAACTCTGTTGTGCATAATAATTTGGAACAGTGCGTTTTCAGGTTTTTATTTTTTTTAAATAAATATTGCTATCATTAGGAGGTTTGTTCAATAAAATTCAACTCATACCTTAATAGTTGATGACCAGATAATTATGAAAATCAGAGAAAGATATATCATTTGCGTAATAATTTGGAACGCAGTGTATAGACATACAAATTGTATATAAGCAGAGGAAATGTTATTATACTCAAAGTTGTTCAAACGACTCCAAAGAATCAGAAATCAAACCTGAAAAGTTGCTTAAATCCTTACAGCTCTATTTCAACAGGCCAATACTTCTAATCTGAATTGGGAAATCTGGGTTCATGCAACACTAGACAGAAATAACTGGAGTAATATGTAAAAAAAAAAATTTTATCCCTCGAAGTCAATAATGCATTATAAATAATATAATTATAATAATATGCTACATTGCTGATGAACGGGAGGGAGTCTGCAGACTCTGCAGCAACAAGATAAAGACTCGAGTTCAATCCATACAGAGTCCTAGCTGTTCATAAACCATTTAGTCATCATTTGAGTTGAGCAGTACAATAACAGAATTGTAAATAGTAGTTTTAGCAGTTGTTTTCTTTGCTTAATGCAGGCCAATAATTTTACCCTTCTGAAACAGAGTAACATCATTGGCCTGACCACAGGATATGTCTTCTGACATGGTTGCTCAAAACATGAAAAGCTACCCATTGTATCAGATAGGGTTAAATAACTTAGCAGGTAAAACATTTACTATTAAGCAGTATGGCATCTTGATTTACAGGTCAATCTCGTATCACAAGCTGAATTCGGGTGGGCATCTAGTTTTAGTGCACACTAGCATACATTTACAACAAAAGCCGAATAATAATTAATATTAATGAGAAATGTTTTGTTTCCAAAAACAACAAAAGACATGGCCAAAACCTATTTTTAACTCACAATGTAAGTAAATAAATAAAGGCTTAGATTGGAAAGCTTAGAAGATAATATAATGGTAAAAAAGTAACAATTATATAATATATAAAATTATTGAAGTACAATTGGTTGCAAAGTTCCCATCTGGGTTTCTGGTCACTGAAGCCCCCATAAAAACCAACAGATTTTTTAAATTCCTTTGTCTGTTTTAGTTTTTATAACTTCCCAATTTGTTGTTCAGTATGTTGACTGTTGTTGGTAATTATGGCTATATACAATATCAAAACGTGAGGTAACTTTCTGGCTTTTCAGCGAAATATGCATTATTTTATCCATCATAAATTCAATCTTTTCAGCACTAATTAATGTGTAATATTTACATCAACATGTATGCAGCTAAAACAGAGGATTAGTGCTTATTTTGTGTGTGCCCCAAAAATGGCAATTTTTTCACATTACAAAGAATATATTGTCACGCTTCAAACTATAATAAAAAATTTTATTCATATTTCTTTGCTTATGGATACTAAAATTGGTACAAGCTTATGCACAATTATATGGCCTGTAAAAATGGTTGATGAAATAAAAGCATTCCACGTTTCTGTAAAAGCTTAAAAAGCAAAGGTGCCCATAACCATGTCAAAGATCGCAATATTTAAATTTTGCAAAATTAAAGATATTATACACTAAGAATAATACACTGTCAGGTTTCTGTCTTTTCAAGTGAAATCTAAATTGGCCAATCAATTGCAATGACAATATTGTTGATAGATTTAAACTAGATTTAAAAAAGGACAAAATTGTATTTAGCAAATGTTTTTATTTTTATTTGGTAAAAAAAAAATGTGTATGCATGGGAGATAAAAAAGCATTAAGTATTAAGAATTTTTTTTTTTAATAAATATTTACTTTTTCACCTAGGTGTGACACTTTTGCACAAATGTCATGTTTTGGCTGATTGTGGGGGAGCTACACTTTGAGGGCCATTACCCAAATTCACACCTGTTTAATGATGAGATATAATTAATGTGTGTCATAGTGTGTACAGGTAACAAAATCTAAAGTTTTAACCTGACTCGATTGCTCTGTTACTGTTGTGCTTGCTAAGGGCAGATTTGCATATGGGAAATTTAAAATGACAGCAGTTCTAAATCACCCAAAGCTTTGGATAGATAAATAACCTGGTATTCATACATTTTTGTAATTTTTGTGCTTTGTTTGCCAAGTCATATAAGAAGAGAGATGTGATTTTCTAACTTAAGCCATGACCATTTCATAACCTTTCAAATTCAAATTGTCACATACACAGTCATACACAGTATGAAATGCAGTGAAATGCTTATACGACTGCCAGTGACCTTAAAAAATAAAATAAAAACTTGTACGTAAGGAATAAATATGAATAAAAAGAAATACTAAAGAAAATTAATTTAACTATTAAAATAAACCGTACAAATAAGGGCATAAAAAGTATTACAAAATATAGAAATATTTGAAAGTCGCAGTGGTTGTGCAAATATGCATTTCTTTGTATATTAAATTACACATTATCAATAACTAAATTAATCACTTTTAAAAAATTAATGAATCATTCAACCCATAGATTAACGTACACAACAAACAAAAACAAAATCTGACTTTAGTACAATACAAATCAGGGGAGAGCGCGAACGCAGTCCCCCACTACCAGAAATTATGCAGTCGAGATTCCCACATTTGGGGAATTCGCAGAGGTCAACACAACCGAGAGTGCAATGGTTGAGCCTCACCCTGGGTGAACCACCTTCTTGATCATGGTATCTCCCCTGCCAGGTAAGTATGAATTGTTAGACCATCACCTAGCGACCACACCACAACACACACCGTTCACTATTATGGTGACCATTAAACCACTGACCATTACACAAACATCCGAGTGGAAAACGCCACAATCTAAAACAAATGTAAAAACCGCTAAAGCGATATTAATTTAATCAGACACAAAGCGATGCGGAAGTCAATTCTTTAAGCAACGGAACGGTTCCCATGATGCACCTCTTCTGAATCTATAATGAGGGTACACATTTCAAGAAACTGCTTCTGAAATCGTAGCATGTCCTCAAACATCACAACAGTCAGTCCAAGAGAAGCCGGGCGTTGTTCAGTAAAACAGTAAGCAGTAAAAGTCATTAAAATATTTCAACTATTTTATATTAATTTAAATGTTTAAAGCCTCGCTACAGATAGCCGTGCAGGTCATTTACAGCGAAACGAGGTCAAGGCATTCACTTAAAGATATTCACTTTATTAACAAATAAATTAGCAGTGCAAAATGTATATATATACTTTTAGAAATTTTACAACCAGTTTCCATGGAACAAAAGGAGTTTAAAAATCTAAGTAAAATAATTGTTCAACCGAAATTAATAAACAACTTTATAAATGGTGTAAAGTTTGGTCGAAATGCGGGGTAGTGAGTAGAGTTTGCACTGCGAGGAAAAATTATGAAACCTGTAAAATCACAGGCTGCACTTGTACATAACCACATTGGCGCTGAATAAGTTTTAACCGTTAACACTGAAGTGAAACTCGTCAAACAGATTCACTATTCTGATCTTTCTTTGACAGAGAGAGAGGGGGTGCACCGTTCCCGGAAGTACTGCAATACCGGGTCGATGCGTGGAGTGGACGGAGCAAGCCCCTATTCCATCTCCCTGTTCCAAAAATCAATTTAATATATGGTCCCCGGGTAGGGGACGTATCAGATATTAAACTGATAAGAACAGATACTACACTTGATCTTAGCCAAAAGGCCGAGAAGCGATGCCGAAAGCAGCGAACAACAAACGGGGGGATTCTACAGATCGGTAATCCCGAGGAAGGTAACTTATAATTTCTCCTAATACTGTACAAAATAAATAGTATTTTTAAAAAAAATAGTAAACGTTAGGAGAAACATTTTGTTTATACTGAAATTAACAGGCGAAAGAGGCCATTTAAATGAAACACAAGATAAATGAATAATTAATGCAAAAACGAGCCAATCACAGACCGGAGTACAAAATCCTCCTCAGTACACACTCACGTTGGTTTAGAAAGTAGTTTTCAAAACAAACCTTTAAAATTGAGTAAAATCATTTGACCGCTACCAACCAACACTTCAAACTTTATGTGGGGAAATAATAATAATAAAAAAGTTAAACTTCTGGTGAATTGTATACCATTGCCTCTCAGTGGCCAAAAGTGGCATTACGGGAGAAAATTAGGGGAAATTAAGGCAAAGCCCAAAGGTTAAACGTTTACATCACCTGCTCCTCCATGGAAAACTTTTCCACGTTTATTTCTTGGTGAAAAGAAAAGTGGTGTGCAGAATTTTAATTATGTGATGTAAAATATGTGCAATGTAATCACCGAACATGCACCAAATACAGAATTAACAAAATTGTAGTAATTACCAAGGAAACATTGTCATAGTTTTAAAAGGTGAACATTAAAAAAAAGAAACAATCAAACTAAAACATAAGCCTTATCCTCAGTTGTAACTTTACTGAAAAGTAAAAGACGTTCATCTTTACCACATGCGTCACTGAAGCGCCGTTTCCCAGCAGCAGTTTATAGAGGCCTGCTCGCTCATACACAGAGCAGAATAACTTCGTTTCATTTATTCGGCACGTGCAGCATTTCCCACCAAAATGCATTAAAAGACACCACGGTTTCCAAAATTATGAAATAAATAAAGTTATCATACGTATTCAAACGACAGTCTTGTGCGCGCGAGCCAGACTCATTTGACGGTGAAATTATGAAAAATAAAAAAATAGTTTTAAGGTTTCTCCTACTTACATATTTAAAAAAAATAAATAACTTTAACCACTCTTCTTATTAGTCCATGTATGCCAAAATTTAGGAAAACCTAGTCTTTCGCCAAAATTGCAATCACCCGGTGCTACAAAATCCAGGTCAGCTCCACAACACCGCCACCTAGCGGTCAGATTTAAAATAGCGGGGGAAATAAAGTTTCTTATGACTTTCACACTTTTAAAATTGTGAAAGTTTTTAAAATTACTTTTTTATTAAATCACAAAAAAATATTTACAATATGAAAGATATAAAATACATGAATCAGGTATTGAAGATTGAATTACGCAAATAATTATACACAGTTAAATAGAAGTTATACAATATAAATAAACTTAACAAAAATATACAAATAAGTAATAACAGTAAACAGAGTAACAACAACAATAAGCAATGAGCTGCATAATCAAATACAACTCTCTTGAGGTAAAAAAAAGACTAAAGATGCATGTCTAAAAATAATAAGTCAAGTCATAACTTTTTGTAAGAAAATGCTCTGGTCAGATACAGAAACAAATATAGAAACAAAAGGGACCTCATTGTCAATATTTCAGCTTGTCATATTTAGAGAAAGAAGAATTGATTGTTTAATCCCAAGGACACTTTATACACACTTTATAAGCACGAAAATGTCAGTATCATAATATTTAGCTGAA
The DNA here is from genome assembly GCA_030522415.1 of Channallabes apus. NCBI lineage: Eukaryota > Metazoa > Chordata > Actinopteri > Siluriformes > Clariidae > Channallabes > Channallabes apus. The sequence continues at coordinate 33,503,286 of CM060108.1, read as the reverse complement.
TAGAGCGATGAAGATGGACATATGCATTACCTCATTAGTCATGAAACTGCTGGACATTTTATCAAACCCAGACAGTCACTCACTCATCGTCTATACCACTTTATCCTGTATTCAGGGTGGCAGGGGGCCTGGAGCCTATCCCAGGAGTCTTAGGGCATGAGACGGGGTACACCCTGGACAGGGTGCCAATCCATCGTAGAGCACACACACATGCAATCACTCATTCACAGACTACAAGCAATTTGGGACGCCGATTAGCCTAAGCTGCAGATGTTTGGACTGTGAGAGGAAATCAGAGTACCGGAGGAAACCCACCAAGCACAGAGAGAACATGCAATCTCCATGCACACAAGTTTGGCCAGGAATCAAACCCGGGCCCTGGAGGTGCAAAGCGACAGTGCTAACCACTATACCACCTTACCGCCCAAACCCAGACATAAACCCTTAAATGGGTATTGTATGGCCTCCTGGCATGAATCCTGTTGAAAATGTTTTAAGCAGGTAACTTTATAACTGTGGGGAACCAAAGACAATTCAGGTAATGGAGTAAAAGCAAAGTAGGTCTCACAAGTAATAGAGAACTGGTGAGAACTACAGAGCCATAGTATGGTGTATCTTCTTCTTCTTTGTCTTTCGGCTGTTCCCTTTCAGTGGTCGCCACAGCGAATCATCTGCCTCCATCTAACCCTATCCTCTGCATCCTCTTCTCTCACACCAACTAACTTCATGTCCTCTCTCACTGCATCCATGAATCTCCTCTTTGGTCTTCCTCTAGACCTCCTGCCTGGCAGTTCCAACCTCAGCATCCTTCTACCGATATATTCACACTCTCTCCTCTGAACATGTCCAAACCACCTCAATCTGGCCTCTCTGACTTTATCTCCAAAACATCTCACATGGGTTGTCCCTCTGATGAACTCATTCTTGATCCTATCCATCCTTGTCACTCCCAAAGAGAACCTCAACATCTTCAGCTCTGCTACCTCTAGCTCTGCCTCCTGTCTTTTCTTCAGTGCCACTGTCTCTAAGCCGTAGAGCATCACTGGTCTCACCACTGTCGGCGTATATTATATTAATATTATATAATTATATTTATGTTAATATTTTTTTACAAGTATAACCATGTAGTCCATTGTTTTTATCTTACAGCCATAGTGCAACTTCAAAAATCTCTTAAATTTATGTGAGAAGTGTCAGGACAGTTGTTAAAGCACAGAGCATTTTATAGTTTTTAAGGGTTTTATAAGGTAGACTTTTTTTATTGAATGAGTGCTTTGTGTCTCAGAGAGTTGGAGCAGATATTAAGTCAGGGCTCTTCAATTTCGAGGGTCTCTGAATTTAACAAGGTGGACGGAGTGGCCATTTTATTCAAAAAGCTTAATATTTCTGTTGAAAGGCAGATGAGTGGTGAGTGATGGTCTTTGACTTTTTCCAAAGCAGATTTTTTAAAAGTTTGGATTGGAATATAAGCAAATTATATAGTTTTACTTATAAACAACCTAAAGTACCAGAGGCAAAGTTTGTGTGATTTTAAACAATGGGTTAACAAAAAAAAAGGATAGGAGAAGGTTGGTGAAGACACAAAACTACTGTAGATGGAACATTTGACCGCATCCCAGACAGGATAGCTACATTTGTTCCAGTGGTGACCTGTGGTTGGAGATTACAGAGCGGAGTACTGGCAATGGCAGACCCCATGAGACATTTAAATCATACATGTGGGTTAAGACAAACCAGACGTCAAAGACAGATTCTATTGTTATTTTATACTGTTTTCAAATTCAAATAAAAATTTTATTTGTCACATACACAGTCATACACAGTACGATATGCAGTGAAATACTTATACGCCGGCCAGTGACCTTAAAAAGAGAATTAAAGCTTATAATAAGAAATAAATATGAATAAAAGAAATACGATAGAAAAATTTTATTTAACTAAGATAAAAATAGAAATAAAAATTTAAATATGCTGTACATAAAAATAGAAATAAAAATAGAAATATACTGTACAATAGAACATTTAAGAATTTTTTTAATTTGTTGAAAGAAAGATGGTGTGCAAATATGCATAAAAAGTGTCTTATTAAGGTGCCTTATTAAAGTGTCTTTGTGCAATGGTCCAGAATGTAAACGTAAACATGTAAGTGTAGATGTGAGTGTAGATGTGCGTGGATTTGTCCACTGTGTCCATGGATGTTAAAAGATTGTGTTAGTTCTGCATGGTGGTGTGGTTGAGAGACCTTTTTGGTAAATGATTTGATTTTACTGATGAAATTATCAAGCCCAGAACTGAAGAAGTTAGGAACTACAGAAATGTATAAACAATTTAAAAAGTTGAAAGATTCAAAGAGGAGCTGAAAAGGGTGTCTTTTGGTAGGAACAACAGGAATCTTTTTATTTTTACTTTTCTTGTGTAATCAGGAATAATTATTACATCAACATTCCAAGTATATTTACAATAATCTCCTGCAGAATTGAAATTTTAAAGTTAAAATTGATTCCATTAGAGCAGACACAAATCTCTACAACAATTTACACTGGCTTTGAATTGAATTTTACAAATCAACAGGACATATACCAATCAACCACATTAAAACCCAAAACATTATCCCCAGTATTATGTGGGTTCCCTTTTCCCTTTTTCCCTGGGCAGATCTGGCTCCTTGTGGCATGACTCTACAAGACCTGTTGGGGTGTCAGGCACCAGGATGTTTAGCAGCAAATCCTTTTGGTATTGGGGTCAATGGACTTGTTTGTATGATACATTCAGTGGATGCTCGATCGGACATGGGATCTGGGTAGCTTGGAAGTTAGATCACCAACGATAAACTCTTTCCCAGCTAAGCCCCATACATGACACATTGTGATGCATTGAGTGTGCTGATGCCTTTCTATCATGGCCAGCTCTGCCTTTTTTTTTTTTTTTTTTTTTTTTTAGCAATTTGGCTTTTCTGTGGGATTGGTCCAGACAAGGCTGGCTTTTGCTCCCAACAGACATACCTCCCGTTTACTGGTATACAATTGATAATCAGTGTTATTTATTTCACACAGTGGTTGTGGCTGATCAGAGTACAAACTCAAAATCAGGATTGCATACTTATAGGACTGGAGTGAACACTAAAATTTCTTTAACCAAGTAAACATTATTGACTTCATCTTTATACAATATTTTTTTTTTTTTTAGAAATGTGTGAACTGTTTGTGAATTGTTCATTTTACTTTACAAGTAGTTCAGTAGTAATTAAAAATCCTGCCCTGCCCTTAAAATAAACAATCTGTCCCAAGACACACCACAGGGTAAAATTTCTGGGAACAGGAGGAGGTGGTCTTACAGTGGAGGCAAGCTGTGGGGCAAGGAAAAGGCATCAGTATACCTCCCCAACTGACCACATACTGCTTTCAATCGACTTTGAGGTGAGAGAGAGGAGAGGCTGAGAGAGATGCTTTGCTACTTTATATAAGCAAAGGAAAAAGGAACTGCTAAAAATTTTGCAGCTATATACCGGATATTTAAAAAAGCAAAACTTTTTTTCAAATTAGCAATTGTGAAACCACCGGGATTCAATTTTTTCCCTAGAAAGATATTTTTTAGAAAGGCTTTTGCAATCTGCAGGATTAACAAGGATTCATTTAACAGAATCTCAACAAAACAAAAAACCAACAAAACTTGAGGAGGACAATACCACACAGTGAGTACTTGCTGAGGAGGAACGTGATGAAGTGCAGACGATGGCCACCTATCTAATCTAATTCTCATGGAATGTGGAGTATTCCCACTACAAAGCCAGGGGGTTTCTGGGTCATTTTCATTTATAAAGATAAAACATTTTGAACTGCCATACCAGTCTCAGTACAGGGTCTGAAAACTAGGAAAAAACAGTAACATTATATATAGACTTTCTAGAGTCTATATATGCTTCTGAATGCTTTATAGGGCTGCACTTTAGGAGACTACAATACACAGCTATTAGAGAATGGAAACTGAAGTATAACAATGAAAACATTACGGGAATTTTAACATCATATGATCCAGTGTGTGGGAAAATTATCATAGGCCAAGAATTTAGCATCAAAGATTGAAGCATGACCAGTTCCCTCCCATTAAACCTTTTGCAAATCAATCGAGAATGTTTTTCTGGGAAAAGAAAAGAAATTGTGTAGTTCCCAGAAAGGCAGACGTGAATGAGAACATAGATTAAAAAAAAAAAAGTAATACGGAATATTGTTTTTTCTGACTGGCACGTCCTGCTACAAGCACTCTAAAAATTCAAGCCAGTATCCAAAAGAGGCACAAATGCAGGAAATCCTTTGTAGAGAATTTTTAAGAATTTAAAGGTTCCTTATTTGTATTTTACCTCTTTAAAGTATAACAATGTTCCTGCAAAAGGGGTCCAACCTAGTACCAGCAAGTGATATATACAAGATATCCAAGATATAATGGTTTATGCGCAATATAATATATAAACTATGCCGAATGTTACATTTAAATTTAAAAGCAGATTACTGTCTCAGAGAAAGAAGGTAGGCTACCTCTTACACCACTCCATTAAATAGAGTAATTTGTGATAATATTATATCCATGTGAATAATAGCAATTCCATGTATGGTTTTATGGGTTATATATATTTTTTTTAAGAATTATGAATATGTAAATCATTCTGACTAATTTTTATTTCTTTTCTCCTTGTGTAAGGAAACATAAGTGAACCACCTTAAGAGTGGAACAGAGAAACAAACATGATGTTCCTATGTTTCATAATGCCACATGGAGTCATTCATCCTTAAAAAGAAAAATCCTATGGTTCAATTCCTTAAAAAAAATAAATAAATAAATAAATAATGATGAAATAAACTGAAAAGAAAATACATAAACAAATGATATAATAATAATAATAATAATAATAATAATTTAATTTAATTTAATTTAATTTAATTTAATTTAATTTAATTTAATTTAATTTAATTTATTTGTATAGCGCTTTTAACAATTGACATTGTCTGAAAACAGCTTTACACAATCAAAAGAATTATTTAAGTTTGTATGGAATGTGTATGAATCAAAATGTTCAGATAGTCCCTGGTGAGCAAGCCGCGGGCAACAGTGGCAAGGAAAAACTCCCTGAGATGGTAATAGGAAGAAACCTTGAGAGGAACCAGACTCAACAGGGAACCCATCCTCATCTGGGTGAAACAGATAGCAGGAAATGATCTGCATTTATATAGTGTGTTAGGTGGCAGGCAGTTCAGTATAACAGTTGATGTTAATTGATGTTAAAATGGAGTCCAGTAGTTATTGGAGACTCAGATAGACTTGTAGAAAGTTCCAGTCCTGAACTATCGAACTGTCAAGTCCTCAGAGAAACAGCTGCCAACACCAGTCGAGGCCAGAACCGTCTACTAAGTAGAGAGAATCATCCCCAGACACCAGACGCATCCCAAAGAGACACACCGGGCATCCATGTGACGAGATCTCCAACCAGAAACGGGGCACCAGGATGGGTCAGACAGGTCTGGAGGGCAGAGGGAGTCTGGATCACTGGCAGCTCAGGAATGACATGTGTAGCTCGACAGAGAGAGAGAGAGAGAAAGAGTGAAAGGGGGAGAGAGGAAAGAGAAAGTGGGGGAGAAAGAGAAGAGGAGGTGAGATGGCAGTTAGGTATGGTCACAGTCACAATGTATAATGTGAATGTATATTTACTGTAGAGTGCAAGCAGGGACTCCGGCAGGACTAACTATGACAGCATAACTAAAAGGGAGAACCAGAAGGAAACACAAACATGAGGGCTCCCTGAGATGTAAAGCAAACAATCACCTCACCGTCAAATAATAATAATAATAATAATAACAACTGCTTTGGTTCCTTCTATGCAGGTTACCATGAGTATGACTAGCACGCTAGAGAAAGGAGCTCACCACCATGCTCTTGACCTCTCTGAGGAGCTCCCACCAAGCCACCATCTCCAGCACAGCAGCTCCACAGCCTCCACACCTGCAGTTGGAACTCCCATCAGTGGCTCCAGGGTGGTAGTGCCTCCGCCATATTCTGCACCAGTGGCTGGAGGTGGTGAGGCTCCCCTTGAGCTGAGGGGCTCTCTGGACTGTTGGGCATGTTCAGTACTCGTAACAGCTCAGAACCTGGTGATAGCCACGATTAACGTGTGCCTGGCAGCTTTGGTATTTGGCCTGATCCTCACTCCTGTTATAGTCATGGTGGTGTTTGGATTTCTGTGCCACTCCACTGTAAGTATTTAACAGTACATCATGTGACATAACACTTTAGGATTAATGATAGACATAATTAATAAATAAAAAAAGTTAAATTACATGAAAAAAAAACATTTCAGTTACATTTAGATAACTAGGGCTAAATGATTTAAAAATAAATAAATAAATAGTGATTATTTTGACACATGTGATGAATACAGTTTAAACTGTTATATTTTACTATGACATGTAGCATTTTGTTTTCAAACATATTTTACAGCCAATAATTTGACAAATAATCTCACTAAGAGGATGTTCATAAAAAAAATAAAGACAATTATTTAAATTCAATCTCTACATAAATAATAAAAAATACTACGTATATATAACGTGTAATACTCTCTCACTCACTCACTCACTCCGTCTATACCTCGTAATCCTGTAATACATTTCAGCCATTTGCAATTAAATAACTCTATATTATTTAATTATTATATATAGAGGCCCATATTGAGATTTAGATTTTTAGGAGATTAATTAATTGTGCAGCATTACCCCCTCTGAGTTATTATATATTTAGAGTTGTCCTCTTGTACTGATATAGGAATCTAATTGAGCAGATATTGGATGTCATCGTAATTTATAATAAACAGTGATAAACTGTGACTGAGAATCATGTATTTTCTAACTCCATGTTGCACAGGTTTTTCCCATTCCATGTTGAGGTTTTTGTCTCTCTTTGTTAGAGTGGTGCTCCATTTTCCTCTTCTGGTCCAATCCATCCATCCCTATTATCCGTCTATACTGATTATCCTGTACAGGGTCATGAAAGGGACTGGATATAAAATATTATTAAGACAAATATACTAATATATGTGTGTGTGTGTGTGTGTGTGTGTGTGTGTGTGTGTGTGTGTGTGTGTGTGTGTGTGTAATAGTTCTGTACAATCAAAAACAAAAGATAAAGACAAAAATGAATACGAACATTCTTTTAATTTCAATTGACATTATTTTTAAAAAAGAAAGGAAAAATAGTCTGACAAATTATAGGGCAGCAGGACAAGATTACTATGTCTAATTCTTTCAACCTTAGTCTAATTCTTTATGGCACCAGCTCATAGGGAGAAAAAAGAAAGTACAGCTGGGTTTGGAGAAGTCTTATCAGTTCACCTCCTGCCCTGTCCATCCCCACCGAGAGACATAACAAAGGATTTTGGGGGACAGTTATCAGGTTTTCTCTAACATGTTTTCACTAAACATCTTCACTCAGTCACAATTTATCATTATAAATCATGATGACATTCAAGCTCTTATAGAATTTTGTCAAAATATACTCTAAACCTTCCAGTTTATAAGGGATACCTAAATGGCAATTTAGGACTGGTTTACTGTCTATAGCACACACACAGATTCTCAGTCAAGTCTTTTTACAGTCAGTGTGTCAGGGTGCATGTAATAATGCAGCAGAGACGTGTGCCTCATGTGTCTGTTCTTCGTCTGTCTGCACTTCAAAAGCACATTCTTTAAGCTGCACCTCACCTCCTAACTTCTCCTATGAAAACATTCTTTGTTATCTTCCACCAGTCAAACACCAAGCCCCACTATGTACTGAATCAAACATAAATCCAAACACACTGTGATGTGGTGATGAAAATATCAACCAAAGCCCTTTATCAAGCTGATATATCTGTGTGAATATTTAAACAAACTGCATAATTTATGTTCCTTTGAAAATGATAGAGCAAAGTAATATAATGGTGCAAATATTTTAAAGAGGCCGTGCATTCCTAAATGACAATCCTAGCACAATCATTCACAAACACCACTTGTACATTACACAAACTCTGTGTAATGGGAGTTATTGCTAAATCCCACATACAGTCCTGAACTAACTCCATGCAAAGTTCTTGGGAGGCCAGTGTTTAAGATATGAAGCAGGTACTCTGATCATGGCTCGAGCATACTGAGAAAACTTTCTACCTTGATGGTATCCAAGCATTGTGTGTAACCATGGTATAAGATCATTAGTGAAGCAGGTGATTATATAGATAAATCAAGGGATTTTTACTCCCATAACTGTGTTCTGTTATTCTGCGCAATCAAAATAAATCCCAGTTTGACGTGGATGCCTTGACTTGGATAAATCCACATACACATGGATTTCTTTGGTTTGTCACCTTCATTCACATTATGCTCTCTTTCTCTCTCTTAAGGTGCGTCCACATGGTACATCACCCTACTGTTCCGAACTGCTGAGTGACGGAGGCTGTGTAGCTTTGTTAATCGTGGGCTTCTTGCTCGTCACCCCACTGCTCGTACTGGCATTGGCTGCCTATTGCAGATTGGCTCGTCACCTTCAACTCAGCCTCTGTTTCATCCCTTACAGTCGTGCTGTCTACAAAAACCTGCCTGCTACATACCACCATGGCCTGGGAGGAGGCTGCTGTGGACAAGATGCCAGTCAAGACAGAAAGAAGGAAAAAGTATGGGTATGACTGTGGAACTCAGTGATGGGTCTCAGCAAATTTGTCATTTGCAATATGTTAAAAAAAACACACAAAAAATCAACTGTTACCAATGTACAAAATGTTAAACAAAACAAACAACATGTACTGTAACAAGTAAAATAAAACAAACACAGAACAAACAAATCTGTTTTACAGATCCTAGTAAAACAAAAGTACAAACCGGATTCCAAAAAAGTTGGGACACTAAACAAATTGTGAATAAAAACTGAATGCAATGATGTGGAGATGGCAAATGTCAATATTTTATTCAGAATAGAACATAGATCACGGAACAAAAGTTTAAACTGAGAAAATGTATAATTTTAAGGGGAAAATATGGTAAATCAAAATGTCATGGTGTCAACAAATCCCAAAAAAGTTGGGACAAGGCCATTTTCAGCACTGTGTGGCATCTCCCCTTCTTCTTAATAACTACTGGACTCCATTTTACATCAACTATTATAACATCAATTAACATCAACTATTATAGCTGAACCTAACACTGTATAAATGCAGATCATTTCCTGCTATCTGTTTCACCCAGATGAGGATGGGTTCCCTGTCGAGTCTGGTTCCTCTCAAGGTTTCTTCCTATTACCATCTCAGGGAGTTTTTCCTTGCCACTGTCGCCTGCGGCTTGCTCACCAGGGAATATCTGAACATTTTGATTCAAACACATTCACATTCCATACAAACTTAAATAATTATTTTGATTTTATAAAGCTGTTTTGAGACAATGTCAATTGTTAAAAGCGCTATACAAATAAAACTGAAACTGAATTCTTACAATACTCAACAGACGTCTGGGGACCGAGGAGACCAGTTTCTCAAGTTTAGAAATAGGAATGCTCTCCCATTCTTGTCTAATACAGGCCTCTAACTGTTCAATCGTCTTGGGCCTTCTTTGTCGCACCTTCCTCTTTATGATGCGCCAAATGTTCTCTATAGGGGAAAGATCTGGAGTGCAGACTGGCCATTTCAGTACCCGGATCCTTCTTCTACGAAGCCATGATGTTGTGATTGATGCAGAATGTGGTCTGGCATTATCTTGTTGAAAAATGCAGGGTCTTCCCTGAAAGAGATGACTAGATGTTGTTCTAGAACCTGAATATATTTTTCTGCATTGATGGTGCCTTTCCAGACATGCAAGCTGCCCATGCCACACGCACTCATGCAACCCCATACCATCAGAGATGCGGGCTTCTGAACTGAGCGTTGATAACAACTTGGGTTGTCCTTGTCCTCTTTGGTCCGGATGACATGGCGTCCCACATTTCCAACAAGAACTTCGAATCGTGACTCGTCTGACCACAGAACAGTCTTCCATTTTGCCACACTCCATTTTAAATGATCCCTGGCCCAATGAAAACGCCTGTGCTTGTGGATCTTGCTTAGAAATGGCTTCTTCTTTGCACTGTAGAGTTTCAGCTGGTGACGGCGGATGGCACGGTGGATTGTGTTCACTGACGATGGTTTCTGGAAGTATTCCTGAGCCCATTCTGTGATTTCCTTTACAGTAGCCTTCCTGTTTGTATTGCAGTGTCGTTTATGGGCCCGGAGATCACGGGCATCCAGTATGGTTTTACGCCCTTGACCCTTACGCACAGAGATTGTTCCAGATTCTCTGAATTTTCGGATGATATTATGCACAGTTGATGATGATAACTGCAAAGTCTTTGCAATTTTTCTCTGGGTAACACCTTTCTGATATTGCTCCACTATCTTTCTGCGCAACATTGTGGGAATTGGTCATCCTCTACCCATCTTGGCTTCTGAGAGACACTGCCACTCTGAGAAGCTCTTTTTATACCCAATCATGTTGCCAATTAACCTACTTACTGTTAATTGGTCTTCCAGCTCTTCGTTATGCTCAAATTGACTTTTTCCAGCCTCTTATTGCTACTTGTCCCAACTTTTTTGGGATTTGTTGACACCGTGAAATTTGGAATCAACATATTTTTCCTTTAAAATTATACATTTTCTCGGATTAAACTTTTGATCTGTCATCTATTTTCTATTCTGAATAAAATATTGACATTTGCCATCTCCACATCATTGCATTCAGTTTTTATTCACAATTTGTTTAGTGTCCCAACTTTTTTGGAATCCGGTTTGTATTTAGAGTGTACAGTATTAAGATGGATAAAATGGAAGAAAAATATGTGGGGGAAAAGGAGGCCATTGAAAGTCTATTATCAAATCAAATCCACACCTTAAATATTGTATAAGAAAAAAGGATCACATATGTTGTGTATATAATGAAAGGCAAGGAGAATTTTCTTTTTTTTCTTTTTTTTACTTTTATCATAAAAAAATACTGGACTAAAGCTGAATACTGCAGTTTGTAGGAACATGTAACGGGTATGTATTTATCATTCCATAAATGAAAGCCTTAAAAAACATTTCCTATGTACTGTATATCTCCATATTTCTCATTTAATTGAAATTGAAAAATTGCTTTCTGTCTAGTAAACAATCTAATCCTGCCCCTTTATTACATGCTGTGTACTTTTAATCCTCTGCGTCCTGTCATATTATTATAGGATGTTTTTCTTGGAAATTAAGGTGGGTTGAAGTACAGGAGAAAACATTAGCAAGGTTTATATGTTATCCTTAATTTTACTCATTTAGAAATACAATCTGTTATGCCTTGTTGTTTGCAGTAAATTGCTTTCCTAAACCCTGTAGTCATGTATTTGTGTTTACAATTGATCTTCTTGTTGATTGTGTTTTAAATATATAAAAATTAATTTAGTTTCAAAATTAATTTTAAATGATGAATATGTACAGTATTACACAATTAATACACCAGTATATTGTGTCACTTGTGGTCATGACTACTAAATAACTACATTTCAACTAATCCATCACAAGTTCACTTGCTCTCACATACAATAAATAAATAAAACCAGATTGATTAACAATATGTTAATTTTGGTAGAATCCCCATGGCTGCATTTGAGGCGGGACTAATGAAGGATTAAACAAATAATTGGAGACACATCTGTAACAGGAGACAGATGCAAATACAGCTTACCCAACATGAAGCCATAGTAGTAGCTTTAAAGTATACTTTGTACAGCCTATTTTACTAGTTAATTTTATTTTTTACGTATTTCTTCTATTCACATTTATTTTCTTATATATAAGCTTTTATTATTTTTTAAGGTCACTAGCAGTCGTGTAAGCATTTCACTGCATATCGTGCTTTGTATGACTGTGTATGTGACAAATAAAATTTGAATTTGAAAGTGAGGGAATCAAAACCAGGGGCCAGGGGTAGCTCAGTGGTTAAGGCATTGGACTATGGTTCGGAAGATCCCAGGTTCAAACCCCACAACCACCAAGTTGCCACTGTTGGGCCCTTGAGCAAGGCCCTTAACCCTCAACTGCTCAGATGTATAATGAGATAAAAATGTAAGTCGCTCTGGATAAGAGCGTCTGCCAAATGCCTAAATGTAAATGTAAAACCAGTGAGTTTAAAGAGTTTTTTTTTTTTTTTTGTTAACTGTGTGTAAAGTCACCTACTGAAGCCCTCTTTTGTTTCCCTCGTAGTGCAGCTGTATATTATCAATTGCACCAGGTGGCGCTGGCTTCGCTTTTTATGCAGAGTATTTCTGCTCCCTGAAACAACTGTCCATACAAGTAAGAACAATTTTTACCAACCCAAGCTGAAGACCAGCAACTACATGAACATCCTACAAAGAAAAATCACAAAAGTCTTTCATGTGCAAATTTAAAAGAGAGAGGAAATGAGAAATATCAATTTCATAATTTGGTACAAAAAATTAAAGAAATTGTACAGTAGGCCTTTTTCTGCCACACTCATTTAGTTGAATGTCTGTAGTTTGTATTGAAGATTTGATGTTCAAGTCAAACTGGGACTTTTTATTGTGCCCAATAACAGAACTCAGTTACAAGAGAAAAAAACTCCATTTATCCCAGTGTTACACTAGTGCTTGGATACCATCAAGGTGGAAGATTTTCTCAGTTTGTCAGAGACCTGATCACATTGCCTGCTTCATGCCTGAAACGCTGTCCTCCCAGGAACTAATTTAATGGCCCAAACATGTAGAAATGGCTTGGTTAGGACTGTACGGCTTGTGACAATTAAGTGTTTGTAAATGAATTGAGTGTACAGTTCCCACAGACAGGTTTGTCTTTTCCGAGGTCGGCAGCAAGTTATCCATTGATTTGCAAGGATCAGGCATCAGCAGTGGGCTCTGAGCTACATCGATCAGGATGATCATTCACAGTCACCTACTTTAAAATGTTTGCAATTTTACTCAAACCTATCAGCTTAATAAAAGGGTTTGGTCGATTATTTTTATTCACCACATTGTGTGTTGTATTTTGGATTTATATTAGATTCAATGAGAGTTTTATCATCGTACTGTGCTTTAACAATCCTATACAGGTGAAGCAGTATAGAAAATGATAAATGTGTTGTCTTTTATTTGCTTTTGAAGTACATCTTCATATGACCATTAATCTTCTAAACTTAATGGAAACAGAGTATATGCTTTTGTATGGAATTCAGTGAAAAATGGGTGGACAGGCATGAACATGGAGGCTGTATTTGAAGAACAACAGCTTAGCCCCCACACACATTCTGCTTGTGAAATTCCTCAGCTTACTGATTTTCCTGTGGCATTTATGGAAAAACTGACTTATAATCAGACAACTACCAGCCAATATGACTAGACTGTATTTCTATCTTTCATCCAAAAGAAACAATTGGAGGAACTCTGCCCATTTCTTTCGACTGCAGCTTGCAGTAGCATACACTGTCCCTATTACTGTGGGTTGAGAAGAAAGGGGATTTTTGAAGGAATTTATTCTTATCTAAGGCCAACAGTAGACTGGGAATGCCAGTCAGTGGGAATACAATACTAAGGAGGATAATTTTGGATATTACACAGATGAGTTAGATCACTGTACCTTTGCTTTTATTAATACAAGATAAATAAAAGAATTCAAATCTAAGATGATATTTTTTCCTTGAAAAGAGTATGTCCTGAAGGTTTAAACAGGAAATGCAAAGCCTTGATTATAGCCCTCGGCCAGAAGTACACATAAACAAGCGATTTACCATTTGCTTGTTTAAGACAATATGATATACAAAGTTGAGAGTTTAACCATTCCATTGGCATAAATACTGAAAGGATGTGCAGATATAAAGTATTTGCAAAACAGTCTTTTTTTTCCTTAGATAGTAGCATAGTGGTTAGCACTGTGGAGATTAGGCTCCAGCATCAAGGGTTCAAGTCTTGCAATTGGGTCTGCATGTGTGGCGTTTGTGCTACGATTTCCTCCCACTATCCAAAGACATGAAGATTAGACTAACTGGATTTTTCAAATAGTTTATTGTGTGAGTGTGTGTGCTTGTGCCCTGCAATGGACTGGCACCCCATCAAGGGTGTATCCCACCTATTGCCCAGAGTCCCTACTGATAGGCTCCAGGCCTTCTGTGACCCTGTACCGGATAAGTGGTATAATGAATAAATGAGTGAGAGAGATATTTCTGACCCCAGGTAAACCCTTTGACTCAGTGATAAACTACTACCACCTCACTTTAGTTCGACAGTGGAAACAGGTGTCACCGCTTAATTGTTCTTGCTCTAGCACCACCCATAAGAACTGAAACACCCTAAACCTAAATGAGTCATTCTGGATTAGTGGTACACTCATGAGCTAACCAAAGGAAGGAAGGATGAGGAGGAGAAGCGTTTTTACTTTGGAGATAAAGAGAAATAACTTTTATCTTGACCTTGGCACTTAATAGCTTGTACAGTATAAAGCATTGTTATACTAGATCCTTCTTTTCTAATGAAGAACAAAATGCTTTTTAATAATACTTTATTTGTTGAAATATGTTATTAATACTATTTTTAAAAAATTCCTGCATGGAAAATATCAAAACACACACACACACACACACATACACACATACACTCAATGACCACAGACACCATGTATCCCCAATTAAAAATTAATTTAATTTTAACTTATATAAAATAAGTCTTGTCTTTGTCCAGCAAAAGAACTTTAGATTTGACAAAGTCAATAATATCTTCATCCAGAACATCAACCTTTACATTTATTCTAGCTGGTTTATTTGAGTCCTTGGCCTGCTTGGACCCCTAGACTATCAACACCTTCAACAAAATATATTGTTTCTTTAATCAAAATTATAGTTCATACTTATTGTAGTTCCTCAAATCCAGGAATCAAGACAGCATTTACGGTAATGTTACTAAATAAATAGGCTCCAGGCCATTTTTGGATTAGTAGGCCAAAGGAATTGTTAGTGCGCAAGAAACTATAAAATAACATTTTTAGGCTGTCATTCTCACATTGAAATGAACAGTGTACAAGAACATGACAACCATAGACTTACTTAAATACAGCCAAAGCTAAAAGAATCTCTTACTCAAAAAGAAAAAGAAAACAACCTGGCCCATACCAGATATGATTATGACTCTCATAAGCTCATAGCTTTTCCTACTTGCACAGACATTCTTCAACTTCACAGTAAAAATTGTACACTTTCACATTATCTCACTTAAAACTATCATAAAACTCTTTATCCTTCACGAACATACCGTATATGTTTTTATCACACTTTCACACTGTCCATCACTTTGCATTTCAAGAAATATTAATTTCTTGTCCATCTTCTTTGTTATCCATACAAACTTCTTACACACACCTCCATAAACCTTTAATCTTACTTTACATTACCATAGGAATCTAGTGAACTTAAATATTTCTTGTAGTTATGTTCGCTCCAAGAGTAACTCCAAATTGTAGGTAACTTGCAGTTTACTGTTGAGAAAAATTCATATTGATTTCATAACAGCATCCTTTCCATTTTTACATTTTACATCCCTGTCTTTTGTCTATGGATTGGTTATGGTCATTTAAAAACCAAGAAAGACAGAGCTCACTACGCCATTCAAATAAATAATATATCATAGGAAAATATTATATTTAATTAAAAAAAAGTCAGCACGTCTAGTGCAGGAGAACAGCATTCCTGGAAGGAGTTTGTCTGTTGTGATGTATATATGCTTTCCAGGAATGCAACACTCCACCTCATTTTACTTTACTAGTAGTTTCCTTGCCTTCCTTCCATTATGGAGTAATTGTACACCTTTGCCCACATCAGATGTTACAGAGTGCTAACCTGGTAATCTGAGTATACTAAACCCAATCAGAATAATAAGAAGAGGTTACATTAGCCACTAAAATTTTCCTGGGTACAACAGGAAATTAGAAAACGAGTGACGATTGTATTAAATCCTTCAGGAGGCCTGCAGTATGACTGGACCAGTCTGGTAGGGGTCACCCAGGACTTTATAGCGGATCTTGGTGTTTGTAACAGCTCCATGCTTCTGCCTCAGATGTAGCCTCAGCTGGCTCTTATGACGGAAACGCAGATCACACTTCTCACACTGGCACAGTCGAAGGGAAGGAAGCAATGAAAAAACAATGACAATAGATTTATTATGTTGTTATTATAGTTTTGCTTCCTTGGTAATCTTATAAACAAAGTACAACAAAGGACTATTTTACTGATTGTTTTTACCTCAGTGTGTGTAGGCAATACTCACATTGTATGGTTTCTCCCCCGTGTGAATGCGCAGGTGGCTCTTCAGCGTCTGCAGGTGACGGAAACGTGTTCCACAGATGTGACAAGGGTATGGCTTCTCCCCAGTGTGGATCAGAACATGGGCACGCAGGTGAGCCACCTACACACACACACACACACACACACACACACACAAGTATAAGTGTAAGAGCATATTATTTAAGCATGTTATTTAAGTTTTTTTTTTACCCCTTCAGTGTTATTTGTAGAGAAACGTAATTTCGATTCTCTATATGTATGCACTGTACATGTAGCAGAATTGACAATAAAGTTGACTTTGACTTTGATTTGACTTTGATACACAAGATTTTAAAAATATCTATGGCTTTGTGCATGCGTTCTTTCCCATGTAAGGTTTCTGTATGTAGATCATGGTAAGTGACATCCACAATGCTTTAATAATGAAGTCTAATACATTCTTAATGCTAATGTTTTTATTGAGATTTGTTTTTATTTATATAATGCCTTATTTGAGTATTTAAACCTTATTTAATTACTAAAAGATGTTATACCCCAAAACCTGCCCAAAATGTTAACGTGTCCATCATCTTTTTAAATCATGATTATTAATTGCCATAATGGTATTTTAGTCAAAGCTGGCAATAAAGTTATACCAGTACTAGAATAAAATATAATATATAAATATATAATATTTATATATATAATATATAAATATATTACCATTCATGCATATGTATGTTATTGTGTTTGTGGTCGTAGAACTGGGAAGTGATAAAACTACAAATCAAACCTATTCAAAACCTGCTGTAACAGAGAAGTCTTGTCTATTACCTGGACGAATCGAGCACCACAAGTATCACAGCGATACGGCTTCTCTCCTGAGTGAATGCGGGAGTGGGTCTTTAAATTGGCTGGGCGATTAAACTGCGCCCCACAGACATTACAGCGGTATGGCTTTTCTCCTATAGAAACATAGTGGAGAGGCAGAGTAGTTTAATTTTTTATATCAAAATACTTAAATATATTAGTCTTTAAGTATTTAATATAATATGTAATTTTCTTGTTTCTTGTACTTCCTTGCTTTCCCCTAGCTTTCATGTCTGTTTTCTAACTGTTTGCATTGCATTACTAAGACAATTCCTTGTATTTATGTGCAACAAACCTGATTCTGTAAGTCTTAACACATAATACTTGAAAGTTTGTATGTCCAAATGATCTCCTGTAATTCACTTTGCATAAAGCCATATGCTACTGTATATCCAAGCACTGCAAATGTGTCATTATAGTCCTGCATTTCACATTGAGATTGTCTGAAAAGTAGTCACCGTACCTGAGCAGGCAGTCTTAGTGCTCCCTTGATTTCCTGAATAACAAATCACTGGAGAGTGATTCTCAACCTTGACTGGAAGCTTCCCAAGTGGACGAGCATTCATTTTGGTGCTGTCTATCACAGGAGGACATGGGTGCTGATACACAGAGCGGATGTCTAGGGACAAAGATGGATGCCAGACATTGTTATATTGTAATGTACATACATTTAGGAAATGTTATTTTTTTTATTATAAAAAAAAAGTAGCTGGCGCTGACCTCTATTATCTTGTACAACAACTGCTGACGGCCTCTTGTAAGTATCTGCTGTTTGTGGGGCGAGTCCAGGATGGGCCATGAAGGACATTTGGCTGGAACATAAATCGGTTTGTTAAAAATATTGTCAAGATATATATATTGCATGTTACTTCTACAATTTTATGCAAAACCACATAGAATCTTATAGTAAGTATTCTCCAACAATGAAATATTCTATCCATTTTACAGTTCATCTAATGAAGATAATTATAATATGCAGAAATATGAATAGATGTCTTATGAATTCCATTATTAAATTGAACCTACATTTCATTCAGGCCATGTCCAGCAGTTGACCATGCCTCATCAGACAGTTTGGGTGTCATATCTGTCCTGTCACTGGAGGAGGAGTGGTCAAAACTGTGCAGCTCCTCCCCCAAACTTTCCTCTTTAATGGATGTAGCACAGAGAGGATTCAGGACAATATATTTGTATTTCTTCCAGTTACAGGCCTTAGGGTCAGGGGTAGGTCTGGATTCAGAACGTGGCTATAAAGAAATCACACATACCCATTAACATTTAAATTGCTCTGTCTATACATTTCCATAGTGTTAGTTCCCCCCCAAAAAAACGTTTGTTGATTGTCAGTTGATTGTCATTTAAGGAATTTAGGAATTCTTTGGCTAAACACAGTTAACTACATAGCCACATATTAATACTCATACACAAAATCAACATACCTTTAATTTAGGGGAAAGACTGCAACCACTGGATTCAGCTGGTGAGTTAGGCTGACCTCTGGACTGACAGGGACTGCCTGGAGATGGAGTGTTTGGAGTGTTTGGCGTTCGGAGATCTGCTGATTCAGAGCTAAGAGCAGGACTTTGACATGTCACTGGCTCTACTGAGACTAAGCTTTCTACAGGAACCCTAAATAGGAGCCAACAATAATAATAATATAATATAATATAATATAATATAATATAATATAATATAATATAATATATGTAAATTTTAACTGCAGAATAGTTTTTATAGGTTTTTCATATTTAAGATTTCAGCAATTACACCTAATATTCCACTCTTTTTTCCCCTTCTCCCTCTTTTACCTGGCTCGGGCAGGCTTGGGCTCCTCAATCTCCACTTCAGGTCTGGAAGGGGAGGAGGAGAAGGAGGGGTGGGCTGGAGGTGATCTGCCACCAGTGCTCAGAGTGAAACTCATATGGGTATTTTTCGATGACAAATCAACCAGATGTGGGCTTACACAGACTTTTTCACTGCAAGAAACAGAATGATCAGCATTCCATAGTTTGCAGAAAACATTGTATAACACAGACATTAGAATTCCATGTGCAAAATATGTATATTACAGTGAATCACACTCCAATGTATATATACATATATGCGGTAACCTCACTGGTATAAATACATTTTCATTGTTAATTATGCTTTTCTGAACAACTGTCCTCTCTAGTACTTAAGAGGCATACTTAAGTAGGTTACGTACTGTAAGTACTTAAGTAGGTCCACCTTGATCTAAGTCTTACCTCTTCTGTAAAAATACTCGGCAGGTATCAGCAACATGCTCCATCTGGAGGTAGGTGGCAGCGGCGAGCACACCAGGCGCAGTGCCAGGGCTGAGAGGAAGGCGGGAAGTGTACATGAAGTCCAGCAGCAATGCCACACTACCCGCATCTAGCCCTTCTGGAAGAGACAGGGAAACCCCACGTTCTCCCACAGCACCGGTCTTGTTGCGGGAGAACAAAGAATAGAAGAAGCCACTGAGAGGAAAGAGACACAAGGCAATAAGATACGCATACTTTCAAGATATGACATTCTCAAATAAAGTGAAAAATATATATATTAGAAACGTGTTCAGAAAGTAGCCTACACAGATTTTGTAAAAAAAAAATAATAATAATAATAAATAAACCTTGCCCTGAAAATAATGAAGGAAGCATACACAAATATAAATGGCCTCAGGAGAGCAAAGAATAATAGAACCATCTTAAAACAATAAGGCGTTTCGGTGAAAACAGGATCAGCAGGGGAAGGAAGGAAGATGGGAAAAGGAAGAAAGGTGGATGGGAGGATGAGAAAAAGAAAATAGCCCTGCCGATGCCTGCAAACTGACCTGCATGCTATGAGCACTGCACAGTGGGCATGCAGCCGGGCACTGCCCACCAGAAGTGTGGCATCAGTTAAGATGTTGCGATGCCGTAGCTCATTTAGATTGACCAGAACATCATTGGAGTGGCGTGTGAATTCCTTTACATATCCCTGCACCTCCACCACCAAGTCACGTCTGGAGGAATCCTCCTCCTTAGCCAGCTGCATTTTGCTCATTGTCTATAACAGGAAGATATATATATATATATATATATATATATATATATATATATATATATATATATATATACTGTATATACTGTATATATACCTGTAGTCTCACTTCACACAAAATTTTTACAAATTTTGAGAAAACACATTAAGTTAACTTAATTTCCTTACCTTGTATTATTAATGGTGAGAAGAGAAAGATCTAGACAGCTCTGTCTGGGGAGACCAGCTCCCTACTCGTACCTGACAATAAAGAGTTTTTTTTTTTTTTTTACTGAATCTCAAATCAGTGCATTGCCTACTACAGATAACATTAACAACTTAATTCGGACTCTTTAATGACATAATTTTAAAATAAAAACATGTAATGTAATCTTTTACATATAATGAACATAATAATGAAACAAAAATAATAAATTACAATTTCAACAAGTGGATTGCTTGTGAAAGGTTTAGAAAGCTCCATGATTTTCATGGGGAAAAAAATAACTGCAAACTCATGAAATAAACTGATACTAAAGAATTATGCAGGACGTCATGCATTAATCCTGAAAGCAGTAATGACTCTCAGTATCTGATGGGCCCTTCAAACCTTTACTACAGATTCATGCAAAAGCACAAAATCATCCTTTAATCTTTTTAAATAAGATTTGCACTTTTCTTAACATTCCTGGTAAGCAGTATTCCCGATATGTAAGAAGTATACTCACTGAACTACACAAAAAAGGAAAAAATTTGGTAAATATATATTAATTGTAAACTTACCCCGACCAGCAGGGACGAGAACACACACCACAGTGTCTTTGTGACCTCTCTCTCTCTCTCTGCCACTGCCAATCCAAACCACACACACAGACTTCTGTGCTCTCTTCTCAGATGTTTATTACAACTGGCCAGTGCAACTGGAGGGAGGAGATCCTTTATAATGTAATGCAGGAAGTTCCATGCGGCTGGGCTGCTCATATCCTGTGTTGGTAGAAGGCATTCTATTTACACTGACCTGGGAACAGCTTCCCAAACTCTACATGCTGATTTTAAATCATGACAATAGATTTACTAAAACTGGTCTCAAATCAGGGCAAAAAGTTAATGCCTTTCTGGATCTTTGTTTCCCTTTCCCCAGGCAGCCCACGCATGCAGTGGAAGAGCCACAGGAAAAGAACTGGACCCCAACATGCATCAGGTATTTATAGTTGTTTTTCTCTAGACTTTTCTGTTTTACCTGTCTCCAATGTAAAGTGATGGCAGGAAAGGAGGATTGTGTGTTTTGGATCTGTAGCCTACCTGTTTATTTGTGTGGGTGGGTTTATGCAGAAATTGTTTTAGAGTGCGTGAGCAGCCAAACAGCAGGGTGTATGAGTGCGTGCTTGTATACTTGTGCGTGGGCACAAACATATTGTCAGTGGGTCACAAGGTCCAATAACACTGTCCAGGAGTTCTCTTAACCAAAGCAAACCTCCACAACCATGTTTGAATCTCTCCAGGACACAGGACCTCGAGCAAATAGACAAAAAGATTTTTATAAACCCACCAGCTCCTCAGTCTGCCCTGCAAACACAAACACAGTATTATACACATATTTGCCAATAAACCAACATTATGTTGTTTAGACTGATATCAGTACTTTACATTAATGCATGTGCTTCAGCATTAACACACTGTGAATAACACAGAAAGTAAAAGTTGTGTTACTTTCTTTATTTTTAAAAAATACACTAAATAATCAACACCTGCATAACATTTATCTGATCCATACTATATTAAAATATTTGTGGTTGTGATTTAGCAAACTTCAAAACTGAAATTTAAGTATGTTTTTGTAAAGCCCAGAGTTTAGGAAGTTATTATTATTTAGAAGTATGTTGGAATGTAATTTTTGCTAAAATATGTGCACTTTAATATGGAATGACTTATCATTACTGTGTATTTCATTAGCATTTGAAATCTTTATATGTTAACCTACTGCTTTACTTTAGTAAGATTGCTTACATAAGCTACAGCTGAGGCGAAAAAACTTCTTTTGGCAAGTCAATTATAGGTAGGTATTTAATTAGTTCACATCAGAGATTATTTTAAAGCAATTGATTAGAGAAATATTAATTTCAGCAGTGATTTAGTATCATAGAATGGCTTGGAAAAAAAACATATACCAAATCTCTGGACAATTACAAGCTTCTGATGCAATGGGAAAATTCAGCAATTCAAACAAGACCACAGGAAAAAAGCGGATCTCCAGTCCAAGTCTAGATTCAGTAGCAATTTACAAGCAACTAAAGGTCTGTACAAACTGTCTGTACAAGCAATTGTACAAATGATTTATTTACAAATTATTTTAACCTTATTCCAGTTCATTTCTCTTTTATTGAGCCACATACAGTCAGAGTGGATAAATATGGAACACACCTTCTCTGTTGCACATGAAAGTGCATCTTTCTTATCATAAAGACTGACTAAATCAATAAACAGCAAATCACAAAAGTTGGTCCATATGCTATGTAGTAAAATATACATCCTTATTAACCAATAATTGGTTAACCCTAACCCAAGGACATCTCATACTGTGGTGAAGTGCATGGCGGCGGTATTATACACCTTTTCAGTTATGTCTGAATGATTATATTATTTATTATGAGCAAAAATTCAAAACTGTTGACTGAGAAAAATTGAGTTTGAACATGACCTGGACCCAGGCTTGTCTAATGCATCATGGTTAATATCCTGAAATTCACACTGGCTAATACTAGATTCTTGTTCTTTGATCCAGGTCCTGCCCTCAGACTAGAAAATCCTGTGCAGAATTGTTGCCAGGTCAGAAGCAAGATTACACGGCCTGCTCAGACTGCTGACATGGACTGTCGACTGTATCGGTCTGGCTTCCTGTGACTATGTGAATTTGTGTGTGTGTATATGTGTGCTTCATGGCCCTTGTTATGGGCATAGTGAGGAAGGAAACGGGAGAGTGAAAAAACTTATATGGGGTAATACCCTTCTCTCACAACTGAAAAACAACAACTAGAGAAATGCAGCACACAGATGTACAGGAACCATGGATCCCCCTCTCCGCCCCCTACAACCTCCACATCTCCTTGATGCTTCCTGTGAGCGACACACACACACACACACACACACACACACACGCTTACACTGAGCCAGGCATGAAACGCCTGCACAGGACATCCGTCAATAATGTTCAGCAGAGAATGAGAATGGAGATGTGGGGCCCTCTTAGGTTTCCAATAGGTTGAAAACAAATGGGAAGTTACCTCATTTTTAACATACTATATAGTTCATGGAGAGGCTCTGGCACACAGACACTACTGGCACATATTCATTTACACATAACATTCTAAGATTGATAAGGTCATTTCATTGTATATTGTCTCACTTGTTCCATTCTGCACACACACACAAAATCTTTTGTCATTTTACAAAATTATTGCACTAAACTCTGTATGACAGGTCAAATTTATATAAAGTTTATATATTTGCATATTTGTCACATTTAAATGATTCAGATTGTCAAACAAAAAAATAATCAGAGTAAATTAACAAATGTAATTTTCAAAATTATGATTTCATTAATTAAGGTCAAAACGGTGTCCAAACCTACCTGGACCTGTAAAAAAGTTGGAACAGACCCCCACCCCCACCCCCTCTTGCTGCCAGACATGTTGAATCAAGAAATCACTTAAATAGATTTTTTTTTTTAATAGAGCCATGTGAAGCAGGCCTAAAATATGGCACAAAACTAACTCTCCACAAACACTTAATAAAAAAGAACATCATACCAACAGGCAAACATGGTGGTGGTAGTATGATGGTCTGGGCGCAGCTTCAGGACCTGGATGACTTATTTATTAAATAATTGATGAAACCATGAATTTTGTGCTCTACTAGAAACGCCTGAAGGAGAATGTGAGGCCATTAGTTTGTGACTTTAAGCTCTTGGGTTATGCAGCAGGACAATAATCTTTAACACCACTAGCAAATCCACTTCTGAAAGGCTAAAAAAATTTATTAAGGTTTTGGAGTCAAAGTTCAGATTTAAATCTGATTGAGATGCTGTGACATAACCAGTCTGTCGATCATGCTAAAAAAAATTATAATTAAAAAAATGCTCCTGTGGCTGAATTAAAACAACTCTGCAAAAAAGAGATGGGCAAAATTCCTCCACAGTGATGTGATAGACTCATTCCCATTTATCACAAAAGCTGGATTGCAGTTGTTCCCGACAAGAGTGGCCCAATCAGTTAGTAGGTTTGGGGGTTTCACATTGGGCCAGGCAGGTCTAGATAGCTTTTTCCCCTTGAATAAATAAATTATAATACATTTTTTAAATAATAAATTTTACCTTTTGTGATAGTTGATGTGAAAATTGCCCAAAGCTGTTAGTCCATGTGTGATTTCATGCAATTAATTTCCTACACAGTTATATGACAAGTAGGTGTACAGGGGTGCATAATAAAGTGTTCAGGGAGTGTATGTGGTTTCATGCACTACCATGGTCACTGTAATCGCAGATTGTTATTGCTCATGTAAAATATATGCAACACCCTCAAGCAGAAACTACTAAATTCTTTGACTTCTAGTTTCCCTTCGACATTTCCTGCAATTAGCAAAGATGTGCTTGTTTTTATAAAGGTGCAATTATTTTAAATTATAGAGAAATTTAAATGCATGTCAACTGTAAATTCTTATCAACCAGAAAACAATTGTGATTTTCTTACCTTGTGATTTGGCTAAACATGCAGCCCATAACATGAGTCGGAAGTATCTTTTGGATTGGGGTGTAAAGTGCATGTGTGTCTTTGTGCTAATTTGTTTTGAGAGAGTGCAGAATCAATTGTGTATTTTTGTGTGAGAGGGATATAGAAAAAAGAGAGTAGGAAAACAACAGAAGAAGAAAGATATAAGGAGATGTGGGTCTAGGCGACTTCCAGGCATTGTGCGAATAACAGAAGAGAGGGGGTGGCCTAGGAAAAGTGAGAACATTACTGAGAGGAGGTTCACCAATTAGCGGAAACTGCACAGTCTGTCTGACTGGCAGCAGAAAAACTTTTATCCAGAGCTTTGTGTCGTACCTAGTATCCCACAGCAATGGGTGGGGTAATTCTATCTACTGTATGTAACTCTGCTGCACGCCTATAACATGTAATATAATAGTATAACATATTCAGAAACATATAATGTCTATGTCTTATGCACTTTTAAAGACTAGAATATTACTAATCAGGTACTTAAGATTTACATATAAATCTTACATGTAGTTTAAACCTAGTCTTGGATTTAACAAAGAGATACTTTTATGAATGTGATTTACAATATAGTGTAAGTCTAGATTAATGGTTAAAAATGGCTCATTACTGTATAGTCAACTTTCAGTCCAATAGTGCAATATAATGTGCATTATTTAATATAATAAAATTAATCTACTTATATGTTTTCTGTCTAAGTAGTGACCACTGCAAAAGCCTGGTTTATAAAGATGATTATTTATATTGTTTGTCTAAAGAACCAGAAAATGCACAAATCCAATGATTCTAGCAATTCGAAATGCAAGGGGAAAAAAATAATTTATAAGAATTATTTTTTTTTAATGTATGTTATGCATAATTTATATCCTGGCAAAATACCACTATTGCAGCTGTTAAAACAATAACTGCAGCCAAGATACACAGCTCCTTCCTGTTGAAGTTGTTGTGGACATATAAGGACATATACGAGGGCTATCCGGTAGGGCTGAAGTGGGGAGGGCAGTTTGTTTGTCCTCTTTAGGAAGGTGACAGCAGGCCAACACTTGGGGGGAAAAACCTTGACTAGAAAAACAACAAAGAGAAATACTGAAAATGAGCTTCCTTTGAAGTGGAGATGAAGCAGTGTGTATGAACGTTATGTAGAAGTGTGTGTGCGTGCGTGCGTGTGTATGTGTGTGTGTGTTTGTTTTTATATTTTGATAGGGATCACTGATCTTTAAGAACTGTAAAACAATTAACTAAAATAAACAGCCAAACACGTATAATTGAGCTGAATTAGGGTTAGGTGTAGCATACTATTTAGTAGCTGTGTTATATATTTTGTGAGTGGAAGATCCCCACAAGCATAGGAGGATGGCATGTGTCATAATTATGAATAACACACTATTCATTGTCTCTAGAGTTTCGTAAATTGTTGAAAAGTGAAAAAGTCCTTGTGGAAACTTATGAATCATTCAATAGTGACTACTAGTGACTCTCATGGGAAAACTAGAGGCGAGGCATCCACGTCAACGTGTTGTGAATTCTGAGATGTTTTTCTGCTTCCTCAATTGTTATCTGAACTGCTGTATCCTTTTTTTTTTCAGCTTGAACCAGTCTTGTTATTCACAACTGTGATAGTTGATGTGCAAATTACCCAAAGCTGTTGGTCCGTAAGTGATTTTATGCATATTGCATTTCTTCCACATATTTGTCTGATAAAATTAAATGTCACAATTATTTAGGTGTACAAATGTTTATAATGAAGTGTTCAGTGCATGTACAGTAGGTGGTTCCATGAGCACAGCGATCTCAGACTGTTGCTGCTGCTGCTTAGTGTTAATGGAAAGTCATGTTGCATGACTTAATAATAAATGAACCTGAAGAGAAATCAGTGAACACCCAAGAACCTTCACCCTCAACAGTCACACAAAAAGAGGGCTGCATCAGATTGAACCTGAGGCAATTCTTCAGGGTTGTTGTAAGTGAAGATCCAATGGTCCACAATGGTACACTATTGCCATTTAAATAGAAAAATAAACAAATGTCTCTACCATATTTATTTTTAAGGCTATATTTATTTTAGTCCATTCTGGGCCCAGTGTTACAAGTATTGGCTCTGGATCCGTAACAATCTTGACCAGGATAAAGCTGTTTCTGATTTTGAATTCATTACTTCATTCTCCACTCTGGTTTTAAATTTTATTGTCTTAATAAAAGAAAGGGTGTATTATAATACTAGATAACAGTTGATATTAAGACAATAATAGTATCAGCTGTATATACAGTATGTTGTACATTTCTACAATAAAGTAGTCAATAAATAAGTCAATAAAGTCACAAAGTTCATGTATATACTTACACTGCCTGGCCCAAAAAAGTCACAATTTCTGAAAGGTCAGAATACTGAACTGCATCATTCAAAGGAAACAACTAAGGATATTTGAAATTACTGAAACTGGATTACGAATTGTTCAACACATTATCAAAACCTGGAAGGATAGTGCTGAACCGTCAACTTTGTTGAAAGAACTGTGGTCAGAAAAAAATCATGAATAGAGATCGCTTAAACATTTGGTGAAGTCGTACTGTATATATTTAATAGTGAAAGTGAGAGTATTTACATACACACACAATGTGATAAGAACTCACAGGATTGGGATAAAACAGCATGTGTGCCATTAATAAAACCACTTCTTAGTGAGACTAATCAGAAAAAAGGATTCAATTTAATAGCATGCAAAAAATTGGACTTAATCTACTAAACCAGGTTATCACATCTATGGAGAGCTCAAAGTGTGAAATAGTGGTTCTGGGAGCATTTTCACACATGAACTGGCCAGCACTTTGTGTGCTGTAATCAAAGCTAAAGGTAACTACAAACCGGATTCCAAAAAAGTTGGGACACTAAACAAATTGTGAATAAAAACTGAATGCAATGATGTGGAGATGGCAAATGTGAATATTTTATTCAGAATAGAACATAGATGACAGATCAAAGTTTAATCCGAGAAAATGTATCATTTTAAAGGAAAAATATGTTGATTCCAAATTTCACGGTGTCAACAAATCCCAAAAAAGTTGGGACAAGTAGCAATAAGAGGCTGGAAAAAGTCAATTTGAGCATAACGAAGAGCTGGAAGACCAATTCACAGTAATTAGGTTAATTGGCAACATGATTGGGTATAAAAAGAGCTTCTCAGAGTGGCAGTGTCTCTCAGAAGCCAAGATGGGTAGAGGATCACCAATTCCCACAATGTTGCGCAGAAAGATAGTAGAGCAATATCAGAAAGGTGTTACCCAGCGAAAAATTGCAAAGACTTTGCAATTATCATCATCAACTGTGCATAATATCATCCGAAGATTCAGAGAATCTGGAACAATCTCTGTGCGTAAGGGTCAAGGGCGTAAAACCATACTGGATGCCTGTGATCTCCGGGCCCTTAAACGACACTGCACCACAAACAGGAATGCTACTGTAAAGGAAATCACAGAATGGGCTCAGGAATACTTCCAGAAACCATTGTCAGTGAACACAATCCACCGTGCCATCCGCCGTTGCCAGCTGAAACTCTACAGTGCAAAGAAGAAGTTATTTCTAAGCAAGATCCACAAGCACAGGCGTTTTCATTGGGCCAGGGATCATTTCAAATGGAGTGTGGCAAAATGGAAGACTGTTCTGTGGTCAGACGATTCACAATTCGAAGTTCTTGTTGGAAATGTGGGACGCCATGTCATCCGGACCAAAGAGGACAAGGACAACCCAAGTTGTTATCAACGCTCAGTTCAGAAGCCTGTATCTCTGATGGTATGGGATTGCATGAGTGCGTGTGGCATGGGCAGCTTTCATGTCTGGAAAGGCACCATCAATGCAAAAAATATATTCAGGTTCTAGAACAACATCTAGTCATCTCTTTCAGGAAAGACCCTGCATTTTTCAACAAGATAATGCCAGACCACATTCTGCATCAATCAGAACATCATGGCTGCGTAGGAGAAGGATCCGGGTACTGAAATGGCCAGTCTGCAGTCCAGATCTTTCCCCTATAGAGAACATTTGGCGCATCATAAAGAGGAAGGTGCGACAAAGAAGGCCCAAGACGATTGAACAGTTAGAGGCCTGTATTAGACAAGAATGGGCGAGCATTCCTATTTCTAAACTTGAGAAACTGGTCTCCTCGGTCCCCAGACGTCTGTTGAGTGTTGTAAGAAGAAGGGGAGATGCCACACAGTGGTGAAAATGGCCTTGTCCCAACTTTTTTGGAATTTGTTGACACCATGACATTTTGATTCACCATATTTTTCCCTTAAAATGATACATTTTCTCAGTTTAAACTTTTGTTCCGTGATTTATGTTCTATTCTGAATAAAATATTGACATTTGCCATCTCCACAACATTGCATTCAGTTTTTATTCACAATTTGTTTAGTGTCCCAACTTTTTTGGAATCCGGTTTGTAAATGAAATCTTAGATTGTGTGACTTTTTTGTCATGGCAGTGTATTTCTTTCTTCTTCTGTTTTGACTGGCAAATTACATGGTATTGCCTTCATATTTACATAATGACACACCTAATTAAATACATAAATACCTCAATCTCTATTTTAGTCTTTTAAATTCATTAACACCTGCAATAACATTTATAAGCTTAATCAATTTCTTTATATTTCTGGTATAGCATTGAGACTTCTGTGTAGTCTAGGAATTATCCCAGGACATATGATATATCCCTGACATTTCTTCCTTGTGCTATCTTTTCTTGTGAAATTGCATTTTGCCCCCACACCTTTGACCATAATTTGAGGAATCATTAAAAAAAAATGTTTAAGTATCTGTAGGCCTTCTGCTGTTATGCAGAACTTCTCAGCACCCTTTCCGCTTTACCATCATAAGACATAAGTGGTCCATTCTCAGCATTTGACTTAGGGTAACTGACATCTAGCCCTTCATACATCTACAGTTTCTCCCCACTGTACTGCTGTTGGAAAGATATTTTTGGTTGGTAGAATATTTTCAACCCAGCAGAGACACTGAGTTGTTTGTTGAGTATGGGGCACACTCAGTAATTTTATACAGTAGTCACAAAATCCATGTCTATGGTATGTTTATCTAAGAAAATGTCCTTACACTTTTTTTTAAAGAATGATCCTCAGAAGAAGCCACATGATCATAAATTTATCAAAATATTAAATGTCTAGTTGACAACGGCAAAGAGTAAGCTAGACAGAAAATAAAATAACAGTTTTAACCTCCCTCTCTTTGTCTACAGGGAGCAATCTTTTCTAGTGCACATAATGGTGCCAACAGATTCTATATAATACAATACATGAGAACCAGAGAATTAGAGAAGCACAATTCAGTAGGGTCAAAATATTGGCCTACATCAAGCAATGATATTATCCAAACTTAAAAATGACTGGAATTAGAGTGAGAACTTATGCACACAGTATTAAATCTTAAAGGAAAGTAGTGAACCTTTAACGTTGCACAAGAATTGTCATGAGAAAAAAATTTTATGATTGGACTTGTAGATCACATAAATGGTTGCTAAAAAAAAGTCAACAGTAGCAATCACGGTTATGTTTACCAGTGAAAGTAATGAGAATTCACAGGATTTGGGATAAAAAGCTGTGGCCATAAGAAAACTACTTTTTAATTATGTTATTTGAAAAACAAGACTACAATTTGCTATAGGGAGCATAAAGATTGGACTTTAGAGCAATAGAAAAAGGTCATGTGGTCTGAACAGTTATCAGTTCAGATTGAGCCTACTCCAGAGTGATGGCTGCATGGGTAAGAAGGGAAGAACATAAACCGATGCACACATTATGTGTAGTGGCCACTACAAGTCACTGTGATGAAGCGGGGTTACTTCATTTGATCAGGTCTAGACTCAATAAAATGAAGCCAGCTGATGACCTGAATGTACTGAATGACCAAGTTATCACATCAACATGTTTTCACGTGTTTTCCAGGTATTTTCGAGGACTCAAATTGTGAAAGAGAGGTTCTGGGAGCATGAGGAATCATTTTTCACACATTAATTCACCACCATACTGGATGTAGTATTTTCCCCCCTTTTTTGCTCATCTAGACATCAGAATTTGGCTCTTGCCACATTAGCTACAGTTACAATATCTTGTTAAAATTGTACCTGAAGGTGTGTGGGAGATATTAGGCAGCAAGTGAACATTTTGTCTCTGAAGTTGATGCGATAGAAGAAGAAAAAATGGGCAAGCTTAAGGATTTTAGTGACTTCGACAAGGGCCAAATTGTGATGGCTAGATGACTGAATCAGAGCAACTCCCAAACTGCAGCTCAACAATCCGGTGAACCAGCAGTGTGGTAAAGCTCACTGACGCACATGGGGAGCAAAGGCTGGTCAGTGTGGTCCGATAAAATAGAAGAACTGCTGTATCTCAACTTGCTGAAAGGTTGGTTCCAATAAAAGGGGTGACCTACTCAATTTTAGGTGGGTGATGATAATGTTAGATATACACTGCACAGAAATGAACACTTACGGACATTTTGCACAGATGCGCATACCCCAGTCCACTGCAGTCTGGACAATCATGGACATTGCACATTTGCACATACATGCACATTTGCACACCTTCTGGACATTTCTATTCATTTCCATTTTTATTTTCATTTGCTATTTTTGTCTTTTGTACAGATAGGTTTTATATTTCTTTATATATTTTTTTATTTTGTTCTACTTTCTAATAGTTTCAGCTATTTATTTCTCTTTCTGATTTCTTGTTAATTGTTTTTACATTTTTAAGGTTACATTTCACTGCATATCGTACTGTGTATGTTCATTCATTCATTCATTCATTTTCTATATCGCTTAATCCTGTGTTCAGGTCGCAGGGGACCTGGAGCCTATCCCAGGAGACTTCGGGCACTAGGCGGGGTACCAATCCAAGGGTACCAATCCGTGGTACCAAGGACAGGGTGCCAATCCATCGCAGGGCACACACATACACACACTCACACACCTAATCACACGCTACGGGCAATTTGGGAATGCCTAACCTGCATATCTTTGGACTGTGGGAGGAAACCGGAGTACCCGGAGGAAACCCACCAAGCACGGGGAGAACATGCACACAGAGACGGGAATCGAGCCTGGCCGGGGAATCGAACCCAGACCCTGGAGGTGCAAGGCGACAGTGCTAACCACTACACCACCGTGCCGCCTACTGTATATGTGACAAATAAAAAATTTTATTGAAATTGAAATATATATTTATAGATCAAACTATCTCTATACTAAGTTAAGATTTTAACCTCCCTCTCTTTGATAGCTGGTTTTTATTTCTGTGGATGAAGATATCTGCCATCTGTCATTCCAATACGGGATACTGGCTGTACGGTGCAGCACGCGCGCCCCTCACCGAACTGACGTCACGGGTTTAGCGCGTCGCTACGGGCCCCGGATCCACGGTAAAGTCTCTCACTGGGAGGAAGTCGATGCTAATAGAGAAAAACTCATAAACTTGACCTCCGCAGCACATCGAATGCATGGCGAAGTAACGTATGCCGTTTTGCTGTTGTTTCTCTGCCTAAGTGAGGATGTTTCCCGGAGGTGAGGTGTTTATCATCACGGTGGTGGTAGTGTTGTTAGGCTACAGTTAGCAATGCATGCTTATGAAAACAGACAGAAGGGTCTTATATTGCAAGAGATTATACTCTTCCCGATTATACTCATATATGCGGGACTATAAAGTCTTGCGCTCTTTGATTTTGCATCCGCAGTTTGTATTTTTCCAGGAGAAAAAAAAACCAAAAAACTTGTGTATTAGCTCCACGCAGTGGACTTGTAGACCTACATGCGCACCAGATTCAGATTTTTAAAAAAAAATCCAAACAGAATGCGGGAGAGACAGGAATATATGGACGCATGCTCTAGCGCTTAGGATGACGAGGCGAACAAGCTTACAGTCGGTTTAATTTCCTAGATGAGAGTCGCGTCGCGTCGGTGCGGCTGTAGACCTGGTGGTGGAATAAAGCCAGCATTTCGAGCAGGAGGCACGGCCACGGGTAACAGCAACAGTACTGCATTGTTCCGGTTTTATACAATAACCTCGGCGCTGATCGAATCCGGATTGGCCGTGTTGCGTTGGCTTTAATCGATTTATAGCTAAGTTTGGTTCGCTAAACACGCTCTGGGCTGAAAGTGCTCCAGTCTACACCCTCCCACTGATGGTAAGAGTGCAGCGGCGACTCGGATACACACACTCCCTGCGAGCGCAACATGTTGTTTCGGGTTCTTTTCAGGGAAAGTGTTCTATATAAACCTCGGTCTTTGTTGTGTGATTTTGGCCAGCAGTCCTCGGAATTGAGTTTGCGTCTGAACGGCTTCAGTCGGCGCGGTGTCGGTACACAGCTCGGTTACAGACTCTCGGCTACAGACTGCTTGGCCGCTTGTTTGGACGCAGGCCTGTGTCACGAGAGCAGACGTTAAACGTGCTTAAATAATTTCATAGTAGGTTATAATCCTGTTGTGACCACATACACTAAATGTAGAGATCACCTGTTGCATGTAGTCCTGTCAGAAGCTGAAATGTGATACGGTTATGTTGCAAGTTTAGGCCATGTTTCCTCAATAAGCCTCACTGTTCAGATCACTGCACTCTACTAACAAGCTCCCAGTGTTCAGAAGCAGAAAGAGCTTTATTGCCAAGTATATTTGCTCATACAAAGAATTTGTTTTGGTGACAGAAGCTCACACACACACACAAATTAACAATACGTGGAATAAGATGTAGGTTTTATCAAATAAATATCAGTGGTATTTCAAATATTAATATTGGACAGTGGGGAGAACATTTAACCTGGGGCAATTGCTTCTTCTTGTGCCTGGCTGTCCAAAAGGTCACAGAGAGGTGGCCTATATGTGAGGGGTCCAAAGTTATTTTCTGAGGCCTTTTCTTCACTCTGGATATATACAGT
Source organism: Channallabes apus (assembly GCA_030522415.1). Taxonomy (NCBI): domain Eukaryota; kingdom Metazoa; phylum Chordata; class Actinopteri; order Siluriformes; family Clariidae; genus Channallabes; species Channallabes apus. The sequence goes on along the minus strand of CM060108.1, from coordinate 33,469,361 downwards.
TCTTGAAAGATGGGCAGGCGAGCACGAATAATCCTTTCAGCTGTCCGAACTGTCTTCTGAATTCTGATTTCATAGCTGAGCCAAACCAGGCGGTTATTGAAGTGCACAGGACCGATTCAATGACAGCTGAGTAGAACTGTGTGAGCAGTGTGATTCCAGGTTTTACACACCATTGTGAACTGGATATTATTGTACTGGTCCAGATGGATCGACAAAACAAATGTCCGATCTTATTTGGATGTTGAGGTTTGTACACAAAGGGTCATGTTTAAAAAAAACAGGACAATAGCTATTGTGCCAATGGGGGATCTAGAGAAACTTTGCACCTGTGAGAGTGTTGTGTGTTGTAGGCTGATGGCTGGAGTACCCCTGGAATTCCCCCTTTTGCTTGAGAACAGTTCCCTTTTCCTGCTTTTTTTTTAACCAAATGTTTGTTGTAGCAACAGCAGTTTGCCAGGGTAAAGCTGGTGACTGTTTACAGACATCTACAAAGCGTATAACATCGCCAGGCTTCCATTTTCAATTATGTACATGGGCATAATTGATGTTTTATTGATGACATCACACCAGAGTCTTCAGATTATATATTCAAATACTCTAATCATTAATCTATTTATGGCTGAGAGATTTTTTTTAAAATAACTCTCACTTTTTGCACTCTTATCATTTAGCCAAATCTTTAAAACACTTACATAAACCAGATATAATTTTTTTTGAAGTGTCGACCATTTATCATAAATTTTAAACATTAACTCATTCTTTTTTTTTTTTTTTTTTTTTACACAACTAACTAAATAAATAAATTAACTTTCAGTGTCGGTAGAAGCCTGTTCTGTCCAGTCCTACCTGGCTTCCCCCAAGTACTCTAAGTAGCCCCGAGAGAACAATAGCACAGATGTCACACACTGGACCTGCTTTCTACAGACCACCCAAAAAAGGTCCACCTGACCAGAGAGCCAAATATGGTGTATATGATCAAAATGGAGCAGCAAGTGGAAATGGTGTACCCTCAAGGTACATAGCCGCTGGACCCTCGGGTGAGAAAGTCTTATACTTTATGTTCTGCATGCAGTTTAAGTCTTCAAGATGGTGTTTAGTATGAAATGGAATATATCTGTTTGGACATGTGCATTACAACACTGTAAAAAAAATAATAATAATAATTTAATGCGCCATATTTACTAACCTGAAAGCCAGACCAGGAGGTCTGTAACCGAATCTAACTGTCAGAATTCATCTCTTTTACTAGTCCCACTTTAAAGTGGCTGTGTAAAGTTTGGTGATCTACACTGAGAATCCCATTCTCTAAGTTTTTAACATAGACATGTTGACTGATCGTACATAAAATGTGTGACTGTGTAAATCAGCGTCAGTTAAAAGGTCTTTGCCATTGATCCAAAAATCTGTTCATAAGGAGCTGAGAGGTAGAGCTGGACGGTATGACCAAAAATTTTAACTGTATTTTTAACGGTATTTTTCAAAATTATATCCTTGTCACGGTATTTGACTTTTTTTCTTCCATGCATGATTAGGTGTTAACCCCAATTCATTATAAATTAGAGAATAATTACTGCAGTATATTGGCTTACATTGACCGGACTAGTATTAACCCAGGTTTGATTGGTCTCACAAAATGCTGCTGTTCACAAAGAGGTGACGGTGGCACTCATGATTGTAATGAGGTGAAGAAATCAGAATTCATGACTTGCAGTCAAAATACACAACACTTTATTGTGCAAGTTTTGCAACTTGAAATCATCTTTAAGCTGGCTACAATGTAAACAATATGTCCCCTGTAACTGCAAAATGAAAACTTTATCCACTGGACTTTCATTAAGGCAAATGACCTGAAACAGGTAAATACAAAAGGAGTGAAACTTTTTCACTTTGTGAAACATTAATAATATTACTTCAAGTCCAACCAGGTAGTATTCAAGTATTTAAAATATAAAAGAACTTTAACTTGAAAGCTTGCATGTTTGTCGACATGTTCTGGAAAAGCTCCGTGGTTGCTTATACCCCTATCTCACCCACGCGGTTTCGCTCGGTGGCCATACTGTAAGTACGGTTCATCATGATTCTCCACGTGTTTTTGGCGCTGTGAGTACGTTTCCATCATTCCGCTGTAAAAATTAAACATGTTAAATTTTTTTGCCGGTCCTTGCGGAAGCTTGTGGTCCTTACAGAATTTCGCGGAACGTCGGCGGCAACTCACGGTGCCTAACTCCGCATCTCACCGTGAGTCAAACCGCATAGGTGAGATAGGGGTATTAATTTTAGTGTGGGAAGCTCCTGCGGCTACAACTTTAGCCCGACAACATTTACATATGATGGTTGTTTGATCAACTTCATATTTTTTAAAGCCGAAGTATTTCCACACAACCGACATGGCTCCTCTTTTCGGAAGAAGTTCCTCTTTGTCTGTGACATTTTCTTCGTCCATTCTGTTCACCACTCAACACACACAGGCCGTGCTTCCACCGCTCTCATGCAGACGCATACAGCTTGTTTGGTACCACTGCAAAACAATCCCCCTCTCAAACAATGTTCCACCGCTCTGTGTTCCCGGCTATTTGTACGCACACACTCACCGGTATTGGGGTATATGAAAAATGAATATCTTTTTTTTTTTTTTTTTTTTTTAAACACTTCGCTATGATATTCGGTATGAAAAGGTATACCGCCCAGCCCTACTGAGAGGCACATTCAAACTGACTTTTCTCTTTGATCTGGTGGTGAATAAAACCTGTTTTGGCTTAAAGCCTGTGTCACCTCTTTTTTGTTTTCTTTGACAGTAGCACAGTGGGGACTGGAAAACAATCAAGAATACACTGTTGTTCAAAAGTTACTACGCTCTTTTTAATTCAATTTGTTTTTGTGTAAAAATGTAATAAAAATAATCTCAGACGAACAACATATAACTTTTTTCACAGTGCAATTATTTATTTAACCAAAATAAAGGCTAAAATATCAATATATTAATACTAACTACCTCTTTACTGCTTCCATGGGATTTAAGAGGGTAAATTGTGGGAAGGTGCTGCTAATCTTCAACTCTTGATTAACTGATCATCAGCTGTGTAGATGTCTATAAAAGCAGAAGGCAGTTTCCTGGTCTTGAGCATTCAGGTGTGTGTTAACACAATGCCAAGAGGGGAACCCTTTAAACAAAGGTCTTAGAGAAGCGGTTATTACATCTGGAAAGGGTGGTAAAACCATTTCCAAACAATTTGGAGATAAATTTTCTACAGTGAGAAAGATTATGCACCAGTGTAAAGCATTCAAGACAGTTGCAGATTTTCCCAGGAATGGATGTCCCAACCCATTCACCCCAGGGTGCATTGCTCATTTCGTTCATTGCTCATATCACTCATATATGTTTGGAAGGGTTGCCAGGAGAAGGCCTCTTCTGTCCAAAAAAATAATAGAAGCACAACTGAGATTTGCAAAATTGCATCTGAACAAAGCACAAGGCTTTTGGATCAATGTCCACAAGATGTCCTGGGCAACTTGCGGTGATTGAGTCGACCATGAACTCCTCTTTATACCAGGGTATTCTTCAGTCAAATGTGATATCTGTTATTCATTCATTCATTTTCTATACCGCTTAATCCTGTGTTCAGGGTCGCGGGGGACCTGGAGCCTATCCCAGGAGACTTCGGGCACTAGGCGGGGTACACCCTGGACAGTGTGCCACTCCATCGCAAGGCACACACTCGTACACACACCCAATCACACACTACGGGCAATTTAGGAACGCCAATTAGCCTAACCTGCATATCTTTGGACTGTGGGAGGAAACCGGAGTACCCGGAGGAAACCCACCAAGCACGGGGAGAACATGCAAACTCCATGCACACAGAGACGGGAATTGAGCCTGGCCGGGGAATCGAACCCAGACCCTGGAGGTGCAAGGCGACAGATATCTGTTATAGGATGTGTAAATTAGGTCATGCAACAGGACCTTTTGATACATTTTTGTTGAATAAATAATAGCAAGGTGAAAAAGTTATGTTGGATATGCCTAATACTAAGACTTGCTATGATCAAATTATTTTTATGGTTTTTACACAAAAAAAAACATAGAATTAAAAGAGGATGTACTAACTTTTGTATATGATGGTATATGGACTTATTTTTTAAGGGTGATAGCGATTGTTTAACTTGACTTGAGTTTCTGTTTTCTCTCTGTAAAAATATAAAGTGAATATGATGGCTGTTTAAACAAATATTCTGAGGTTAGATAAAATGGAAGACATTGCATTGCATTAACAGTTCTATATGTATATGTGATTAATTAGGTGGCATCATGCATCACCAGCACCAAGAAGGTTATTCAGGGGCGTCATCATATCTTTCTCCACAAGGAGAGCATTATTACCCCCCAGGTCATGGACCCAAAGATGACCATCTTTTCTGGAACACTCACATGACCAGCTATGATCACCATGTGAGTCCAAAACCAGAGCATCACAAACTATGGTTTACTGTATGTGAGTGTCAGTTTATGAAGAAAGACACCACTGTCATCATTTGCCTCAAGGGAATGCATCACTTGGGGCCAAAGCGAGTCTTTTACCCCTTTTCTTGGCCAAGGAAATCACTTCATCTCATATGGTTAAAAAGGAAATGAGTTTTTCTTTTCCCAACTTATTACTGTAGATTATTATAATTTTTTTAAATAAAATGAATAGTTGTAATGTATTATAGACAGATTTCTTTATATGTACTGCTAACGGTCAGATTATAAAAGCACATTCTGGATTTTAAAAAATATACTTTGCTTGGTCTCTGAATTGTAGTAAGAATTTGTGCATTATGAATAAATGTTGTTTTGTCACTATTTTTCGTTTTCAGAAATGTGGGCCTGATAAGCATCTTTCCATTGATGCGGAGATAGATTCTCTCACATGCATGCTGGCTGACATGGACAGCCATCCTCAGAACACAAGCACACAGGTACCTTAGATCCCCTGTCTTATCTTTCTGACCCTTAGTTTGCAATAGACGTTTATAAATAAGAATTTTCTAAATACGTTTCTCCCTAACTTTGATTATAACTGTATAAGATTTGCAACGGTGCAAGATTTACGTTCCCTTTTGATCCACACAGCTGTATGACAACGTGCCTTACAACATGCATCTCCACAACGAGCGCTACAAATCGTCCAACCAGGCATGTGCTCCATCCCAGACCAGACCCTCTATGGGTTACCCTCCTCATCCTCAAAGTCAGTACCATCCTTCTTCACCGTATGCATCCACCCCAAAGCCTGAATACACCTATCCGTCCCCACCATCCTCCACCCACAAACCTTACCCCCAACCAGTACCAGCCTCCTACACCACTGCCTCCACCCCAAGTGGGCCACGATTTACAGTGCAAGTTAAAACCGCCCAGCCTGTCACTTATTCTCAGAGTGGGAGACAGGCGGAGCAGGCCTACACCCCACCCCCTCCTCGTCAGCATGCTACCTGCCCTGCTCCACAGGACCGCCCACATTACTCTGAAGTCCCAGGGCAGGGACAAGGATGGTATCCACCACCACCCCCACCAGCCCAGCAAGCCTATGGTGATCCAGCAGCATATAAGGCAGGTTCCGGTAGTATTCAGGTTCCAAGCAGGGTACAGGGACCACCAGGAAAGAAAGGACAAGAGCAGACCTACCAGGTTAGTAAGGTAAGAATTTTGTAATGGACCTGAAAGACTTCACAGGGGTTTTTAGTTCCTGTCTGTTTGTTTCATGGTAGAATTTGTCCCCTTTTTCTATTATGTTCTGGTCTCCTTAGGTCAAGTGGAAGGAACTTGTAATGCTGCAGGATACAAAGACATTTCATACAATTATATGAATTCTGCTTTGTGGCAACAGTTTGGGGAAGAACCACATTTGTGTGTTGGTCAGATGTCCACAAACTGACATTCAGCCATATATTGTTAAAAAATAGGAAACATACGTTTTTGTCTTGACATAATGACATGATATATTGTATGACATGTCCATTATGTTTGATAAAATGTGGTTACATCAGACTTATTTAGCAAAGGTTTATCAATGATGTATTTAGCTTCAAAATGTGTAATGATATCTAGTCAAAGTTTTAGTGGTATTGTGAACAGAAAAACGATTTACTATTTCTTATATGGTAAAACTGTTGTTCATGTTGTACCCCCAGGGAACAGTGCCGAGACCTGAGGAGGAGCTGGATCGTCTCACTAAGAAGTTGGTGTATGACATGAATCACCCCCCCACAGAGGAATACTTCGGTATGGAGGCTCATTCGTGCCCTTAAAACAATGAGTCAGTTGTTAATTTTATATACTTCAAACATTGATCTTGAAGCTTTTTTACACCATTATTGCAATTTGTTTCTCTTTTAGGCCGGTGTGCCAGGTGTGGAGACAACGTGCTCGGTGATGGGAGCGGCTGTATTGCTATGGAGCAGGTGTTCCATGTGGAGTGTTTCACGTGTATCACCTGCCATGCCCAACTCCGTGGCAAGCCTTTCTATGCACTGGACAAAAAGAGCTACTGTGAGAGTTGTTACATTGTAAGTTCTTTTTTAGTTATTCTGCACATTTGCCAGGCCACAGTTGTAAATAAGAAACCTTTTCTTAATCTGTCTTGCCTGGTTAAATAAAGGTAAATAAAAAATTAATTAGAAAAAAAAGGCAAAGAGGAAGAAAAAAATAGACCCCCAAAACTCATGCTACTAATATGTCTTGCATGGCCCACCACTCTCCATCATTCTCCTAGACATTTTAACACCTCACTTCAGATGGAACTGGTGGTCTTTCACCCACATTATAGAGTTCTACTCTTATCCACTGTTCTGATTTGAAACTTTGTTTTGTCATTTTCTCTTCTCAAGATCTTACTCCCCTTCTTTTTGATTACTTTCAGTTGCTTATCTGGAATAAAATTTTTCAATTGCCTTCCATTGCTCCCTGATCAGCTCCTTGTAATGGTTTCTATTTGGTTTCTATTTCTCAAATTTTTTTTCAGAGCACATTGGAGCGCTGCTCAAAGTGTTCGAAACCAATCTTGGACCGGATCTTGAGGGCAATGGGGAAGGCGTATCACCCACGTTGCTTCAACTGTGTAGTGTGTGGCTGCTGCCTTGATGGTGTTCCCTTCACTGTGGATGCCACTTCACAGATTCACTGCATTGAAGACTTCCACAGGTAAGCACAACTTAGTTTAGTTCCAATGTTTGTATTTCTGTCTCTGTAATGCATTTGAAATGAAGCAATCAAGATGTAATTTTTTCTATATATAATTTAATACATAATATGGTGTTTTCAATGTGATGCAATTTAGTTACAATTCAGAGTTTACTGATAACATGACTGCAGTATACCTGTGCTTTAGTCGCCGTTGCTTTAATGTAATATTAAAAAAAAACAAGTAAAGTGCAGTGAAATATATATTTTTTAAAACAGTCCTTTGAAACTGATCAGGTACAGGAACCAGACTGAAAAGGAGAGCCGGAAACTGGCCAAACATACCAGAGGCACTAGCACAATCTTTTGCACATTAATGTATTCTTATGACTAAGATTATTTATTGTCACTGTACTAAGTACAGCGAAATTGCAGCAGTCTAGAGTGCAATCACTAGAATTTAGTGCAAGCTAAAGTGTCAGTTTTAAGGATTGAAATAAATATATATGATTTGAAAAACAAACAAACCACAAAAGAATGCAGTCATGGCAATAGTAATAAATAAGCCAGTTACATATGTACAGTAACATATAAGGTGCAAGTAATACACCGGTCTTTCACTGCAGGTCATATAAATATGTATTTGTATGTACACACATCAATCATATGTTTGTGCTGTTAGCACTGATGTACAATGGTGTTCAAAATAATAGCAGTGTGTTGAGAAAAGTGAGTAAAGCTCCATATCCATATAATAACTTGGGTCTCACTTGGTCTTGCGATGTGGTCTTGTGATATGCATCATGTAGTCTTCTTATACCAGAAAGTTATTTTTTTGCAAGTAAGATAACAGAACAATTCATCCTGTTACTGCAGAAATCATCAAATTTGTATACAGTGGTGTTCAAAATAAAAGCAGGGTGTTGAAAAAAGTGAGTAAAGCTCCATAACCATATAATAACTTATAGGGCCGCACAGAGACGGTTAATGTTTCGGATGTGGTAGTACGCTGTCCTAGTGAGTTTATTAATGTGTGCTTCAAAAGGATAGGGTGCTTTCAAGGATAACACCCAAGCTTTTAACTTGTGTTGAAGGAGAGATTGTAGAACCATCAATACATAAGGAAAAACTACTGGCCTTCGATAGAGTATTTTTAGTGCCCACGAGGAGTATTTCGGTTTGGCTACTGTTGAGTTTAAGAAGATTATTTGAGAACCAAGATTTCATTTCAGCTAAACAATTTTAAAGAGAAGATGGAGGAAGGTCAGGAGGAGGTTTAGAGGAAATATAGAGCTGGGTATCGTCAGCATAACAATGAAATTGGACACTGTATTTCCGGAAAATGTTCCCCAAGGGCAATAAGTAGATGATAGAGTAAGGGCCCCAAGACTGACCCCTGAGGGACTCCTGCAGTGATGGGTAAAGATATAGATTTGATCTGGCCTAGCTGAACAAATTGAGTGCAGTGAGAGAGATATGAAGATACTTCCTTGGCTTGGTTTTCTACAATTCCAATGGACTTCAGTCTTTCTAATAGAATATTATAGGAGCTGCTACTTTAGGCAAAAAAAAAAGTTTGTAGTGAACAACTGCCTGAAGTCTGGAACTCATGAATATCGCCGCTGATATAACGCTGAGTTCTTCCCTTTGATCAGTTTTGCCAGACCATTACTGCAGCTTCCTTCAGTTACTGTTTGTTTGTGGGTCTTTCTGCCTTCTGTCTTTTCTACAGTAAGTTAGTTGAGGTGTTGAGGTAAGGTGCTGACTTTGCCTTTTAAAACATTTTTCTTTCTTGGTTACTTTCTGGCACATTTGGGGTCATTATCCATCTGTCCAATGAAGCATTGTTCTATCAGTTTTGCAATATTTGACTGAATCTGAGCAGAATGTGTACCTACAATTGATTCTGATACTTTCATCAACTATCACGTCACGTCATCAGTAATGATTTCATAAAAGAGCCATTTCTTTCCTTCAATATGTTGTTCTCCTCCAATCATTATGGTACAACTTGTATCTTGTTTAAGGTACTGGACAGTTTTTAGAGATTGTTTAAGTCAGGCCTAATCTAGCCTTTCTGTTTTGGAGTTTTATCTATCTCTTTGCACTTTTAAGCCTAATTCTGGCCAATTACTTCTGAGCATGTGAAAATCTTTTGATAAAATTAGTCAATCAAAGTGAGTGAAGTGTAGACATTCTACTTCAATGAAAAAAAGTTTACAGTAAGTATACTGTGGTGTACAGAGGCAAAAAACTAATTTGTGCCTGTCCAAATAATTAAGGACCGGACTGTACACTTGCTTCAATCCTTCAAAAAAGTGCAAACCATTCTGTCAGACCATGTTTTCCTATGAATTCTGCATGTGTAGGTCTATGGGATTATCTGCGCATGTTAATCTTTTATTTGTGAACACTGCGTGTATTTGTGTGAACAGGAAGTTTGCCCCAAGGTGCTCTGTGTGTGGGGAGCCCATAATGCCTGAGCCAGGTCAGGAGGAGACCGTAAGAATTGTGGCTCTGGATCGCAGTTTCCATGTCAACTGCTATGTTTGTGAGGTAAACACAAACTGTTGAAATTAATATGTTCAGCTGCTTTCCAAATTAAGCTACTTAAGGACCTATTGCTGTGAATGTGTTGCAGGAGTGTGGGTTGCTTCTATCGTCTGAAGGAGAGGGTCGAGGCTGCTACCCTCTGGACGGTCACATTCTTTGCAAGAGCTGTAGCGCCCGGCGAATCCAGGATCTCTCTGCCAAAATCTCCACTGACTGCTAACGACAACCCTGGCGTTCTCTTTTACGGCTTTTTGCGTTCGTTTATTTTGAGGGATATTCAGAGGTAGTAGGGTTAAACTATCCTTTATTTTGTTTCCCCTTTTTTTTTAGCAGACAACAAGGCAATGAAACCATTTCACATACATTATAGCTGAACTGTATATACTCAGGGTTTATAGTTGAGCAGATAACAATGAAGTGTTTTGCATAGGCCACTTTAAGAGGGCAAGTAAATTATAAACTTGAATTGAATAAGATGGTTATCTTACTAATTACTCGTTTTGAATATCCAGGGTGTGCATGCTCACACATGTAGTTGCTCATACAAGTTGTTGATTTCTATGAACAGTTTAAAGGGCATGATCAGGGTTTATTATTCTTACACTTATTCTTATTATAGTTTTATAGCTAAGACAAACTGTCACTGAGAATCTGTACTGTAGCCAACTATATATTTGATAGCATTAAATCCTCAAAATGACCCAACAGAAATCATGACAGTAATGAATTAAATTTCACTAAAATGCTCTTATTGTTAACATGTTCTCAAGTTAAGACCTGTCTTAGTTGGTCCTGTATTCTACAAACCGCAGGGGTCACATGACAGTTAATTTAGCCTCTATGTTGTAACACTCCAAAAACTAAATTAACACCTTCTCTGCTGGTCTGTGGAGGAAATGTTAGACATATCAATGAACTAAAATGATTAACACCAGAACTTATCTCTGTTATTAATGGATGTCACCATTCTGTTTAATTCCTGAGATAAATACAAGCTTTGTGTTTAGTCCAAGTCTATGCCATTATTGGCTCTTTGTCAGGACCCTTTTTGCTGATCTGGGTTTTTTTTTTTGTACCCCGCACTGTATCTTAATCACCTAAGATTAGCATGATGGTACAGTGTTTAAACATAATTAAATGAAGGAACTGCAATAAGATTTTTATTTTGTAAGATTGAGATGTGCTTCATGAGAGGACAATCCTAGTGTACTGAGCAGATTGATGTGAATATAAAATAGTACCTTTAGTAGTAAAGTAGTTTTAAATAGATTTAGAGAGGATGTTGAATGATTTGAAGGTGATGAGTGCAGTGAGCTTAATGATGAGATATAAGAAATAAGATGAGATTGGTGGTCTATAGCCCAGTGCCTACTGAAACTAAGGTTGCCACGTGCTGCCGTTAGGGCAATTTTATAATTGCATTATGACAAAAAGAATATTCTTAATAGGTGTTTAAAAGCATCAAAAACAACAAAGAGCACCTTGATTATCAAATAGCTAATGTTGGAGTAATCAAATATTATTCAGGTACATCAGCTTTAAGTATTACAGTTTGTCCTTCTTGGTTGCGGGGCTGTTATTTTGTTCAACACGTATTGCTGGTTGTTGGAATGTCATCCTTTTTGTTACTGAACCATTTTTAGTATAACTTGCCCTTGTTCTTGGTTAAGCTTTTCATTTTGTCTTTGTTTAAATAAATAGATTTTGATTTGATTAGCTACCTTCTGTTTCTGTAATTCTGTTAAGAATAATTAATGTTCAGTCTAATATCTATTCACTCTCTAACAAAACCAAAAGCACAAAATGTGAGTATTTATTGAATTTTAGATTGAAAAGTCTTTGAATGGTTGTGATATTATTGACCTAAATTGAAATTTTCTTTCTAAAGCTTGCCTTTTTTTTTTCCAAACAATTCACGATATTCACTATTTGCAGTATTTCTTTCTGTTTTTGCTTATTCTTTGTTGTACCTTCAATTTTGTGCTTCTGCTTATCCAGTAATGTTCCTGTTTAATGTGAACACTCTCGACCTTCTGCATATGTTTTAAATGTCCTGCCACTCAGTATACAGTAACTGTAACAGTGCCATCGAAATGTTTAATCCTAAATGTTGTATGGATATCCACTGATACTAATGAACAAATGCTTTTTATGCAGCAAATGTTGACCTTTTGTCCGAGTCATTACTTGTGAAACCAGTATTCATTCATTAATTATGAAACTTAAATTTATAAATCCATCCACCAGTATAGTCATGGGTGTAATCTATCACTTAGTTATGTTAGGAAAAGTTAGTTATGACTTTCAATTTTTCACTAGTGTCTTACTGAACAGAACCAAAGTTTATTTACATATTGGATTTAGCCATAAGCAACTGTTTGTGCCACAAATCACACACATATATATATATATATATATATATATATATATATATACACCATGATAGCTGGCAACACCAGATCCAGCTCTACAGAAATCAGACTCCACAAAGCATTAGGGTTGAATAAACAGCATAAGCTCAAACAAAAACATTGTTTTAACAATAAAACCACCATGTAACCAAAACTGCAGAGTGGCTAACAGGAGGTGAACGTCTTCCAGAAGAAGTTCCTGCAGCCAGCTTTCCGTTCCCTCTGGGTTATGGGTAGATGGCGTAGAATGCGGTTCAGTTCCATGTCATTATCAGAGAGGTGGTCATTCTCATCTGGAATCTCCAGCTCAGAAAGAAGCTTCAGTAGAAGGTCCTATGCATAGGAAAGGAAAATTATCCTAAAAAGTATAAGGAAACTAATAGTAAAACCAGCAGAACATTATCATATAGGATCAAAAATATTTCCTGTAACTTGTATAATTATGCTCTGGTATAAGTTGTTAAATATATTTCAAATTGGACAAATATCGAGCCATTCATGTAAATTGATTACCCATTCAAATTTGCACATACAGAACAACAGTCAACGTCAGAAAAACTAAAGATTAAGTTAAAAAAAATCAATAAGTAATAAAAATGTATAAAACAAAAAAAATAAGCAATTCTTACCTCTTTCTCATTTATCTTGTTTTGGAGGATATGATCCAGTAAGTCATATCTGGGAGCTGCTCTGACTCCACTCACTAGAACAACGAACTCAACCAAAACCACTATCTGCATTTGAGAACACATCCTAGTGTTCATCCCAGTAACTCATACGTATTACCTCACCTGGTTTACTTAGAGCAGGTCCCAGTGGTCCAGAAGCAGTATGAAGTGGGTTATATACAAATCTGACAGAGGTGGGCGTCTGGTGACATACTATTGGTCTAGAAAGTGAAAGACAAAAGGATGGGGTAGCCGCATAAAGATGTGTACTGTATATTTTCAAGACGAAGGTTCTTGTGGATTGGGCTGTACAAGTGTTTGTGATTGGGTGTAACGATGAAAGTCGGTGGGAGGCATATCTCAGTAGGGTAAAACCATGATAAGGTCACAAGTGTTTTCTGACAATTTTTCTGACACCTGATCATAAAAGCCAATAAGCAACTTTCAAAATCAGCTACCTTAAGCCAGCGTCTGAAGTGCTCTTACCATGTTATTAACAAAGGGAAGTAGTCTGCACCCCCCTCAAGAAGCCTGTGCCTGTCATACTGGATGCCAAATAAAGTCCACTGACGCAAACCTCTGTTAAGGGCAGAAGTGTGTCACTTGTGACTAAGTGCAAAGCACATTCATGTTTCTTGGTCTCTGCATGAGGCCCTTGTTACAAAGACCTGCTAATGATGAGAAGTGACTCAAATGTTAATTGGTCTGCATGCCCACACCTCTCTCCATAAAAGTCATCCTGTGCCATAGGCAATACAGGGCACACACATGCTGATATATGTGATATAGGTGATATATCCACCTACAGTATCACGAGCTGGTATTTAACAAGTCCATTTGTTTTTTTAAACTTAAGTAAGAACAAATATCCTAATTATATCATCAAATGTATGTACATTTTCCCAACAATTCCTATAATAATCATACATTAAATGTCTGACTATGCAGCAAGACAGCTAAAGATATATTTTAGTTTCTGGCACCAAGACCGTAGGAGATCCTATAATTCCTGTAAGTTCTGAGGTGTCCAGCACATCCCACAGATGTGATATCAGATTCAGGTCTGGGGAAATTGATGGTCAAGTCAGTATCTTGAATTCTGTGTAATGCTTCATTTTTGAAGTCTGGCAGGGCACATTATCCTGCTAACAGAGAGAGTTAGGGAATGCTGTTGCCCTGAAGCGATGCATTTGGTCTGCAATGGTGTAGAGGGGATATATCGCAAAGCAACTTCCACATGAATGCCAGGACATAAGGTTTCCTAGCAGAGCATTGCTCAGAGCAACAAACTGCTTCTATAGCACAGGTGTTACATTTTCTAAAAAATAAAAATAAAAAAAAAGGGGCCATAGTGTGTGTGTGTGTGTATATATATATTTGTGTGCAGTTTTTCTTTCTAAGCAAACAGAAGCCACACCTAAGCACCATCTGCTTAATTTGTTTTTCTTGGCTTTTACTAGACTGTCAGGTGTTTGTGTTTAAACCAATAGTTTGTTTGGTGACTGTGCTCCCAACTGCCTTGAGATCATTCACAAGCTCCTCCCGTGTAGTCCTGGGCTGGTCCCTTATTTTTCTCATGATTATTCTTACTCCATGAGGTGAAATCTTGCATACAGGGCCATTAATGGTTACTTGTATTTCTTCCATTTGTAAATAATCGCTCCAGCAGTTGTCTCCTTCTCACCAAGCTTCTAGCTGATGGTCTTGTAGCCCATTCCAGTCTTGTGCAGGTCTAAAATCTTGCTCCTGACTTCTTTGACAGCTCTTTGGTCTTGCCGATGGTGGTGAGGTTTGAATGGAAGATAGAGATTTTGTGGACAGGTGGCTTTTATATACATACCACATTGTTGTTAGGAACACCTTCTTAAATTAATATGTGTACCACAAGAGCACATAACCAGTCTATGAGAAGCAGAATTATTGTTGGTTGGTAGGGGAGCGTATACTTCTTTCCCTCATTGAAATGCAACTTAATTCATAACATTTGTATCATGTGCTTTTTCTGGATTTTTGGTTGATATTCTGTCTCAATCCTTTACCATAAACCTATGATAAAAATTATAGACCCTCAATTTCTTTGTAAGTGGGAAAACTTAGAAAATCTGTAGGGGATCAAATACTTATTTCCCCCACTGTATCTCCACGTTCTGGCTCTCAAGTCTGGACATCACTATTCACGAACAAGACCCTTGTCCAGGTCAAAGCCATACCATACTGGAGTCTCTTTATTGTTTTTTTTTTTTTAGAGGATTTGAGGCAGTATGTCAAAATTGTTTCAACACTATATAAGTGTTGCCCTTGATCAGCTAACGAGGCTCAAACCCAAAATGGATAGGGGTGCAATTTGAATTTGAAAAAATTAAGGAACATTGGAACAATATTATTTAACATAAAAGTTTGTCAAGAAGTCAACTCTTAACTATTTATTAATTGATTAATTGATATTCTATAGTCGTCAGTTGACCCTTAATGTAATGTATAGTATAGTATGTATAGTTCTTGACAGGTCATTAGATAAATGTCTATTTATGAACATCATCAATGACATTGTGCTACTACATACTAAATCCCATCCATAATATGTTTAGTAACACTAAACCATTCCATCCATTTATTTAGGAACCACTGTAGTCCAACTAGGAACTCAATGATGACCATTGTATTTATTCCCATTTTTATGATATTCGTAGGACCTCCGCTCAACATTAATATGCTCATTCACACACTATGGGCAATATGTAAACGTCAATTAACCTAGTCTTTATGTTTTTGGTCTTTGGGAGAAAAAGAGAGTAGACAAGTCAGCTTGTCTTGTGCGAGGAAAAAAAATGCTTACCTATTACAATAAGTTTCCAGTAAAACTTCCAAGGAATCCTGAATTATCCAGTGAACCCAAGAGCCCCCTTTTTAAGCGTTGGATTACTAGGACTACGTGTTATGATTTGCATGAGCAAACAAACACAAGACGTTAATCATGTGCTGAGAAAAAATTATTACAACTGCACTGCAAACAGTGATGTGGCACGGTGGCATAGTGGTTAGCATTGAGGCCTTGAAACCACCAGGGTCGAGGGTTCGATTCAGGCCTTGGGTCAGTGTGTGTGGAGTTTGCTTGGTGGGTTTCCTCCAGGTGCTCTGGTTTCCTTCCACAGTCCAAAGACAACAGATTAAGCAGTTACTTGACCTTCTCATGTTGCCTGTAGTGTGTAAGGCCCTGCAATGGATGTCCACCCCAAGAGTGAAACATTATAAGCGGTAAAGAAGATGATAAAATGAATGTGAACGGTGAAGGAGAATACAATACTCTGCATTGAGGATGTATTCGGCGCTCGGTCCCCCATTTTTCTTCACTGAGGCACTCAGCCACTAGATGGCACCAGTGGACGAAAACTAAGTAATAAAAATAAAGCAGAGCTCAACCATTTACCCTACCAGCATGAATGACTACGTATATACTATAAATATACTCTAAATACACACTGTGTAGACTGTATATGTATTAACCAGGCTGATCAACTAGCTCATACACATCCGTGGACAGTTTTTGTTTTACATTTTCATTTCCTGTATAAATGTAAGTTTCAATACAATCTTACATTTGAACGATTTGTAGAAAATAAACTAATGAATAAACCAGTATGTAACTAAAATGAAAATGATGTGTAACATCCCAATTTCCAACACCAATCAAACTACGATTATTACTGGTTTAATAAACTTTTATTCTAGAAGTGTAGACTTTTATGCTAGCGACAGCCGGCTTTCAGTTTCCGGTGCTGAGCGGAAGTCAATGCCTGTGTTTGGTTACAGTGCAGCAGTTTGTTAACTGTTTGTTGGCGCTAGTAAAGCGAGTTATTGAATTATTTTAGTTTTAAATTGCGCTTGGGTTTGTTTTTAATATGTCAGATACATGGAGCGACATCCAGGCCCACAAAAAGAAGCTGGACTCCCTGAGAGAAAGGCTGCAGAGAAGAAGGAAGGACCCAACACAGCTGGGAGTCGGTAGGGTCGCGTTACTGTGTGAGCCGAACGCTTATGTTACCATGGAGAGTAATGAATGCGCTTATATAGGGGTTACTTTTTTTTTACCGCGTTCCCAACTCACTTAGGATAAACACGCGTTTCAGTGGAACAAATAGCTGTCCTGTGTGTGTCCTGCGTGATCCAAATGGCCTGCAGTGTATACAGATAACCCATGCATGTAGCTAGATGATTTTACTCTGTGCTCAAAAATGTCTTGTGTTCTGTTCATTTCAAACATCAAGGTGTATTACGGGTATTTTATCCTCTTTAAGGCACTGCAATCTTTAGGGCCTGCATGGCCTCAAGACACATTTGTCTATTCCCACTTCGAACATAAATTAACTCCATGAAGAATTTTACCTCATGTTTTGAGGGATGGCTCAGTGGTTAAGGTGTTGGACTAGTGATCAGAAGCTCCAGGTTCAACCCCCAGCACCACCTAGTTGCTGCTGATGCGCCCTTGAGCGACGCTTAAATGCTCAGATGTATGATCAGAAAAAAATTTAAGTAAAATACTGTAAAAGTACAAATGTCAAATTTGTTTAACGAGCATGAACGATAACCCCAGTTCCCAATGACTGGCATAAGACATGCCTGCTTAAAGGTAACTTGTAAACCCTTAATATTTTTGGGGGGCAGTGGTAGCTCAGTCGGTGGTTAGGGCTCTGGGTTACTGATCAGTAGGTCAGTGGTTCAAGCCCTGGCTCCACCAAGGTGCTGTTGTTGAGCTTTTGAGCAAGGCTCTTAACTCTTTCTGCTCCAGGGGTGCTGTATCATGGCTGATGCTCTGACCCCCAACTTCCTAAAAGAGGTGGGATATGAGAAGAAAAGCATCTTACTGTGCTGTAAAGCACATGTGGATTGTGTTTTGTTTCTTTGTCCCACAGGTTCCCAATCCTGTTCCTGGAGTTCCCACCTGTACATTTTGATGTTTTTTCCTTCTCTAAAAAATAACAAAATCTTAAAAATGCCCTGGATATTCCCCAGAGCTACAAAAAATCAGAACAATATCAGAAAAACTTTGAAATCATGTAGTATAAATAGTTAATGTGATGGTTTAACACGCACTATTGTCAACTGAAGCTTAAGAAGCTGAACTAAAATTGAGATCCTTAATGATCCTGATTCATGTCCATTCATAATTTCATTTGAAGTCATGATTATCAAGCATTTATTCTTTTACTAAACTTTGAGAATTTTCTCATATTGATGTATTGCTGTTTGGGTATTGTGTGTAAATATTTTTAAACAAGTATTTTTATTTCTTTCTCCCACAATTTTTCAGAGGTTGGTGGTAGTGATGGGGTGCCCACACGCAGCGACAGTCCCGGACCCACCATCCAAACCCCAACAGAGGTAAAGGAGGAGCGTCCGCCTGACCCTGAATTAGAAAGGAGACTCCTGGAGTACCTGTCTGAATTGAGCCTCACGCTCCCCACTGACTCTCTGGCCATCACCAACCAGCTCAACTCTGTATGTGTAAACATTTAGTCAATAAGTGTTGTGTGGAGAATCTAAATGTTCATTAAATATGTACAAGAGTAATATCTTTCTCCTAATTCCTGTCACTGTGTTCCTATCTCCGTCTTTTTGTCCAGTCTGAATCGCCAGTGTCCCAAGGCTGCATCCAGAGTCTTTTACTAAAATTTTCGGCTCAGGAATTGATCGAAGTTCGACAGCCAAACAACAACAGCTCGTCTTTGTCTACATTAGTTGTCTCGGTCGATCATACCAAACTGTGGGCGATGATTAGTAGTTCTACACCGCAATCTCAAAAGGCTGGTGTAAAAAGAAAAGGAGATGAAATTATTCACCAAAAGAGGGCTCCTGGCTCGTCCCCTTTGCTTCAGTCGGCGTCTTCGCCATCCAAAACGTCATCGATCTCCTCTGCTTCAAGTTCACAGCTGGGTGGGACTTCAGACTGGAAGTCGGGATCCGGAGGAGCTGGGGCCGAGAAAAAGGGTCGGACCAATAAAGGAAAGACATCTCACTTGGATATGGAGATCGAAAGCTTATTGAGCCAGCAGTCAACCAAGGAGCAGCAAAGTAAAAAGGTACAAAGCACTTTTTCAGCTGTTAAAGCATTGGTGACCTGTGCTATGAGAAATACTTGATTGTCAGTGTGTGTTCATGTGTGTTTATGTAGGTGAGCAGGGAAATCCTTGAGTTATTGAACACCAGCTCAGCCAGGGAACAGTCCATTGTCGAGAAGTTTCGTTCACGCGGTCGAGCACAGGTGCAGGAATTCTGCGATCATGGGACTAAGGAGGAGTGCATGCGATACGGAGACACACCCCAACCCTGCAACAAACTGCACTTCAGGTAAATCCAGTAGTAGACCACAGTACAAAATCTGTAGTCTCACTCACCTTTTTTTAAAATATTTTTTTTTTAATAATTTATTTAGGCGGATCATCAATAAGCACACAGACGAGAGTCTTGGAGACTGCTCCTTCCTGAACACCTGCTTTCATATGGACACCTGTAAATATGTACACTACGAGATTGACAGCCCTCCAGAAGCTGAGAGCGGCTCCATGGGACCTCAGCCCGGTACCACTGAACTCACTCTGCATGCTGGAGATGGAGACAGCAATGTGGGGAAACTGTTTCCTTCTCAGGTGTGTGACCAACTGATTATTTTTACAGAGATTAATGTGTCTTACATAATCTTTGTTGTATTGGGTGCATTTCAGTTCTAACAGCTGAGGCACTCATGTCTCTCTGTCTCTCTCTCTCTCATGTGGTTTTCTCAGTGGATCTGCTGTGATATTCGCTACCTGGATGTGTCCATCTTGGGGAAGTTTGCAGTGGTGATGGCTGATCCACCATGGGACATTCACATGGAGCTTCCATATGGAACTTTGACAGATGATGAGATGAGGAAACTTAACATACCTATTTTGCAGGATGATGGCTTTCTCTTCCTCTGGGTGACTGGAAGGTAAATACGTCCTATAAATATGTTACAGTGAGCAGCTATGCAACTGATTCACAAGATGTATGAAACACCCAGGTGTAAATTCGTTTGTAGGATTTTTCCATGCATTGTAATGCATCAACTATTTGACTGTGCTGTCATTCACAGAGCCATGGAGCTTGGTAGAGAGTGTCTAAGCCTCTGGGGGTAAGTACATCTGTCTTATACTAAATGTTGTATTATCTGTTCAAATACCAGTAAAGTTTTACTTTGTTTTTTTTATTATTATTATTATTATTTCTTTCTCAGGTATGAACGTGTTGATGAGATCATTTGGGTGAAGACAAATCAGCTTCAGCGTATTATTCGTACAGGACGAACTGGACACTGGCTGAACCATGGAAAAGAGCACTGCTTGGTGTGTTTCTGTGACCTTATATCCATGGGTGTTTTTATTCCTGCTTTTAATATTTCAAACACATTTCTCTTTCTTTCTCATATTAGGTAGGGGTGAAAGGAAACCCTCAAGGATTCAACAGAGGCCTGGACTGTGATGTGATTGTTGCAGAGGTAATAACAGCAAAAAGAAATGTCATCAAATACAGTCAAAACATTTTGTTGTCATATAGTATATTCTCCATATTTTGTGTTTTAGGTGCGCTCTACTAGTCACAAACCAGATGAGATCTATGGAATGATTGAGCGTTTGTCTCCAGGCACTAGGAAGATCGAACTGTTTGGAAGGCCTCATAATGTCCAACCAAACTGGTAATAAACAGTTAATGTTGAAAGTTTACCATTCATTTCATTCATCCCTTTTCTGTCTAAATTTCCTGTTGTTTTTATGCCCTCTCTTTTTAGGGTAACTTTGGGGAATCAGTTGGATGGAATTCATTTGTTGGACCCAGATGTAGTCGCTCGCTTTAAAAAGCGCTATCCAGATGGAGTTATTTCAAAACCCAAAAACATGTGAAGACATAACCAGCTCAGAGTGACTGCTACATGTTCAGTCCTCTCACAAGACTGTCAGGATTATAGAATAATTTGAAGTCAGGAAACCTTTTGTATTGTCAAGCATTTTTAATAAAAAGAACTAGGAGATTTATTTCTTATTTTACTCTTGTCTTACAAAGGATATTAGATTTATGTTTAGCAAATAAAACATTATACAACACAGAACATAACAGCTCATAGAACATAATAGCTCTAGCATTCTTATTATTGTTGAAAAGATGACATCATTTAAAAATGACAAATTTTCACAATCAGTTAATTGATCACAAAACTAAGAGGGGAAAAATTACATTAGTGACTTGTTTAAATGACTAATGTAACTAATTACATTAATGTCTTGTTTTCATAATTGAAAACTATAACCACTGTAC
Organism: Channallabes apus; assembly: GCA_030522415.1. Taxonomy (NCBI): domain Eukaryota; kingdom Metazoa; phylum Chordata; class Actinopteri; order Siluriformes; family Clariidae; genus Channallabes; species Channallabes apus. The sequence continues at coordinate 33,448,239 of CM060108.1, read as the reverse complement.
AAACATTATATTGCAAAATGCATACAAAGTGTTATGATAAAACACATGTCCTGGGTAGGTTTTAACACACTACTGTAAAACAAACTTATATCGGTTTGTTCAAATATGATTATAAGCTAAGAAAGCTCAACTGCATATGGAGTTTATGCGCTAAAATAGCTGGTGTGTAGCGTTTGACAACTTTACAACTGATAGAGCCTGTGCCTGTAGAGTAATTAATGTGAACTTTATTTCTGTGGAGGAAATACTTAGAAAAGGACACTTTTCAGACTGAAATAGAAATAGAGATAAACATTACCCTTAAAAGTAAAAAAAAAAAAAAAAAACTTTTTGATTTTATTTAGCAAAACACAAGAACAGACTTCAGTAACATGTGAAATAGTATCTGTTAAATAGTCACGAGTGAATTTAGCCTCATAAAGCACTGGGAACAAAAAGTGTTTGTACAAAAATGATACAAAGCATTGATCTCTGGAGGAACAGCGACATCTGGTGGTTTGCATAAATTAAAGAAGCCAGCCACTGAAGCACTGCCTCCACCTATATGACTGAAATAAAATGTATAAAAGTCATCTAATTTTGTGTTTATGGAAAAACATTATTGCAATTTAAACTTCTGCAGCAGTAAATGCATACATTGCTGCACTTATATTATAAATAGTTTTTCAAATAGTCTTTGTTGATATATTAAACTATCAAATAGCATATAGGCTCAATGTCCCCTATAGGTCCATGCATATTTATTCCTTATTGTAAGTATGTTGTGGCTGGTGAATGCTTGTGGTTGTGCAGGGCAGCAAAGATTCCCATCTTATTTGGTGGTATCATGCTGAACTTCTCCCAGACATTTGATTATTATTTTCTAATAATACTCATGATTCTTAGATAGTAAATAACCCAACATTATCTTGTATTAGTAAATAATTATATGGATGGCATTTTAGCGCTAAAACATTCTAAGCTATTAAACCAGTGATGCGGATTCCAATGCACTAAAGACGTCTGAAGCTTCAGACTTTGGTCTCATGGTATTGGCCATGTGACAAGCTCTGAGTATGCTTCACAAAGGTGGATAAAGCTTCGTTATTGTCCGCCCATCACTACTGTTATCGACATATTGCACTGCTTTAGCAGATATAAGCATACAACCTGTGACTCTCCGTGTGTCAGACAATTTAAAAGGAGCCATACCAGAAAATAATGTGATAAATACAACATACAAAGCACTTTGTGTTATCTTGTAAACATTTTTTCCTGAATGCACACCATACTCTCTTCTTGCTTCTTCGGTCTACCCATCCATTCTGAACAGAATTCATTGCCATCATTTTGTTAGTCCAGTTTGTGCCATCCAGGACATCACCCAGTTGCATCTCAACAGGGGTCAGAGTTCATTTAGCAGTGGACAGGAGTTAGTATGTGGCATCTATTGCATTGAAGTTGCTATCCATTTGGTGTCTAAAGGAAAGCCGAGCCTTCTGGGAAAAATATGCTTGAGGACTGCCCACACTGTCGCACTCACTTGATGTCGATGTAGTTGAGCAGAGACGTTGCTTTGGCTCCACTTTCGGTACTGCAGGTTCTTTAAGAAAGAACATTGGATTATTAAACAAAGATATAAATATATGGAAATTTGGAATTTACATCATCTAGAGGTTCCCCAGAGTAAGAAGATCAGTGTTTATACTGAATCTATAGCAATCAGCCATAATAGTGAAACCATTAACAATAAAACCAACTAAGTGCCAGTTGGGGCACTCTGACCCTTTGGAGCAAGGCTCCACGGGGCCTCTAGTGGTGTGATATGGTGTCTGTCACCAAGATGTTGGCAGCAGACCCTTTGGATGATGTGGGTTGTGGGGTGAGTCCTCCGTAGATCTGATTTGTTTGTCCAGCGCATCCCATAGGTGCTTAATTGGAATTTGGTTTTCATGGACCTTGAGCTCTTTGCCTGCTAGCCCCTTTGCTTGGTGGGCTGTAGTGTACTAGGTGTTCTGGTGGCTTTCTATCATATTCAGCATTGACTTTTCTATGAATGTTTGTGCTCCATTGGCTTTTCTGTGGGATCGGATAAGACGGGATGGCCTTTAGTCTATGTGGCATTGGTGGGTCCTGAGTTTACTGGTGTATAACTGATAACCAATGGTATTCAATTCACCTGGCAGTGGTCTTAATGATATAGTTGATTGGCATATAACCAGTGAAGAAATGAATTATATATCCCAACATGTGCCAAGTATTTCACTAATATATTCATAAGTGGTCAAAACACAGGGCATTGATTAAATGTATAATATAGTGTTTTTTACTGCTATTATTATTATTTTTATAGAAATGTTTGAAGAACTGACATCACTGGAGGAATTAAGGCTAGGCACGTCTACTGTTAAATTGAACCTTTTTGGAATGTAATAGTTCTTATATTTTTTTAGTTAACTCATAAGCTTGCCAAACTTCCCCGGGGTAAACCCTTAGATAATATGCTTACAACAATATAAGCATGGTGCCAAAAGAAAATTAAACTTCCCCCATGCTATAAACATGCCATAAAGTTTAAGTAGGATTACTAGTTGGATTAAGGTGAGGCATTAAAAATGCTATTACTGCAGCCAACAAAGTGACATAAATCATGACCTTTCCTTCTACCTTATACAGTATATTAGTTCAACGTGTTTAAACAATTCTAAGACGCTAATTAAATACAGTTATATTACACATATGGTTCTCCTACCTGTTTCAGGAGGACACTCTTTGTTCTTGCACCGCTCTTTGCAACGCCTGTAAAAGGGGAAGCACAGGAGTACCTTCACACCCATTCCTCCAAGCGACACCGCACAAAGAAAAGACCTGAGTAAGGAAGAAAGGAGACACGTTCAGTGTGTTTTATCGAATTCTGATATTAAAAAGTCACATATTAAAAGGACCCTTCATTTGTGCTGAATAAACAAACAGCTATTCAGTCCTGATCTTATAACAGCAATTGAAATGTTAAAGGCAGCATCAGTGTGTGACCTTAAATTTTAGTAGTGCAAGACAATAATAAATGCCATCCAGTGTACAGTCTAGCAGTTTGCTTACCGCATTTGATTGCCAGCAAAATTTTCCAGCCCAAGTATGTCTCTAAAACTACATCAAACTAAAACTAGCTCTTAATCCCGCTTAATCCCTCTTTCCCTCTCCCAATCTTCACGAGAAATCTTACCATAGTAATCGTTCAAAATAAACTATGCTTTTAATCTTGTTGCGGGAAATTTTTATTAGTTTGATGTTCTGATTATTTTGCCATAACACAGGATTTTCTTGGTAGCAGTGTATTTTTAAACTGTGGCCCAACTGGGCAGAAGTATGTAAATCTGGCAACTCTATCAGTGATTGATAACCTAATGGGCCTCTATTAGTGCTTGTTGCAGATCCCGTTTTTGTCCCACAGGCCCAATAATACAGCAATAGAGCAGAGTGAATCAGTGAGCGTACTAACCTTACAACTGTGCGGCATCTAGAAAGATGACTTACTTCTGTCACTTAGCGACTTGTATATCTTTGGCCATTGACAACAGGTATTACTTTAAAATGTGAGATGGCAAATAAGGACTTTATGAAGATTCAAATTTGCTGAACGACTGAATAAGCTACTGGTTAAGAGTGATAGTCAAATCTTATCTCTCCTTGATTGCCAAACTGCAATCTTTTGCTATGTAAGTCTGTGTCTAGATGTCAACATGCTGCTAAACCTTTGATTGACATTAGTCTACAGAGCATGACGAGTTCCCATAGTGGGCCTACTAATCTTGGTATGATAGTCTTGCACTGTTGAGAGCCATAACGTCTCTAATACAGTGATTGTCATTGAAGAATCTGTAATGTGTTAAAACTTGAACCGAAAACCAGTTTTACTGGTTAACATTCAATTTACTTATCTTTTAGGATATATATCTAGTGGAAATTAACCCAATTCTTTTGGATATCTCTTTCTAATTCACGTAAACCATAAACAATCTCAAGCTCTCTTCTTAGGAAATGATACAATCTATGTCAGTAATCATGACAACAGCTTCTTCATACTATATGAAATGTCTCATTTTCTCTAAAGCTGGGTAGAATAATATTGGTTTATCTAGAGTCTTGCTTTTTCCTCTCCTCTGTACCCCCTCCCTATCCTCAACTCACCCTAGGCTATTTGGTAACCTCTCATATGCCTGGCAGCTTTCTCACAGAACTGATAATCTGGCACATGATGAACTCAATTCATTCCCAGCCTACAAAAATCCATCTGGCATAATGTTAGTTCCTTTCAAGGCCAAAGTGGTAATTGTAAATTTACATTTGACTGATGTTTTATACAAAACCAAATGCAAAAAACAGCCTTTAAAACTGTCAATTACTGCAAGGTGTAGAAGGTTAAATGAAGTGTCAGTATTATGCAAACAATAAAAGGATAGGCTTGAGATTTTACAGTATTCTTGTAAATTGTTGAACTATGATCACAGTATCCGCTTTCTGCATTTACATGCATCTACCTCTGCCATTGGTATTTAATGAAAGAAAGCATTGCAGTTGGAAAGTGTTAAGGATTAGCATAGAGTGCAAAGAAGAATTGTACCGTATACATATAAAAAAATTTCGTACAATCTCCACGCATTAATAAACATTTGTAGGCACATTAATAGGAATGTGACTTGTTGTCTTTTACTGCAACCCTGCTGTCATGAAATCATGACTAGCTATTAGGAGCATTTAATGATCACTAGATCCAGCAGATTTTCTATTACTATGCCAAAACAACTGTAAAAACATACAAAAGTTTAACATAAATGTTTTTTTTTTAATAAATTTTAATTATGTAGGTTTTCCTTAAGCCCTTAAGTTTGAACTGAAAAGCAAAAGCAGCAAAACACTAGTTGCAATTTTTCTCTTTCTATTAGAATAAGACTAGCCAACGTGCATGCCTCTCTGTTCTCTCTCATATCACACCCATTATTTAACACAGACATATTGTGTACAGTGGCTGGTCAGTGGTAAGTTATTGTAAGACCTTGTTCATTCCCTGGCAGGACGCAAGAGGGACATAGTCCAGAACACATTTGAGAAGGAGTGAAATAAATCACAACTGACGACATAAAGTCCATAGTGAGCCAACCTTCAATTATATCTCTGTAACTTGAGTCTCGGTATGACGTGGGAAAGCCATGGCTCTGTGTTAAGTTCTTGCTGCTCAAGTAGTTGTTTCCCCCAAAATTTAACTACACATCCAAATTGTTTATAAACAAAATGTCTACTTGTCTACATAACTTTGCTATATTATTGAACTAAATGGATGATCAAGCTAGATAGCTTGGTCAATATTTGTTCTGTTTCCTTTTCAGGTTATGCTACCACAACTGAAAGAATTCAGCTTGACATTTTTAAAGTAATAAGCAAAAGTTTTGACTTGCAACACAATGCCACACCTACTCTCTAACTGTTTTAAGAATGTTCTGCAAGGTTCACTGGCTGCACAAAGTTTATACTTTTGCAAGTATCCTGCTCACATCTTGTTTGCATCTCTAGGACAGGATTTTACACCAAAACCATCCAATTATTAATCATACAATCAGAACTTGTGAAATGTTGTTTGGACCATGGGATAAAAAATACATTAGAATGAACTATTTAGGGCTTCTTTTAAAATTATAAATGTATTTACCATATTCCCACACTGATTACTGATTAAACTGTATTGCATTAGAATTTTCTTAGATATTGCATTGTGTGCATGTGGCATTGAGTGCATGTTTCATTGTGTGCATGCGTCTCTTGGGAATCTAGCACTGAGCCCTGTACTGTATGAGTGTGGCTGCCATTTAAATTCATCTTCTTCTATACCGCTTAATCCTGTGTTCAGGGTCGCAGGGGACCTGGAGCCTATCCCAGGAGACTTCGGGCACTAGGCGGGGTACACCCTGGACAGGGTGCCAATCCATCGCAGGCCATTTAAATTTTACATAATTATTTGGATACTTGCATACTAAATTTGTTCTGTTAGAAGAGAGACTTAGTTGTAGAGAAACATATGGTAGTGCTGATACCACACAGTTCCATGAATTGAAGTTCAGTTTAACCTGAGCTCAAGTTACAGCCTGTGTGGAGTTTCACATGTTATCCCCAGGTTTCCCCAAGGGCTCTCCAATTTTCTACCACCTTCCAAAAATCATGCTTGCACTCTGTGTGTGTGTGTGTGTGTGTGTGTGTGTGTGTGTGTGTGTGTGTGTGTGTATGTGTGTGTGTATGTGTGTAAGATGGCCTGCAATTGACTAGCATCCCTTCCAAGAGTATGATTGCTTCTCACTCAGTATTCAGAGGACAGGCCAAAAAAAAAAAAAACTCTACCATCCAAGTTTAAATCTCGTTATGCAAACTTGCCTATGTGGGTTTGAGCTGGTGCATACCTAAAGTAAAGTTTTTTAAAGCTTAAGTTTTATTTTCGTCACTGAAGAATTTGAAGCATTCCAAAGTAATATACTTATAGAAATAACTAAATAATAGCACCTTATTAAAGGGGTTTAATCTTGATGCAAATACTGCATTCATACTTTTTACAAGCACAGAGCTCCTATCAACAGTTATTATTATTAATATTCAATAGGTTTAGATACCAGGCAGCACAAATTAGTGGTTTAGTGGTTAACACTGTCACCTTGCAACTCTAGGGTCAGTGATCGATTCCCTGTGTGGTTTGTGTGCACAGAGCGTGCATGAGTTGTTAGGCTTGGTGGGTTTCCTGAGGGTGCTCAGGTTTTCTCCAACATGCAGATTGCGCTAATTGGCGTTCCCAAATGACCCATAGTGTCTGAATGAGCATGTGACTCTGTGTATGTGTGTGCACTGGGATGGATTGGTTTCCCGTCCACTGTGTACCCAGCCATGTGCCCCAAGTCTCCTACAGGATAGGCTCCAAGTGGCCATGTGTAAAGGACAAAGCGGTATAGACGATAAGGTTTCAATAGCAATTAATCTCGCGTGATATTGAAACACACTCAGGACTGCGATGAGTGTGTTTCAGTGTGATGGTAATAACTGTCCAAAAACTGTGGGCTCATGCATAACAAGTCAGAAGACAAACTGTCTGCATTTTCGTGTTCTTTACAGCCTGCACTCGAATTATTTGAAAACGCAGGCTAAGTGGATTATCAAGCTAATAATAACAAGTGAGACGAATTGTAAATTGGAGATTCTGGAGGCTCTTTAGGATTTGCAGAACCTTCTGCTGCCAGCATGATGTGATGTTTGTGAGCAAAAGATGATTTCCGTGTGGGCGGGAATACTTTTGGCTTCAGGCAGAAAATACGCAAACCTATATTGTGTAGCCATGGGATAGGGTGTAGGACCCATATTTACGCAAAGAAGTGTTTTTGTTTCAAAGACGCATTGTGTCTTAAACAAACACAGCACGGCGATAAGCTCATCAGCGTGTCGCTGTGAAAATGTGCGCGCGGCTCCCGCTCCATTCACACCAGCACGCGCGCGCCTCACTGCACGCGTGCTGTACGTGACGCTCGAGCCCCACGCAGTAATGAAGGTGATTTATGCATCACGGCTTACATGCGATAAATCTTGTAGTTTTGCAATAAAACTCCGCACCTGTAATCTGAATTCACGGTCAGACCTATGGTCCAAAGCAGTTATTTTTTGTGTAAAGTCTGGAACATAAACGTGTCTTAGAGAAACAAATCATGAGTATAGAAAAAAAAAAATAGGTCAGTTAACCAGCTTATCTTATCCATTGCCACCAGCTTATCTTATCCATCCATCACAGTCACCTAATAATAAAACAAACCATCTTCATTGTGAGCATTGTCTTTGACTGATTTCAAACATATCTTTCACAAATGATATAGTAAGATTTGTTATTATTGTTATATATTTTATAAATACTTTCTATGTAATGCAACATCCTTTATGTTTCTATCTAGCATAATATTTTAAGGTACAATATTAAGTTACCAAAGACTTTAATACTCACTACGCAGTTTGACAGATTAAGATTAGATAGATAGATAGATACACAAGTAAGCAACAAGCAAGAATTGCAGTGAGGAAAAGGACTGATTTCTAAACTATAAACGTGAGTTTATAATAGTGTTTATTATAATATTTTTTATAATAGTGTTTATTACTGCCCTAACCCAAATACAAGAGCAATATGACGATATTGATATGATGATAAAGTTTCTTGTTTGACAGACACTCCCACCCAGACACACCTCCAACAACCAACGCGAGTCAGGGAAAGGAATCCACAAAACACGCGTTGTGTTGCCTTTACACTACGCTTTTCATGGGCGATTGAGCTACTTTTAGTGTATAAATAGTCATTTAAATGTTCACTTACCAATTTTAGGGAGCAGTCACCAGACAGAGGAATGTGAAGTATGAAATGTGCGTCACACCAAATCAGGCTGCAGGTCCTCAGGCTGTCTGTCTGTCGGCTGCGCTCAGGTCCCTCGGAGATTACTGTCGGTCCGCGGGACAACCAGCGAAAGCGGGAGGACAAGATGTCGAGTGATATTACGTGTCTGTGTGTGTGCGTGTGAGAGAGAGAGAGAGAGAGAGATCCCTGCACGGAGAGCTCTGGCGCTTTTTAAACGGATTTAGAGCGACCTCAGGCTCCAGCCCTCCTCCTCCTCCTTCTCTCAATGGCGCTGCGAGACTCTGGCCCGCCTCCAAAGTTGAGTGATAAATATTCCCATTTCTAACAACCTTCACCTATAATTGTGCTACTACTGCTCAACATTTCTTATTATATACTCGGGTTGTTTTACGTGCATCTCTATTTTTCTGAGCATATGAAAGAAAGAAAGAAGCCCTGTAAACTGACTGACTGTAACAAAGGTATGTAGGTACTGTAGGCACAACTTTATTGCCATTACATAGTACAGGTACTCAGCAACCAAATGCAGTTTAGCATCCATCACTAGTGCAAATATATTCATTGTGATATATATATATATATATATATATATATATATATATATATATATATATATATATATATATATATGTGTGTGTGTGTGTGTCTGCTACTTGTGCTCTGTAAAGACTTCATTACGCCTCTAATCTAAGCTGATAACTCTTCTTGCAAGAACTATTACAGAAAGGCTGACCTCTGTGTCTTAAAATCACAACTAACTGTTGTTTTTGTTGTTGTTATGTAATTACCTAATTCCACATGTGTTATTTTATAGTTTTGAAATCCCCAGTATTGTTGTAGAATGTAGAAAATAAATAAATCACTAAACAAAAACAAAGAAATTTGTAAATGACCCCAAACTTTTGAAAGGTAGTGTATATGCACCCAAACAATCAGAAAGGGGATTTGTCAGACATTACCCTAATGCTCAACAGTCTAACTTCTGTACCTTTTGCAGAATATCAGTCTGCCCCTGATGTTTTTTCTGTAGAGAAATGGCTTCTTTCACTCACTCATCTTCTATTCCGTTTTATCCTGTATTCAGGGTCGCAGGGACCTGCAGCCTATCCCAGGAGGGTTAGGGCACAAGGCAGGGTACACCCTGAACAGGGTGCCAATCCATCGCAGGGCACACACACATACAAACACTCATATTCATGTACTACGGGCAATTTGGGAACGGCAATAACCTACATATCTTTGGACTGTGGGAGGAAACCGGAGTACCTGGAGGAAACCCACCAAGCACAGGGAGAACATGCAAATTCCATGCACACAGCCTGGCCGGGAATAGAACCTGGACCCTGGAGGAGCAAGGCGACAGTGCTAACCACTACACCACTGTGCCACCTGGGTTCTTTCATTCCCTTCTTAAAATGTATTAAGGTGAGTGCTACAATCAATCCTGTGTCATGCTTTTTAACAGTTAAGCATCCTGAGACCATTCATGTGTGAGGTTTCTTCTCAGCCAAGGGAATTGTCCAACTCACCATTTTGCCTAAGAACACAGAGAATACCATAAAAACATCATTCGAGAGCAACTTCTTCCAACCATTCAAGAACAGCTTGATGACAAACAATCCATTTTCCAGCAAGATTGAGCACCTTGCTATAAGACAAAAGCTCGGGAAACAAAACATCGTGCCCATGGCTAGGAAACTCACCAGACTGTATTCCAATTGAGAACTTGTGGTCAATCTTTAAGAGGTAGGTGGATAATCAAAAACCTGAAAATTCTGACAAACTCCAAGCATTGATTATGCAAGAACGGGCTGCCATCAGTCAAGATGTGGCAAAGAACTTGTTTGACAGCATGCCAGTGCGAATTGGGAACACCTGAGCCTTACGTTAAGTTCCCTTATAACTAAATTAAAAAAAAAAAGTGCAGTAAGCATTCATGTACTGATATAGTCTTAGGCTAATAGTGTTAAACTGGAAGTGTCCATTTGGTTGTGAGGTATAAAAAGACACAATGAATTTCAGTATGTTCCCTGGCATAAAAATAAAATAACACTCTGTATTCAGTGTATATTTCACTAATTTATTTACTTCAGTAGCACCATTAATTGACAGAAAGAAATCATAACTGGAAGATCTTGCATGGGATTTGTGAAAAAATGTACCAGGTTTACAAACTGCCCTTGTAGGCTCATTGACATTGTTATTCTGGCCAGTCTCACAGGAACATTGCCAATGGATTTAGTCCAATGGAAATTTTATGGAGTTGGTTTCTAAAGGAAAAACTGATTAGAATGCACGCCAGTATGCCTGTTGCACAATCTGGGGCGCAGTCCAGTTTCCCTTATGATGAGAGCCATGTTAAGAGTTAGAGCCCATTTTTAAATATTACAGTAGATTCTTGGTATAGGAGGACAAAATTGCATTTATTTCTAACGTACACCTTTCAGATACTAACAATGGTATAAGAGTAGCAAATTAACTGTATTGATTTTTTTTTGTTTATCAATGTTGGTTTGGAGGTGATAGAAACAAATCTAAAGCAAAAACAAAAGCTTTCATGTGTAGTAGACAAAGCACTTAACACACTTTATGTCTTTAAGTGCAACATTAACGTTCTGAGAAAAAATACACATAAAATATTTTTTCTTTTATTTTTTCTTTTGAAAGTCCACTTTCATGAATCAGTCATTTCCCCACATTTGTATTCCGTCTGATCTTTCTTATCTTCCACCAATCTCTTTAATATTGATTTCTCTCTTGGTTTAATTTAATTGACAGAAAAAGATGGATGTGGTTTAGACAGTTCTGGAGACATGTTTTGGTACACTATCTCTGAGTGATATGCAGCAAATGGTTAATAATTAACAATGAGCTGTGGGTCCTTGATAAGGTGCAGGAGATCCCAGTAGCTGAGCTTTATTCGTTCACTCCGGAAAGGTAATAACTCTCAGGTCACTGCAGCGTTCAGAAACATTTCAGGCTTGGTCTTTTTTTTTTTAATTACAGTTGGACACATGCCTGGTTGTTTGAATACTGACTATGGATTATGCAACAATTATGCAAAGCCTTGTTTGATAACTTTAAGGCCCTATTGCTCAAGGCAATTCATAATAAATATATAATTTTCTCTCAATAAAAAAACAAGGCTGCAATTTAATTAATAGTTTCACAGAGTGTATTAACTATAAATGATGTCATAAATTAAATGCAGTGCAAAGAAAGTTCTGTTGTACAGTATATTACTACAGTTTATCAGTCGCCTCAGTCACCTTTAAGTGGTTGATACCAATGTCTGAATATGGAAATAGTCTCTCTTTCTGATTTCTGAAAGCTTATTGGTCAGCTGTCATTGTGACATAATTTAGAGCCCACAATGGACCAATCAGTCTGTCCAGTATTTATGCTAGGGGGAATCTTTGGCCCTAATGTTATTCAGCAACTGGCAGCCAATGATGTCAGAGAGCAACAGATAAGAATAGCAACTGGATAAACATAGGTAGCAGTGTTGGCAGTCATAGTGTTGGCAGTGATATTTAGGAAATGGTACAACATATAATCTTGTGGAAAATTACACTTTTCCAACATATAGTTCATTCTAGAATGAGGCATCAAAAGATTTTAGTTTTATCTCTTTAAGAACTGTTTTAATAAACCAAATTATTATTATCAGCCTTGCTCAATAAGCAAAACATATCTAGCTTAATCATATACAGTAGAAACTATATTTGTCTTGATATATAAATATCATTAAAGCAGAAAAACTACATCAATGAGGGAAAAAAGGTTATGGTTGTCGACTGTGTTTGACAGAAGAAAATGGCATGTTTAGTCCTGCAGGTAATAGTGTTGTAAGAAGGGTTTACACCACCATGCATTCCTAAGCCTTAAGACTGTATTCATACTGAACCTCTGCTGAACTCAGAAACATACAGTTATTACTGGCACCCTCTAGCGCAAGTCGCCTTAGACCAGTTTTTCAGTCCTGTTACCCCATATTCCCCCTCCTACCAATGTCTTGCATTCTCACCCACTTCCTCCTCCTTTAACCCTATCCCTGCTTATTCTTATAACCACCTCTTTTTCTTGATCATACATTCTTCTTATATACAGTATATACAGTATAAACAAACATGTCAGATTAGAAGACACATGATATACGTTTCCTGTCTGTCACAAGTGCGGGTTTGTTTTTCACTTCCTGAAAGTCTGGCTTGGCTTTTTTTTTTTTTTTTTTTTACCCTGCCAGAGCTTATCTAACACTAATGATGTGATGTCTCTTTGGAGTTATTGAGTCAAGAAGAAGCCGTGGTTTCTGTGTGGTAGATGTATTTGTGTACTACCTGTCAAAAATAGACAGGTTTGTCAGTGCGTGTGTATTAAAGCAGATTTCTCTAAATAACACTAAATAACAGTGTATTTGTTCAGATTTGACTCAATTTGTTCAACATAGAAACGATTGTTCACACAACACCGGGCATTGTTTTCATCAGATTCATTCATGTGTGCTAACTGGACTGCTCCAGTTCTGTTCTGTTCTCTTCTGTTCTGTCATTAGATTCATCACGGAGGGTTGTGTACGTTTTGTGCCTGTGCTTTACGTGCGTTGAAAGACTCCACTATTGGCAGAATAGTGAGTTTGCATTAGTTCCTTTTAGTAAACACCATTGACACTGCCAGACCTTTTTTTCTCACCCTGGGCTAAGCTCCCCTTCCCCTCAGCTTGTCACTCTTTACATTCACAGTGTGGATGTATGTGATTTGCATGAGAAAAGAGCAAACAGTTTGATTCTTCATGTTAGCTCTTAATGACCTGTTTTCCATATATTAAAAAGAAATGAATGAATCTCCTGAAAAAAGAGTGGGAATTCAAAAAATTGAGTTGTATGAAGATATCCATATGCAAAACCAGACTACGGCCCCGATCCTGACGATCAAACTAATTAAACTAAAAAACGTCAAATTAGTTTGACATTCCAAACTAATTCATTTATTCAGATTTTACCGGCATGTAACATACAGCCATGCATTCCACAAAAATCTTTTTCATAAGTTGAAGACTCCATTAAGACATATCTGATAAAATACACAGAACAAGTGCACTCACAGTCCTCCTCTCCAGATATGGCTAAAGCATGCATGGTGTGTTTATGTTTCTCAGTTTGTGGAGCTTATTTAGAGTGGAGTACAGCTAGACAATATGTCACAACTACTGTATTAAGTCACCACTCAGGTTTGTAGCCTCCTCAAAGCGTGACTCCAAATTTATAATGTGTATTTTTCCCTGGCTGTACTAAAGTCTTTAAGTGGTGAAAAACATTACTTATCCAGGATTGGTTTCTTATTTCTTATTACTCTGATTACAGTACAGTACTTGTTTAAGCTGACCTAAATACCAAGGAAGATTTTGTCCACAGGTGAACATTAATAACACTGAGTACAAGATGATGTTTTCAAATAACTTACATTCAAAGTCTCTTCTGAGCTGTTTGTACAGCTGTCGCTTCTTCCTCTAGGGTGCTGCTAAACCTGCTTTCACACAGGATCTAGCCCAAACTGGTGCAGTGTCCCAGTAAAGTTCCAATCCACAGCAAACACATAAACACGATTGCTGTATTATTGTTAGAAGGACTATTATTGTTAAAAGAAAACCAATTGGATCAAAGGTAAAACTTATATTATCCAGCCTGAAAGCTTCAAGTACAATGTAAAGATATTACTCAAATGTAGTCAATAATTAATACATGTCTATGCCATATCAGGTTTAATAATTGATTACAATAGCGATATAAATAGCACAGAGTACAAGGTTAACATGAACAGAAGATTTGATCATGTAGATTCATGTTAATAAATAGATATGCTGTTTTCTTCCCTTCACAAGGTCTTTCATTCACAATCCTCCATCATCCTGCAAAAAAGAAATAAACATGTCCCATTTAATGTTGATAGATGACCTCCACTCATGTACAATAAACATCAGTCATTACTTGACTTTCAATGTTTCTTCCTTCCATTCTGATTAGATTTTAGCCGCTGACACAAAGTGCAGATAATATTAGGCTTATATGTCCTGCATGTTACTGAATGTTTAACCATGAATTCTGATTTATTTTTCAATCCTATAATGAGTATTCTGTCACTTGTTTTACCTTACATATTAAATTGCCCTTATAACGTATTAATGATCATTAAATTAATTAAGCCATCTATTTGTCTCCAACCTCTTGAAAAACCACCAAAGAAATTTGATGAAATACTGTGGTAACATTTACCTCTGGGGTTTTTCGACAGTCCCCACAAATACAACCCATACATCCATTAATGACCTGAATCCCAAGAAGCACAACCTGCAAGACACCCAGGCCTAATATGATAGAGAACAGAACGATGTGCCACAGGACGGCATTTTCCGGGAAAACACAGTCTGACCATTTAGATTTATCCACCAAATAGCTGGAACTACTGCAGAGAGAAAGAGAGAGAGAAAACTAACATGAGTTCAGTCATGATGATTCAGAGCTTAAAGTTTCAATTTATTAAGTGTCTACACACAAGTAAAACATGTTTGTGGATTATATGCATATACTGTAACTGCTTAACCAAAAGATATGTAAAATAGTGTTTTTGACGTGAGTCCAGGGCTTAGTTACTCTTGGGTGAGGTTCTTAAATGGACAATTCCATTCTCCTGAGGCCAGACGGCATTTTGGTCCAATAGCCAGTGCTGCGGATGCCACACTGGTGCTGTATATTGCCCCAATTAGACCGAATGCAGAGGAAAAGACAGAGTTCAGCATCTACAAACACGCAGGCAGTCAGATATGAGCACACATTTGTTCTCAACTGTCTTATGTATTTGTTTAGCTAATTAGTGCTATGCTTTTAACCAAACCTCAGTAACCAATATTTTGGGCTCCATTATAGGTCTCAAATTTACAGATTTGCACAAGCTTGCAAAAGTAAAAGGTCACACTGAGTCATTTACTGGTTTACAAAGTTCATTGATTTGTTGAATGTTGTAGGACATTTTACTCAAATAGCAGTTCACTTTGTTTCTGATTTCACAGTTGAAAATATTTTCTTTTTTCTCCAGATTCACTAAAGTGAATCTTCCACCCAAACGAATTGTTTTACTCACACGGCAACGATTTCCACAGCAGCCCTTCCCACAACAACCCTTTCCACCAGCTCTGATAGCCGAACAGCTTGGACACAGCATCTTATGGAAAAAAGAAATACTGGTAAACGTATACAGTATATTAAAGGACATATACAATGAGACCTTTTTCATTAATATACAGTAATAATATTCATTAATACATCTAGCTCTATATTTATACATTTATATTTATGTTACTGATCAATTGTATATGACAGGTGAGATTTTATGACTTTATGACATTGGTCAAAGTTTAAATTATGACCTTACATAATACACAAGGTCTACAGTTTAATAATTTGTTAATCATACAAGAGAATAATAATTCAAAACCAATTTTACATTTTATATATTAGTATAATAATAATAATAATAATAATAATAATAATACATTATTTAATTAATTAATTAATTAATTTGTGTAAAAAGTAATAACAAATAGCGGAGTGTTAATATTCAGAATTAAAGAAAGTGTAAGACACAGGAACACTTATGAGATATGCCATTAAATAAGCAGTACTATACATATTCAAGTTCATAGCTAAGTTAAAATAACTTTTTTTTTTTTTTAATATGGCCATGGAACAGAAAAATCTTTTTACTTACAAATAATCCTCCACCCAAGAATCCTCCCATCAGCCAGACTTGTAAAGAGATCTGATCATTTTCCAAAACATTGCCATCGGGGAAGAACAACAACAGGTTGGCTATCATACACAGAAATGCAGAGGGCAACAGCACCAGACCCACTAACCGTGCACACTTTCCTGTACACATTTTTGCTTTATTTTTAAATATTAATTCAGCTACTTTAGGACCCTAAAGCTGGAGCCAAGACTGATGTATGAACTCCAGAAACTAACTGTGCCTCTGTGACCAAATGGTGAACAAAGTCATAGAAAGGGGAGTGTATTACAGAGCAAATGAATCTTTGTGCCCCAATGATACATGGTGGTGATCCGAAACTCCTGCATGACCTTTGATATCTGTTCATATTTACTGATCTACTATCAGTGTCATTTATGGTTTGTTATCACAAGCGAATGTGTATTTGGGTGTAATAAAAGGGATGCGTAGGTGACATGCTGTATGATGCATGATTTATTGGTTACTTTAAAGTGGGTGGGAACATGGGTTTCCCTGCTGATTATTTTAGCCTGCTGTTATTTTTCTCTAAAAGCTGTATCCAAACTAAATCTTTTTTTTTCTTCTTCCAGATGGAAAGCAAATACATTTTTCAATCATTTACAAATAATGCAAATTGAACACTATCAATACCGGAATATAGTTATACTCTGTAGGCTATAAGGTATTAAAATGATGTAGATAGTAACATTAAATTAAAATGAAATGAAAGTTGTAAATGAGCTAAATGTTTAATTTCTACATGATCATTTTCTATGGACTTCGATACTAATATGAATTACGGAGACTTGTCTAGGAACATTACAAAGATGAAATATCTTTCCTCAATTGTTAAATATTTTAGATAAAACAAATATTATAACAGTTTCCTCCGGGTACTCCGGTTTCCTCCCACAGTCCAAAGATATGCAGGTTAGGCTAATTGGCGTTCCTAAATTGCCCGTAGTGTGTGATTGGGTGTGTGAGTGTGTGTATGTGTGTGTGCCCTGCGATGGATTGGCACCCTGTCCAGGGTGTACCCCGCCTAGTGCCCGAAGTCTCCTGGGATAGGCTCCAGGTCCCCCGCGACCCTGAACACAGGATTAAGCGGTATAGAAAATGAATGAATGAATGAAATATTATAACAAAATTTTAGGCCATGATATTAGCCTAGAATAAACTTTAGTTAGGAAATAACTTTCTTCATTCAATTGGCCTACATTTCGTGGTCATTGCATTAATTAGTTTTCACCTCTGTGTATTTTTACTACAGGACACCATGAAAATGTTAAATAACATTTGACCGCTTTAGGTTTTCACATGATTAAGATTTTCCATTATACATGCTGCTTCAAACATTAGCATGAAAATGTAATTAATTATAAACTGTAGTCTATGCCGAAATAATTAGCTGCATTTGTTTCCCCATTTTACGGAAAGCAAACTTTTTTTCAATGTTTTAATGAAAAGAATGAATATCTAAACATAAGAACAGGTAGTGATCTCCACAGGTCTGTAACACAATCCTGTCTCTGTGACTAACGATAAATAATAAGCTACAGTTATAGCTTTAAATATAGCTGGAATAGTTTATTTACTTAAACTTTGTCCTTCCCCTTCCCTCGACTTTCCCGAATGATTTACAGCCAGAGCAGAGTCTTTCCCCTAATGATTGCTGTTGTTCAAGACGTGCTTGTAACTCACCTAATAAGGTAAAATATTTTCTTTTTTATAAAATACATATTAAAGTGTGCTTAATACACGCATTAGAATGTTAAACATGGCACTATTCTTTCCCTAGCGGACCCTGGCAATTTGCCTAATTACATATTTCTATTAAATGCCATTTTTAGTATGAATTTCTTCTTACACGTGTCTAGTTCTTTATTAGTAAATTATTGCTCTATGCAGTTAGAACCATTCCTTGAAGTTACGAAGTTCAGTGTAGCTGAAATAAATCTTCTCCCACAGTTTAACTTGCCTTAGAATGCCTTAAAAGAAACAAGAAAATTTGGACCTGTTCCAAATGGCACCTATGTCCTGCAGTCATAACCAAAGTCCACATAACTCCAAATTTCCAGGATTTACCTGATTAATGTCCATTACATGATGTCCAGGAATGATTTTCCCCCACCCTCAGCAAAATTTAATGCACTAGTCTACTGGCCTGGCAAACTAAGACCAATTCCCTCAAGCAGAGGGGATCCATGTACCATCGCATCAACAGTGTCTGGGAAAGTTAGTGTTTCCATTTGGCCAATATGTGAATGCGCCTTTCCACTAGCTTGTAGGAAAGTATGTGGGATACATGAATTAGTTAGCATATTACATATGATACCTTCATAGGGTATACATTTTAAATACCATTTCTACTGCAATCTTTAAAAGAAAAATTTATATGTTTGAATGAAAAAACATTACATTTAATATGCCTAGCCATTACGCTGTCCAGGGTGTACCCTGCCTTGTGCCCAGAGTCTCCTGGGATAGGTTCCAGGTCCCCGCGACCCTAAATACAGGATAAAGCAGCATAGAAGATGAATGAATGCCTAGCCATTAATAAGCTGAAAGGTCCAGCTTGGATGGACGAATGTCGAGTGAGCCTCTTCAAAACACCTGTTAAATAAAAGACCTTATATAAAAATGTTTAATGAATGTACAGTGGGGCAAAAAAGTATTTAATCAGCCACCAATTATGGCCTGCAATTTTCATCATACCTGTAGATACCTCAGAGACAAAATAAGAAACAAACAATCCAGAAAATCACATTTTTAAAGAATTTATTTGCAAATTATGGTGAAAAATAAGTATTTGGTCAATAAAAAAAATTCATCTCAATACTTTGTTATATACCTTTTGTTGGCAATGATAGAGGTCATTTTTCTGTAAGTCTTCACAAGATTTTCACACACTGTTGCTGATATTTTGACCCATTCCTCCATGTAGATCTCCTCTAGAGCAGTGATGTTTTGGGGCTGTCGCTGGGCAACAGGGACTTTCAACTCCCTCCAAAGATTTTCTATGGGGTTTAGATCTGGAGACTGGCTAGGCCACTCCAGGACTTTGAAATGCTTCTTACGAAGCCACTCCTTCATTGCCCGGGCGGTGTGTGTTTGGAATCATTGTCATGCTGAAAGACCCAGCCACGTTTCATCTTCAGTGCCCTTGCTGATGGAAGGAGGTTTTCACTCAAAATCTCACGATACATGGATGCATTCTTTCCTTCACATGGATCAGTCGTCCTGGTCCCTTTGCAGAAAAACAGCCCCAAAGCATAATGTTTCCACCCCCATTGGAAACAGTAGGTATGGTGTTCTTTGGATGCAACTCAGCATTCTTTCTCCTCCAAACACAAAGTTCTGTTTTGGTTTCATCTGACAATATGACATTCTCCCAATCGTCTTTTGGATCACCCAATTGCTCTCTAGCAAACTTCAGACTGGACAGGGCCTGGACATGAACTGGCTTACACGTCTGGCACTGCAGGATTTGAGTCCCTGGCGGCGCAGTGTGTTACTGATGGTAGCCTTTGCTACTTTGGTCCCAGCTCTCTACAGGTCATTCACTAGGTCCCCCCGTGTGGTTCTGGGATTTTTGCTCACAGTTCCTGTGATCTTTTTGACCCTACAGGGTAAGTTCTTGCGTGGAGCCCCAAATCGAGGGAGATTATCAGTGGTCTTGTATGTCTTCCATTTTCTAATAATTGTTCCCACAGTTGATTTCTTCACACCAAGCTGCTTACCTATTGCAGATTCTTTCCAGCCTGGTGCAGGTCTACAATTTTGTTTCTGGTGTCCTTTGACAGCTCTTTGGTCTTGGCCATAGTGGAGTTTTGAGTATGACTGTTTGAGGTTGTGGACAAGTGTCTTTTATACAGATAACAGATACCATTAATACAGGTAACGGGTGGAGGACAGAGGAGCCTCTTAAAGAAGTTACAAGTCTGTGAGCCAGAAATCTTGCATGTTTGTATGTGACCAAATACTTATTTTCCACCATAATTTGCGAATAAATTCTTTAAAAATTCTATAATGTGATTTTCTTTCTTATTTGGTCTCTCATAGTTGAGGTATACAGATGATAAAAAATACAGGCCTCTCTCATCTTTTTAAGTGGGAGAACTTGCACAATTGGTGGCTTACTAAATACTTTTTTGCCCCACTGTATGTACCATGGTGGCGCGGTGGTGTAGTGGTTAGCACCGTCGCCTTGCACCTCCAGGGTCCGGGTTCGATTCCCCGGCCAGGCTCGATTCCCGTCTCTGTGTGCATGGAGTTTGCATGTTCTCCCCGTGCTTGGTGGGTTTCCTCCGGGTACTCCGGTTTCCTCCCACAGTCCAAAGATATGCAGGTTAGGCTAATTGGCGTTCCTAAATTGCCCATAGTGTGTGATTGGGTGTATGTGTGTGTGCCCTGCGATGGATTGGCACCCTGTCCAGGTTGTACCCCGCCTAGTGCCCGAAGTCTCCTGGGATAGGCTCCAGGTCCCCGCGACCCTGAACACAGGATTAAGCGGTATAGAAAATGAATGAATGTATGTACCATAAGTATAATTATACAACAGGTAGTTCCAACCAAGGAATCTGATTAGAAAGAAGCAAGTGGTGATGGTGGATAGTAACATCATTGGGATGTTTACCTACTGTATATGTATAACTCCTTGTCACAGGTGTTCTAATAATGCTATTTGGGATTCAAGTCTGCACCTCTGGAAGTTAACAGAGCTTCTAAAGTGGAATAGGTGGGAATGAGAAGAAAAACGTTTACACGATTTACAGGACTGTGTTTCATTCTTCTCACCTTTTTGCTACATACTGTATACCGGTAAGAATTTAAAACTACTTCCACCCCTGTTAATTACACTAACTTTGTTACTAACTGTAAGTCACCATAGTTAGTTAGTTCTGCCAGCCACAGAAGGATGCGTGTTGTTGAAGCAAAATGACTTGGTAAACGAAGAAATTAATCAGAATCTGTTAATAATGAATGGTGTTCAGAGCATTGACGACACTTTATGTTTTCCTACCTCAGTTCACTCTCAACAGCCATGACACCTCCACTGATCACTCTTGAGCGTTTTGAATGTCTGCTTGAATGAAACACAATACAGTGGTTGCTTAGTCTTTCCAGCCTGCTTAGGCTGGAAATGTCCTACTCCATGCTAGTGGAGATTGATCTGACAGACGACAAGCAATCACCTACCACTGAGCAGAGGAACAAGGTCCTTGAAGCTTGGAATGCAGTGGAGGAGTATGATAAGCAGTCACAGAAGTTTGATCAGCTGTACAGGACACCATTTGGCAACACTAACCCAGAGACATACTTTTATTTTTTTTATGGCTTTTTACACTTAATCCCTTGGAAATAGAAATAGCTTTTAAATGATCTTGTATATTATGCTGTGTTGGTTTTCTCATTTATGCATGTTATTTCACAAAGTGATCAGTGCTACAGTAAAAGCGAATTGTTAAATATTAATGAATACGTACAACATCTGGAGTATATTTCTTTATATATAAACAGTGATACAGATAATGTACAGAGTATTAACGAGATCTGATGCCCCTCTCTTGGGCTAAATGTACAGCCAAACTTAAATACTGGCCTTCTATAAAAAAAAAAAATGCTTGTCCAATACTTTAATAATAACTGTTTGATTACTTGCAGGTAAGGACACCAACTATGGTATAATAATGATATAAGATGCTTAAAGCAACATAAATATTTAACTACTGTAGTTTTAATCAACTTCAGGAATGTTGATCTAGGTTTTAAGGTGTAAGGACCTTGATTAAAATATGCGATGGATACATTGCATTTAGGAAGATAAAGCATTCTCACAAACCTTTCTTTGATGAAGTAAACTATAGTATTTAATTGATTCCATGCAGGATTGTTACAGCCTAAAACATTAAACTAAGAACAGAATGAACGGTGTAATAGCGCCATCGTGAGGGCACTTTGGCAAAAAATGTGCAAGTAAAACACAGCTGTGCTCCTACAATAGTGGAGCATGGTATAGAGTTCCTCACCCAGCTCTTGTATTTTATTATATATCCACTACCAGACAAAAAAATTAACTCTAAATGAACTTCTCCTCCGCAGCAGAGGTAGGTTTTGGCCTTGCTTTCCGGGGATAGTCTTTATGAAAGCTATAGTGCTTGATGTATCACCACATTTAGAGAATGTTCAAATGATTTTTTTTTTTTTACTCTTAGCAAAAAAAAAATTTTAGCAAATTTTTATGATTATGGCTTACGGCTCATGAAAATCTAAAATCTAGTACCTTAAAATATTATAACATTACATTTTGAATTTAAGTAAATTACTATTCATACATTATAAATACTTTGCGTCTATTAGTTTAATACACTCTACCACAGTCATGGGGAAGACTGCTGACTTGACATTTGTCCAGAAGATGATTATCAACACCCTCCACAAAGAGGTAAGCTACAGGTGATATATGACTCTTGTCCTGCAGGTGCTGCAACATTTCAAGGAAACCCTTAAGGGGGTCACAAGAGCTTCCATTCAATTGGCACTGATATGCTAAATATGACACTTAATATGACACTTACAACCTCAGCTCAGCTAGGAATCATTTGTCATTACAACTTCAGTTTTTGTAGGAAGTGCTCTAAAAGTCATACCATGAAAGAGGAACTTGAATCACGCTTCTGAGAAAAGGCTAACAATTACTGATCATTGAGCTCACACATATAGTGAGATGAAGCATTATTCTTTTTTTTACTGTGGTTCCTAATACCAAGAACTTTGCAAGATTGAGAAAATCTAGCCTAAAATATGAGGCCACTTGGAATTCTTTGACTTCCTTCATAATCAAGACTACTCTACACTTTCAGCATAGGTTTCTTATTTAGCTAGTTAGTTTTGTTAATTTATGTTGTCCATTTATGTTGTATGTAGCAACGTGGTCAAGGAGGAACATTGTTTCGTTTCACTGTGTACTAAATTGTATAGGGTTTAAATGACATAAAAGTATACTTGAACTTGAAAAAAGGTATGCTTAGCATGAAGGTCAATTTCATGCCAAGAAGCTGCACATTCTGCACAGGAGTCAAATGGTTCTTCTTGTAATCGACTTTCCTTGTACAATGTAAATCAAGAGTTCTCTGTCTGTTGTCACTTGCTGCTAGGCTGTCAGTATATTAGTTGGCCAAGTAAACAGGTAAGTACATGGACGGTGCAGGAATTTCAGGGCATTTGGTTGATTTTTCTTCCTTCCTTCCTTGGTCCTTTTTTACTTTTTCTTTGCCAGTGTTGGAATTTACAACCCACTCATTCATTCATTCATTTTCTATACCGCTTAATCCTGTGTTCAGGGTCACGGGGGACCTGGAGCCTATATCAGGAGATTTCGGGCACTAGGCGGGGTACACCCCAGACAGGGTGCCAATCCATCGCAGGGCACACACACACACACTCACAACCCACTCTTATTTTTATATTTAGTACTGACTTCCTGTAGTTATTAACCAGCTTGAATTGGTCTGGTGAGTGCAATCCAAACCTGAAAGCTTATAAACAAGCAAACTTTTAAAAACTGTTACATTGGACATGGTGAGTTTTGTCAGAAGGGATTTAAGGAATAAAAACATCTATGGCTGCAACAGATGACTAAATATTCATTTAATATTGCAAACCTATACAAATGTGGTGAATTTTATCTATCTACAAAATTCTTGCTCTGCGCTACAATCTGTCAAAGCTGGTCTCAATGATAACTGCCCACCCCTTAGAAAAGTCGTAGAACCCAAATAAGCCGTACGATTTGACCCCTCTACACGGGTCTACGACAAACCGCACGGGACTAGTTACACACCAAACTTTTGTACAGAAAAAGAGAATGAACAGGGAAAAAAAGAATAATAAGCCTTCGCTTCGCAAGTAACACTAATAATAATAGTATGTTATGGCCACAAAACTAACATTAACAACATTAACAGGTGCTATTTATGCCCTTTATTAAAACTCAGATTGAATTATGGTAGTAATGTGTAGTATTATGTGTCCTCTGAAGATGTCAGTAGTCACACTATCGTTGATGCTGTCAGAAGAGAGTCATAATATTTTACATGTTGAGGTGTGTATTTATTTATTTTTTGCCCCTCTGCGTGTGTATACTGTACAGTATACAGTATGCTTTTGTTAGAGCCGTAACCCAACCCTAGTGTTTCCCCCGGGTACTCTGGTTTCCTCCGACAGTCCAATTGCAGACTGACTAATTGGCATTCTCAAATTGCCCGTAGTGTGTGAATGATCGTGTGAGGTGAGTGTGTGTGCTCTGTGAGGGATTAGCACTGCATCTAGGGGTACCCTGCCTCGTGCCCAAAGTCTTCTGGAATAGGCTTCAAGGCCCATGGGACCCTGTAAAGTGATATAGAGGTTGAATAAGTGCCGAACCTATAAGAGCTCTGGGCAGCAGGATGTTTAGAATCTGTGTGCAGGTCCATATGGGTATTAGGACCTGATGACCCCAGGACCTCATGAAGGACCTCAGTCACCCCAGTAATGGACTGTTCTCTTTGTTGCGGTCTGGGAAGCGATTCCGCTCCCTAAAGGCCAACACAGAGAGACTGAGGAGGAGCTTCTTCCCGCAGGCGATAAGGTCTCTCAATCACACCTCCACACAGGACTAATAACATCTTTTAAGCTCACAACACTGACTGGACAATCATGGACACATTCATACACAATGGCACTAAATATTTATACATCTGGACAATTGCACATGTCACCTTTCATGCATATTTGCACAACCACTGACACTTTAATTCTATATACGTATATACTCTATCTACCCTATATTTCTATATTTTGCAATATTTTATTATGCCCTTACTGTACAGTTAATTTTACTAGTTAAAATTATTTCTTTAGTATTTCCTTTTTATTGATTATTTATTTTACGTACAAGCTTTTATTTTCTTTTTAAGGTCACTGGCGGTCGTATAAGCATTTCACTGCATATTATACTGTGTATGACTGTGTATGTGACTAATAAAATTTTAATTTGAATTTAGGGGGGTGGGGAGAGGGGGCGTGTTACAGTGCTGATTAGGAAAGGAGAACATAATAATAATGGAAGTCGTTTGTCAGTTTATTGTCAAGCAACCATATTTTAAAAAACAAGGCAAAAAAACCCCGCGACATGTCGATCTTCAAGCGACTTAAAAAAAAGTATTATAAACAGAATTGGCAACTACGTAATTCTTAGGGTTAACCTTCAGTGAGTGTGCTCTCGCGCCCCCCTGTGGTTTGGCTGTCTTAGTCTCTAAACCCATCCAACACACGTCCCTAATCTCACAACGCACCTTTACCTTAGTCGCTTCGTTAAGCGGGTTACAAACCCTTCGTGATAATTTCATATATATACTCCTAGTTACCCGGGGTTTACAGGCCGTGATAATCTCGGACCCTCACGTGACAGAAACACTTTACATATCCGCGCGGTGGCAGTCCGTATGTGCGCGTGCAACAGAGCGGCACCTGCGGGCTCCTCTATGTACACTTATAACACCATCACAAAGAGTAACAGTTCTACCGAGAATAGCTGCGGATATGTACTCTTATCTTAAAGTATCATCATCCTAATCAGGTGAGTACGCTGTGTCCGTTTATCGCTTAAAATATAAATATATATTTTAAAAAACCGGCATGCAGGCATTACTACCATAAATAGGTTCGCTTTCACGGTAAACGCTCAGTTAAAGCTCGCCGTTTGTTTCGCTTTAAGTCGAATGAGATGGAAACCATGACAACCGTCTCGTACAGCTGTAGTAAAGCGGCGCGTGACACCGCATGTTAGAGAAGTATCGAGTCCTGGCGCTGTTTAATGACATAGACCGGTGTCCTGGGATTTTATGCTGCCTCGTCAAATAATGCTCCCACCGCGTGAATTGATAGATTCACACAACCTGATCGAAAAAATGGTACGTGCTAAAGGGTATAGTACATGTACAAAGGTGGAGGGTGTATATAGAGAATTATATTCTGATAGACAAATATCTCCAGCACACTGTGGACAAAATTAATGAAACAATTCCCCAGCTTGTCGGTCACTGCATGCGCAGAACCCTTAAGTAACAATAAATAGTAGGTAGCATGGATTGGCAGAACACCTGCAAAAAACAGGCACATTCTTGGTGTCAAAATAAGAGTTTTATTTGACTGTCGTAGAAGAAGCAGACCAACGACCAAGACCAGCATTTTCATGCTCTCATTTGTATATTTGGTCAACTTCATTGAAAATGCTATTGCAGCTAATGTTAAGCATACAGAAAGTGATCATCTCTCTCTCTCTCTCTCTCTCTCTCTCTAAGATATTACAAGTATTCACACTTTGCATTGGTGGATCATAACCGTAATCAAGAACTGCTTCAAAATGTCAAAAGAAGAAATAGGAGCAAGAGAGAGAAAAAAAAAACAGATATTGGAAATGTATTGAAAACTAAATTTAAACTAATACAGACTTACTGGTCATCATCTGATCAAAAGTTTAAGACCATAGCCCAAAAATACCTAAAACTGAAAGTGTCAAAAAGGACTCAGTAGTGAGTAGCGCCACCATTCTTGTTGATAACTTCAAAAACTTGTTTCAGCATGTTTGATGCAACTGTTTCCCGGAGGCTGGTGGGAATGTTGCTCCATGTGGTGAAGATGGCTTCATGTCTGTTTTTGTAAACTTTCCTTGCCATTCATTCATTCATTCATTCATTTTCTATACCGCTTAATCCTGTGTTCAGGGTCGCGGGGGACCTGGAGCCTATCCCAGGAGACTTCGGGCACTAGGCGGGGTACACCCTGGACAGGGTGCCAATCCATCGCAGGGCACACACACATACACACACTCACACACCCAATCACACACTACGGGCAATTTAGGAACGCCAATTTGCCTAACCTGCATATCTTTGGACTGTGGGAGGAAACCGGAGTACCCGGAGGAAACCCACCAAGCACGGGGAGAACATGCAAACTCCATGCACACAGAGACGGGAATCGAGCCTGGCCGGGGAATCGAACCCAGACCCTGGAGGTGCAAGGCGACAGTGCTAACCACTACACCACCGCGCCGCCTTCCTTGCCATCTATTCCCAAATATTCTCAAGGGGATTTAGATCAGCGGAAGAGACAGGGTGGTCCACAAGCGCAACGTTATTGTCCTTCATCAGGCGGTCGTTGTGAACTGCAGCACTGTCCTGTTGAAAGACCCAGCCATTACCAGACAGATGAGGACCCTCAGTCAAGAGGGATGTCTGCTGCAAGACGTTCACATAGCCAGCCCCCTAGATTAGATTAAATTCTTTGTTGGCCATGAATAAAAATTTCTTCCATGTTCCATGTTTGTTGGTCCCTTGCAAATTCCAAACGGCAAGTTTGTGGTGTGGGCAGAGATGTGTCTTTCGGAGACGTTTTTTGTTCCTTAAGCCCTTCTCTCGCAGATGCCGTCTTATGTTATTGGGCTGCAGTCAGCATCAGTACGGGGCTTAATTTGGGTCGAGGATCGGCCTGTGTCTTCACAGATAGCCCGTCGGATCCTCCGATTCTTTTTTGTCACATAACTCCTAGGATCTTTTAAGAAATTTAAAATGACTGTCTTATTGCATCCAACCTCAGCAGCAATGGCGCGTTGCGAGAGCCCTTGCTTGTGCAGCTTAGCAATCCTGCCATGTTTAAAAACAGAAATCCTTTTTTCTTTTGCCATCAGGAGACCATGACCTTCTGACTGTTTGAAGGACAATGACATTAGAGCCATATTTTTGCACAGATTGTAACTTTTAAAGGCTATGGTCTTAAACTTTTGATCAGCTGATGACCAGCCTGTTTGAGTTCAAATGCAGTTTTCGATAAATTGCCTACTCTCTATTTCTTGTCTCTTGCTCATGTTTATTCTTTTGGCATTTTGAAGAAGTACTTACAACCTGGTTACGATCCACCAGTGCGAAGAGTGAATACTTGTAACTTTGTAAGTACTTGTAAGGAATACTTGTGAATACTTGTAACTTTGTAAGTACTTGTAAGTAATACTTGTGAATACTTGTAATTTTCTCTGGTCTTAAGATTTTTTCAGGGATGTACTATGACTGATCTCTGGCCTGATTGGTGTAAATATAGTATTTTGTTTTACACTGTGTGAGTGTGACCAATGTCTGTGACTGATATAACATCTGGGATTGTTACCAGTAAGGAATGCAGCAAAATACATGTAAGTTACTCGCTGTCATTCAGAAATCAGATTGCACATATGTTTGTATCAAGATCCTGATTTTTTAAATTATTATTAATTGTGTAGCGCTATTCCTGAGCTCCCTGTCAATCTTAATATACATATGTCAACACATGGCATCATACTTGACTTGGTGTTAAATATTTATTTAATTTGTGTAAGTTTCAACATTTTTATCCATAAAAAACAAGCAATTTTCTTGGTTATACTTCTGTACTGCATTGCAATATACACCAGCAGTCAAATATTATAAAAAAATATATAAATAGGAAATTTGAATATTGAGCATGGTCAAAATAAGAAATAATAAAGCAAGTCACACTTGCATTAATACCAAAAGAAAAACTAGATTCATTATTTAATAATTTTACAGTTGTTCAATGGCTGTACAAATGTTCAGCCATTGTAAATCTGACATAAGTCAGCAGTCTTCTTGATGGCACACAGGATAGAAAACATCTTATTGATATACTTACTCAAACTAAAATCTTGTGATGGCTACATTTTTGACCAAGATCCTAATCAGTATACTTCTGTCAGTGTCATAACTGTTTTTGAAAGCACGTGTCTCTGTAGTGTCGGACTAAAGGCTTAAACAGATTGATTAAAGAGGTTGTGAGTGGGGTTAGTGGGATAAAGGTTGTGTGAAATGTTGTGGTTAATTTTTTAAAAGGTTCTGTCATTGTGCACAAACTACAAATAAGTAGTGTGTGTGTATGTGAGGAAAGGAATAGTTATAAATAACTACAAACAGTAAGTACCATAAATATGACCCAAGAGCATTTGTAAATATTGCACCATAATCTAGTATATGTATGTAATATTATATTATTATATGTAATATCGTATTACATATTTTATTGAGAACTAATATTGCAATTATCATATTATTAATACAGGTACGTATTAATGTCCTATTGTGTTACTGTTCATGTCAGTGAATATCCACGTGTGTGTAAGAGTCACAGAGAAGTTGGCAGACAAGAGCTCCTGTGTCGCTCTGTGGAACACTTGATGGTAGTCAGTCTCTGGCTGAAATTGCTCCTCTTGTCAGCATAAACACTTTACAGCGGGTGAGAATGATTGTTCAAAATGGATAGGACTTTGGACAGAATCCTCCTTTTCGCTACTACATCCACAGAGTCAAGCTCCATGTCTAGCACAGATCCGGCCTTTTTAATTGCCTTGTCCAGTCTGTTCCTATCAGACATCATGTTACAGTCCCAACAGACCACAGCATAAAAAATGACACTCGCCACAATGGTTTTATAAAAACATCCGTAGAATGGAGTTAAAGATGTTGAAAGACCTGAGCTTTCGAAGAAACTCCAACTGGCTCTGTCCTTTCTTGTGTAGAGTGACCAGTCGAGTATTATTATAATAAAGAAGAACAACAAAAATGTGTAATCACTAATATCTTAGTATCTCAGAGATTAGTTCATTTCCACTATGTCCACATTTGCATGTAGATAATTGATAAAAACCTTAACTTGTACTTAGTCTACATCTTTAGTTAGGAGATGCAGGAAATTCTTACTGTAAGCCTTGAAAACAGAAGGATTTACAGACAATTAGATGCTTAACAGATTATCTGGTGACTTCATTCCTGGAAAGGTTTTTGATGCTATTTTTATGTGTAACACATGTCTTTTCACCAGTTTAGCTTTCCAGATGTAATCATGGTATGACTGTGCCTTGACAGTTCCATAAAGTTCGCAAAAAGATGACCACACAATTATTAAAAAACAATCTATATTTATTTTCCTGGCATTCATTGAGGACTGCAAAGGAAGAATTATATTGTACAGGGAGAACATGTTTCTTTAATGTGCATATCACAGTAAAACTTGAAACATGAAACTTTAAATGTATATTATGCACTCACTGGCCACTTCATTAAGTACACCTTCCCTAATTCTTAATGGCATAGACTCAACAAGGTGCTGAAAATATTAATTAAAGATTGTGGTCCATACTGACATGAAAGCATCACGCAATTGCTGCAGTTTTCTTGACTGGACGCCATTATGTGAAGGCAGGATTTTGACCCACTTTTCAAAATCTGCTAATCTGTTTTAATTCAGTCACATTGCAGGGTGTCTGAGCATGAACGGCCTGTTCAATCAGTTTTAAGTCCGGACTTGCTACACAAGGATTTTTTTCTTTTTTCTTTTCTTTTCTTTGAGCCGTGCAGAGAACGACTTGCTGCAGTGTTTCGGATAATTGTCCTGCTGCATAACCCATTTGTCCTGAGCTTAAGGTCACAAACTGATGACCAGGCATTCGCCTTCAGGATTTTCTGGTTGAGCACAGATTCATGGTTCCATCACTTATGGATACTTATGTCCTGAAGCTACAAAGCCCCAGACTATCACACTACCATAAAAACCAATGAACCATATTTCACTAACACGATGTTCCATAAAAAGGACATCATACCAACGGACAGGTTCTAATCCCACCACCACCAAGTTTCCCCTGTTGGGCCCTTGAGGAAGGCCCTTAACCCTCAACTGCTCTTGTATAAATGTAGGTAAAAATGTAAGTCGCTCTGGATAAGGGCGTCTGCTAAATGTAAACGTAAATTTGACAAAAAGGTCATGGGGATAATCAATATATTGTTTTGGCAAATTGTTTTGGCAAATGTGAGAGAAGCAGGTTTGTTCCTTTTGATCAGCAGTGGTTTTTTGTCTTGGAACTCTGCCATGGATGCCATTTTTGCCCAGTCTCTTTCTTGCTGTTGAATCATGAATACTCACCTTAACTGTGGCAGTTCTTTAGATTTTGCTCTTTTATGAGCTCCTGGACGATTTGTCATTATAGTCTGAGTGATTTTGGTAGGAAGGTCACCACTGGGAAAGTTCGCCACTGTTTTAATGTAAGTATCCTCCACTTGTGGATAGTGGCTCTCGCTGTGGTTTCTATGACATAAATGAATGAGTGAATATAACAGCCTCACCAGCAACCTCATTTCCCCTCTCACCTGTTCCAACTACTCCAACGCTAGATCATCTGCCAAGTTAGATGTATTTGCCTTCTTGAATGATCCATAGTAACAGAGGAAAACATTTCCCTGAAACTGGTCAGGTGCAGAGACTGGACTGGAAATACTGGAAATGAACAGTATTTCAGGAAGCCCAGAGTACTATTCAAGACATTAAACAAGTACAAGAATGTCTGACTCTTTATGAGCAAAATATGAGGAAATTAGACTTTTTTTCTACAGTACTGTACCTCTAGGTAATTTCCAGTGGAAATAATTTCATTCTATCTGTTTCTCCTCCACAGTAGAGATGCCTACGCAGCAGGAGAGAAAACACCAGCCAGTTGGGCAAGTTGAAGCTCCAGATGGAGGTTGGGGCTGGGTGGTGGTATTTGCACTCTTCATGGCTTCAGCCCTAGTCTTTGGGCTCATCCGCAGTCTGGGGGTTTTCTTTGTGGAGTTTGTACAGTACTTTGGGGAGAGTGCGCAGGCTGTGTCCTGGATCACCTCCATAGGAGTTGCCATGCAGCAGTTACTGAGTGAGTGAAACTACAAGTGCAAACATGGACCTCTTCTCATACTGGGTGTAAATGACTTTAGCCATATATCATTTGTACAAACTATTACACAGGACTATTAACATTGAGACCAACTTTGACTGTTTGTCGTAGACCCATGACTGAGGTGTCAATTCATGCGGCTTATCCGGGAGAGGAGGTGCTATGACATTTCTAAGGGCTGGGTGGTTAATTGCCCCCACAGGGCAATTAACCACTCATAGACTTAACATTGAGACAGCTAGTCCCGCACCGTGTGTTGTAGACCCACTGAGGTGTCAATTCGTGCGGCTTATCCGGGAGAGGAGGTGCTATGACATTTCTAAGACCGCTCATAGACTTACCATTGAGATCAGCTTTGATTGAGTTTGTCGTAGACCCTTGAATGTGGTGTCAAACCGTTCGCCTCCTTCGGGCATGGGGTGATATGACGTTACTGAGGGCTGGGCGGTTACTTGCCCCCGCAGGGGGCAATTAACCGCTAGTCCAGCAATGTTTGTCGTAGACCCATGAATGAGGTGTCAAATCGTGCGGCTTATCCGGGGATGGGGTGGAATGGCTTTTCTAAGGGTTTGGGTGGTTAATTGCCCCAGCAGGTGGCAATTAACCGTCCATAGACTTCACATTGATTTAACTCAGCCAACCAAT
Source organism: Channallabes apus (assembly GCA_030522415.1). Classification (NCBI taxonomy): domain Eukaryota; kingdom Metazoa; phylum Chordata; class Actinopteri; order Siluriformes; family Clariidae; genus Channallabes; species Channallabes apus. The sequence goes on along the minus strand of CM060108.1, from coordinate 33,415,609 downwards.
CATTCTTTTGCTTTTTTCGTCATGCTGACTCGGCACGCACACAGACACACTTAAAATTTCTTCAGGAATTTTCCCTCTCTAGTTTGTTATATTATTGGCATTTAGTTAAAAAAAATCTGACACCACATATACATTAAGAAAAATAAGTGATTTAAGTATGACAATTATTAAATGGCTGTTTAATTATTAAACATTTTTCTTGGTATAGAAATGAATCCAAATAATTAGTACTTCTTCCTTTTAGCCGTTACATTCATTGCTGTTTTTGAGTCAAAATAATTTCCACTTATGATTTTCCTCTCATTGTTCATTTGAAGTCAAAAAGAACCAGTTGAGTGTTTTTTAATATTTCCATTGTTCTTTCGATGATTCCAGCTGTCAGTGCATTTGGACTGCAGATGAACTGTGTCAGGAGTTGCACTTTGCACATTGCACTTTATTGGTGATCAGCTTATTCACATTAGCATAAAGAAAGCCAAACTTTCTTTAAAATTTGGCAACAGACTTTTATTGTTCACTTATGCTTTACACACAGATAAACAGAATTATACTAAAAGATTGAAAAATTAAGCCCAATGTTTGCTATAGAATTCCAGCTGTTATATCAATATACACAGCATAGTCTTGTCTTTGCTACAAAAGCTGGATGTGTGTGTGTAGGTCCTATTGGCACAGCTGCTTGTAATGCATATGGAGCTCGTGGTGTTGTCATGTTGGGAGGCTTTCTTTCCGGACTAGGACTCATTCTGGCATCTCAGGCAACAAAACTTGCACATCTCTACCTGACAATGGGAATTATTTCAGGTAACCCCACAGTCTGCACAGTTTAATATATGTTTCCTTTGCACAGCTAAATATCTACATCATGTTCTTCTAATCCCCACTTTAGGGTCAGGCTGGGCGCTGGTCTTCACCCCTACAATAGCTTCTGTGATGCAGTATTTCAGCACACGGCGTTCACTAGCTATGGGCCTTGGCTTCACAGGTGTAGGTTTATCCTCCTTCGTATTCTCTCCACTTTTCCAATACCTGGTGCAGTTATACGGATGGCGTGGAGCACTCTTGATTCTCGGTGGTCTCAGCTTCAATATTATGGTCAGCGGTGCCCTTATTCGACCACTCAAACCCAGTAAAGTTGTGGAAAAGGTACTTGTATGAAGATAATCTATCAGCAGGGAAAAGTTTTCACTATAATAATGCTGGGCAGGTCATAGAGACCTTGTTGAAAGTTTGGGTGACTCTTTTAGACCCTGTGTCCTGGCACCCTTATTTTCAGGCCTCATTCTTCAATGCACACCTGGAAATATGAATTCAAGCGAGATTTATTGGTTAACCTTGTACAAGTATAATCTGTCCATATAAAATATCTGTATATACAGTGGTGTGAAAAACTATTTGCCCCCTTCCTGATTTCTTATTCTTTTGCATGTTTGTCACACTTAAATGTTTCTGCTCATCAAAAACCGTTAACTATTAGTCAAAGATAACATAATTGAACACAAAATGCAGTTTTTAAATGAAGGTTTACGTTATTAAGGGAGAAAAAAAACTCCAAATCTACATGACCCTGTGTGAAAAAGTGATTGCCCCCCTTGTTAAAAAATAACTTAACTGTGGTTTATCACACCTGAGTTCAATTTCTGTAGTCACCCCCAGGCCTGATTACTGCCACACCTGTTTCAATCAAGAAATCACTTAAATAGGAGCTACCTGACACAGAGAAGTAGACCAAAAGCACCTCAAAAGCTAGACATCATGCCAAGATCCAAAGAAATTCAGGAACAAATGAGAACAAAAGTAATTGAGATCTATCAGTCTGGTAAAGGTTATAAAGCCATTTCTAAAGCTTTGGGACTCCAGCGAACCACAGTGAGAGCCATTATCCACAAATGGCAAAAACATGGAACAGTGGTGAACCTTCCCAGGAGTGGCCTGCCGACCAAAATTACCCCAAGAGCGCAGAGACAACTCATCCGAGAGGCCACAAAAGACCCCAGGACAACATCTAAAGAACTGCAGGCCTCACTTGCCTCAATTAAGGTCAGTGTTCACGACTCCACCATGAGAAAGAGACTGGGCAAAAACGGCCTGCATGGCAGATTTCCAAGGCGCAAACCACTTTTAAGCAAAAAGAACATTAAGGCTCGTCTCAACTTTGCTAAAAAAACATCTCAATGATTGCCAAGACTTTTGGGAAAATACCTTGTGGACTGAGAGACAAAAGTTGAACTTTTTGGAAGGTGCGTGTCCCGTTACATCTAGCATAAAAGTAACACAGCATTTCAGAAAAATAACATCATACCAACAGTAAAATATGGTGGTGGTAGTGTGATGGTCTGGGGTTGTTTTGCTGCTTCAGGACCTGGAAGGCTTGCTGTCATAGATGGAACCATGAATTCTACTGTCTACCAAAAAATCCTGAAGGAGAATGTCCGGCCATCTGTTCGTCAACTCAAGCTGAAGCGATCTTGGGTGCTGCAGCAGGACAATGACCCAAAACACACCAGCAAATCCACCTCTTAATGGCTGAAGAAAAACAAAATGAAGACTTTGGAGTGGCCTAGTCAAAGTCCTGACCTGAATCCTATTGAGATGTTGTGGCATGACCTTAAAAAGGCGGTTCATGCTAGAAAACCCTCAAATAAAGCTGAATTACAACAATTCTGCAAAGATGAGTGGGCCAAAATTCCTCCAGAGCGCTGTAAAAGACTCGTTGCAAGTTATCGCAAACGCTTGATTGCAGTTATTGCTGCTAAGGGTGGCCCAACCAGTTATTAGGTTCAGGGGGCAATTACTTTTTCACACAGGGCCATGTAGGTTTGGATTTTTTTTCTCCCTAAATAATAAAACCCCTCATTTAAAAACTGCATTTTGTGTTTACTTGTGTTATCTTTGACTAATAGTTAAATGTGTTTGATGATCAGAAACATTTTGTGTGACAAACATGCAAAAGAATAAGAAATCAGAAGGGGGGCAAATAGTTTTTCACACCACTGTACAGTGAAGCACACATGGATGCCTTAAAGACATTCTGGTGTTGCCTCTTGTAGCTATTTTGTTGTTGTTAAAATCCATAATTCCTACCCTCTCTTATTTCTTTCCCAGAGTAAAAGCAACAGCATATCTGAAGGCTGTATGTCGTATTTTGAGCTGTCGTTGCTCTTGCACCGTGGCTTCCTCACCTACAGCTTGGCTGTCACATGCTTCAATGCTGGATACTTCATTCCATATGTCCACCTTGTGGCCCACAGCCGCCACGTGGGCTTCAGCGAATACCAGGCTGCGTTTGTCATTTCCAGCACTGGTGTGACGGACATTGTGGGGCGTGTGGTGGCCGGCTGGGCCTCAGATTTGCGACGTTTACGCTCCATTCATCTACTGACCATATGGACAGGCTTAGTCAGTCTGTTCCTCTTCTTGCTGCCCGTCTGCTCCATGCACGGGAACTATGCAGGTCTGCTGATAATCAGCCTGGCATATGGCTTCTGTGCCGGTGCTATGACCCCACTGGCGTTCTCTGTGGTGCCAGAGATTGTGGGCATGGAACGCATGGTTGGTGCTCTTGGACTTCTGCAGCTTATTGAAAGCGTCGGAGGCCTGCTTGGAGCTCCACTGTCAGGTAAGCAGCCATTTCTAACGTCTAGAATGATCACTGTATCGGCTATTGAAGTATTGAAGAGACTTTGTTGGTGATGTTTGTCTCTCATTATTACCTTTAGCATTCATTAATTTTCAGTTTTGCCGGTTTGTAAAATTATAGCTAGTGTAGTATGCATAATTTAAGGATTCAACCATTACAACTTCGCTCAAGCTTTAATAGTACAGTATAATATATTGTAGCGTTTTTCGACGCTAGCAGGGATCTTGGAGGACGAGTGAGCTTGGTGGCTACCCAACGTAATGACTGGGAGTAGTTTATTACTCAGCACAACACACACACACACACACACACACACAGGTAGGCACACATGCACATACTTAAACATGGCCGAAGCCGCTAATCCTAAAACAAACGTCCCCCCCAGGGTGAACACAAAACAAACTCTGGCCCAAACCCGGCGGTCGCCAGCCCTGCCCACGCCACACGTGCTCGCCCCGCGAGCCGCACCCGGTAGATGACATCGGAAAGCTGGGCGATCACCGTACAGGGTCCCACCCAGGGTCCCACTCTCTTCCTGCTAGGGGAGTAAACCTGCTCTCCCGGCGCAAAGTCTCACCCCCGGCTGTGAGTGTCATAAACCCGGCGCTGCTTAACACCAGCGTCCGCCAAGTGTTTGCGCGCTAACTCATGAACACGAAACAATTTTTCTTTCAAAGAACAAAAATAATCCAACCCAGGTTCCGTGGGTAAATCCGGTTGTGGAGGTGGTCCGAAAACAAGGTCCACTGGAGTGCGCAGCTCGCGGCCAAACATTAGAACAGTTGGCGTTAGCTGCGATGACTCCTGCACTGCTGTGCGATATGCCCAAAGCACGAGAGGCAAATGTTCGTCCCAATCGCGTTGCCGATCGCCGGTAAGTAGGGCGAGTTGTGTGGTGAGCGTCCGATTAAACCGTTCCACAAGGCCGTCACTTTGTAGATGAAGGGGCGTGGTGCGGGTCTTTTTCACCCCGAGGCGCTCGCACACCGCCGCAAACACCTCCGCCTCGAAGTTGCGCCCCTGATCGCTGTGTAACTGCTCCAGAGCGCCGAAACGGCTGAACACCTCATCCACTAGCACTCGGGCCGTGGTGGAGGCGCTCTGATCAGGCACAGCGAAAGCCTCCGGCCACTTTGTGAAGTAATCCACGACAACCAGCACATAACGGTTACCCCGATCAGAAACGGGGAACGGTCCAAGAATGTCCACGCCCATACGCTCCATGGGTGCCCCCACCCGAAAGTCCTGCAGCGGTGCTCGCGAGCGCTGGGTTAGGGCCCTTCTTCGCCGTGCAGGAGTCGCATCTGTGAACAAAGAGTTCACTATCAGTATGACAACCCGGCCAGTAGAAGCGAGCGCGCAACCGCCGCAAAGTTTTTGTCACACCGAAGTGTCCCGAACCCGTATGCCCATGAACCAACCCCAGCACACATGCCCGCAAAGTTTTTGGTACCAGAAGCTGAAAACATTCGCCAGCACCGCACGGCCACTCCCAGCGGCGGTAGAGTAAACCTTCCCGCAATGCTAGGCGGGTAAACTGCGAGTGGAGTGCCTTTGCCTCTAGCCCCAGATGAGCGATTGTGGTATAATCCGGTCTCAGGCCCGCTTTAACCCAACCCAGTACTTGATACAGAACCGGATCACTCTCTTGCTCGGCAGCGAGCTGATCACTGTCCAGCTGTGGCACAGGTGAGATGACGGTGGGAGGTGCCCTAGACGAGGCAGTGACTCGGCTGCATGCCGCAACGGTCGGCTAATCACCCCCGGGGGGTTTGAAGGATTGAACGGGAGGGATGTTGTGCGTCAGTGGTTCCAGAGGTTGGCCTACATTGCAACCGCGCTCCTTCGACCCACTCGCAGTACCGACAACGCGCTTCGCTGCATGGTCGGCGGGATAACGCGTCGGCGGTAGCGTGTAGCTTCCCGGCTCGGTGTTGAATAGTGAAGCTATAATCCTGTAAGCGCTCAAGCCAACGCGCTAATTGCCCCTCGGGTTCTTTAAAACTCAGCAGCCAAACTAGCAAAGCGTGATCAGTCCGCAACAAGAAGGTTTGCCCGTATAAGTACGGCCGGAAATGTTTCAACGCCGCGACGACCGCTAACAGCTCGCGCCGCGTGACGCAATAATTCCGCTCGGGTCCAGACAACGTGCGGCTGAAATACGCGACAACCCGCTCTTGGTTACCGGAAACCTGAGACAGTACGGCCCCCAGCCCTACATCGCTCGCGTCTGTGTCAAGGATGAACGCGCGTGCTGCATCCGGATAACCGAGAACGGGACATGTGACCAAGGCTTCACGCAACTGGGCGAACGCGCACGCATGTACAACCTCCCAGCGAAACGGGCTGGTTCTTTTTTGTCAACGCGTGCAACGGGCTTGCGACTGTGGCGAAGTCTTTCACAAACCGGCGGTAGTACGAGGCTAACCCGAGGAAAGTGCGCAGCTGCGACACAGTTACTGGTTCTGGCCAATTCTGTACTGCAGCGATTTTGGTTGGGTCGGTAGCAATCCCGTTAGCACTAATGTGGCCTAGAAACGTGGTCTCTCGCCGCAACAACTGGCACTTCCTAGGATTAAGCCGCAAGTTCGACTGTCGGATAGTCAAAAATACTTCCTGGAGATTAGGTAGCGCGACCTCGAACTCCTTGCCGTGCACCAGTAAATCATCGAGATAGACGACGCAACGGTTACGAGGGATATCCACCAGCACTTTCTCCATCAACCGTTCAAACATAGCCGGGGCGTTGCATAGACCGAAAGGCATACGCCGAAATTGCCATAGCCCTTGCCCGATCGAGAACGCGGTTTTAGGGCGGTCTTCCGGAGCGAGCTCTACTTGCCAGTATCCGCTACGCAGATCCAACGAGCTAAACCAAGCCGAGCCTGCGACATGTTCCAGCGCATCATCTATCCGCGGCAACGGGTATGAGTCCTTTCGCGTCACCTCGTTTAATCGCCGGTAATCGACACAAAACCGCCAAGAATCGTCCCTCTTACGCACAAGCACAACCGGTGAAGACCACGGTCCGGACGCTGGCTCAATGACGCCTGAGTCGACCATCTCACACAGCTTCTGTTCGGCGACAGCCCGTTTAGCTAATGGGAGGCGTCTCGGGTGCAACCGAACAGGAGCTGCCTTCCCCGTATCAATTGTGTGCTGCACCAAATTGGTATGGGTGCAATCGCGCTCATCTACCACGAAAACATCCGCGAATTCGTTAAGGAACGATCTCAAAGTGTCGGTCTGGGTCAAATTCAACCCCGCGCTGCTACGTTTCAAGAGCTCGTTTAGTACGCTCGCTCGGTCATGTACCGGATGTTTGTGTGGCGCAGCCTCCGGAAGTTCTGCCCCCCGGGTGTGTGCTACTTTTTCATGCGGCTGTGGTTTAGGTGTTAGCAACCTAGCTACGCCGAAGTCCCCACACAGAGTCCCGTTCGTGAGGCTGAGCACCGCACCCCACCTTTCCAAAATGTCCAGCCCCAATATACAGCCATCCTCAATGTTCCCCAGCAAAAATCATGCACATAGCTGCGCTCACCTATGTTGATTCGCACCGAGCGACGAGCCCGTATCTTCAGATGGCTCCCAGACACGGTGCGGATGCTGAAGGCTGGGTTGGGCACTTTGCCAGCGCGCTCACCTGGTTGCAACATTCCGTTGTGGAGTAGTGAAACAGTGGAGCTGGTGTCCACAAGCGCCCACAGCGGGACGCCGTCCAGCACACAATCCACATAGATCCCAGCGCGTTGTCCCACACGTCCCGAACGTCGACTCCGCCAGTTGGGGAAACAGAAACAGAAACGGCCGTGGGAGGTGGCTTCCCCTCGCTGCCTCCCGGACCTAGTTTAACGGCTGCTGGGGTACGTTGTCCTCGCGCCTCGGAACGTTAGAGCTGTAGTCCTGCGGTCCCGGGCCTCGGCGTCGTCGCGGAAGTTCTGCGTCTTGCTCGTAGCCTGGCCGTGACGGGTAGCCCAATCCTTCCGCTCCTCGAGCACCCGGAGTTCGTCGCCCTCTAGCGAGAGTGCTACGCGGACCGCGATTTCCGCTGGGGACCAGCCCGCGAGGTCAGCGGCGAGCTCTACCTGCGCAAAAAATGCGTAGGGTTCGACGGCACTGTTGTAGAAAGGAAGGCGCAGCTGTAAGTCACCTCGTCGGTTAACGGCGCACGGAGCTGGGGCTTGGTCTGTGGGAAGCTCCGCCCCGAGATCCAGTGCCGGGACCATCATCTCGCCGCTCTGCTTCTGCCGCGCCGCCTTTTTGGTGCTGGGACCGTCCGGAAGGTGCTTTCTCTGCAGGAGTTCTGCTGCCACTCGGCGGCCCTCTTTGATCTTCTTCAGATCCTCCGCCGTTCGCTCCAACTCAGACATCTCCATCCCACTTCTGACACCAAATGTAGCGTTTTTCGACGCTAGCAGGGATCTTGGAGGACGAGTGAGCTTGGTGGCTACCCAATGTAATGACTGGGAGTAGTTTATTACTCAGCACAACACACACACACACACACACACACACACAGGTAGGCACACATGCACATACTTAAACATGGCCGAAGCCGCTAATCCTAAAACAAACGTCCCCCCCAGGGTGAACACAAAACAAACTCTGGCCCAAACCCGGCGGTCGCCAGCCCCGCCCACGCCACGATATAATAAATTTAATGTGTTTTTGGCACACTAATTGAAGCATGACATATTTTGAATATGCCATTGCCTATATCAAATTGTTCTGGAACGGCAGTAAAAATTATTTAGTGTCATTTAATATGACACAGTGGTGTGCTATTGTATTGAATTGGGTTTGGCACTGATGCCACAGATATCTTGTGGCTCTGCGTCAATGAGAAAGGTGTGTATCTTTATTAGGTCGAATAAATGACTCTCTTTCTCTGTCAATAGCCAAACTGCAAGCCAATCAAGAGCATTTGTTGCGACTCATGATTCGGGGTGAGAATTGGTGTCAACAAAAATTATAGTATTGGGGGGAAAGAAAAATGTATCATCTAGAATAGTCTCTGTGTGGTGGTGATATACACTGCTTTAGCTACTTTATCTACCCAGAACAGCATTTTACCTGAATTAAAGATGAGTGTTTTCGTTATTTCTCTCTGTCTCTCTGCTCTTCTCTCAGGCTGGTTGAGGGACTTCACAGGTTCTTACATGGCTTCCTTTGGGGTAGCCGGTGGGTTTCTCCTTTTCGGCTCTATATTAACCATAGCTCTTCCCAACTTCTGTTCCTGTACTGATCCCCCACCCCTATCGCCAAAGATGATCGGAAATGAGTTCACTGATGATGATGATGATGAGCAAATTAAGCAGAATTTATCCTCTTCAGAGGATATACAGAACACAGACTCCATGTTTCCCGAAGCACTTCCATCTCAGAACCACATGATTGAAACGAATCTGGACATTGAAGATGCACTTCTCTCTGGAGATCAGACAGAACATAAGCCTACTTGCTGATCAACTGATCAGAGGAGCGATATGGAGTTGTCATAGGAATAATATTGACCAAGGATACTAATGTTATGCAGCTTATACTCTTTATGGTAAAAAGAATGAATTGTGGGACAGTGTTTGCAGAGAAACTGTCAGTACCATGTAAATGTCAACCTGACAGAAAGAACCATCAACAAAACTTTTTACCCCCTCAATTCCCTTTAGGAACAAAGATCAAGCCAGAAAACACTTTCTGTTGATGGTTATTGTTTGAATCAATTTTGACTCAGATGCAACAGTGCCCACCAAATATGGCAAAGGGAATGGAGGAATTCACATTAAAAGTGAACCTCCCATTGGTTAGCATGTATTGATTGATTTACTGGCAAATAACATTTAAAGGAGATTTTGCTGAACATCTCTCATGGTTCTGTATCCTTAAAGAGTATACTATCTTATGCCAACGTTGAAGAACAGTTTCATAGTCTCAGGATATGCATGATGGAAATACCAGTGAAATACTATACAAGTGGTTCCCTGAAAGCAGCTCAGACATCAGTCGAGATGTCGGTTGTATGGGGTCCTACCATGGCGTAGTAATTGCGGTCAGAGTTACATGATGCACTTGTGGCCAAATGTGAATATATATTTGAAGCAAACCTTTCATCATTGAAGGTTTCGGTATTATACTAAACCGGCATCAAGGACACGAATTCATGCACAGCGTAATTTTCAAATTAATTTTGAATATTAGATTTAGTACTAAAAATAGCAGCTGAATGTACACTACCTGAATATGACGGCATACATTTGCACTATTTTTCCCACACTGAAACTGAACACCCCAACGCCCCCCACAACTTTAGGTTTATTTTCGGTCTCCTCGAAAAAATAAAAGAAATGCAGCCTTTGTGGTCGGAATTGTAGGCGTACAGACATGCTTTGAAGATGACCTTTACCCTGGCATTAGTAGAGGCGTGTTCAGGGAACATTAAGTGTAATAGGTAACTTACTAACCTAAGTTTGTGTAAAAAAAAAATCTTTTTAAAAAGGAAATTTTTTTTATTTCAGCTCTTGGGCCAGATGGTGGCCTAAATTTCTTTGCCCAATATGTGTGAACTGCATTATGGTTTAAGCTTCCAAGACATCTTCCATTTTGGCTTAGTTAGAAAGCACACTTAATTCTGGCACTATTTAAAAAAAATGACATCATGACAAATGAATGTTTGAAGTCTAAAGGTAAATAAAAATCAGTTACTCATTAAACATTGTTTCAGCTTCACTGCGGTTACTGTGACAAATCTGTTGCAATCACTAAATTAAACATTTATATGTGCTGAATGGCCCAGCTAAGCTGACTCTTTTTCAGCAGAGGCATGGTGCATTAAATTTTCCAACCCTGTCTCTTTCTATTCAGTGTCGTCCATGTACTCCCATGATTAAATGACACACATGAATGAAAAACCAGAGTGCAGGTGATTAAATGATGTATAGGTGTTGGATACAAGCAGCCTGAATTTCCATGCCTGGCCATAGAGCAATCATAGATCAGAGTCTACTTCAGGTGTGCATCCTAATAGATTTTTGTAGACGCTAACCCTAAAATAATCTGAAGTCTGTGTTTAAGTACTTTTAAATATGAGACTTTAATTTACATTGAGCTCATTAACATATTAACCTTAATCTATTGCTCTACTCTAATCTTAGCTGGTCTACTTGAACAACCATAGGAAATCAGTAAACATGACTGAATCTGGCACACAAACCAGAAACCTAACAAAACCTGGGGGATTTTTTTCCCTCTCCTTAAGCATCCCTCCTAAAGACTGCTGATGGAACATGTGTGCTTGCTACTGGAAATCCTTATGTGCTAAATGATTTAGTTTATCATTTAAAGTTAAGTTTTATTTCTTTCATAATTGATGCTGACTTTTTCCAAGTCCATATATGTATAAACTCCAGGTGGGTGAAATGCAGTTGACATTTGCTGATTAGGTTTTTCTGGGATCATGGCTACACATACTTGATTACATTTGATTACTGTGCATTATGTTGAGGTTTGTTTGAATTAATAATCAAATGTTACGTAAAATAAATTTTTTACATTTTGTATTGTCAGCACTACAGGGTGCTCTACAAGTCTTCATATATAGGGGTAATTAACACTTTTTAGCAAAATCATTTTAGCTAGCTTTTAAGAATGCCTCAGACAAAGGAAGGTATTGAAATCCTTCTCATAGCTGGATCAGTAACGCACTTGGAACACATTCGAAGTGTGAATCCATATTACACTGTGTTATCATGATTATGAAAAACTCCATGTGTGTCATTTTCATACGAAAATGTAATTCCCCCTATGTATGGAGTCTTCTGAGATATGTTGATTAAACAAAAACTTGATAAACATTTTTTGTGTTTGTATTGTTTGAGATGGATAGCAGTGGTATTACTCTGATTAATAATTTTGAGGATCAGTCATTTGGAAGGTTGTCTACAAAAATATATCTCCATAATAATCACTTCTGGTACATCTCTGAGCTTAAAGAGACACATAAGCAAGCAAGTTTATTTTTCTACAGTTTCCCTCAGAAAATATTGTAGAAATCATTTGCAGATAATACAATGCTTATGCAAGAGAAAAAGGGAGAAATAATTTTCCAGTTTTGGTCTTTAAGAAAATAAAACTTGGTGTTTAAGGAAATAAAACACTTGAAAGGAATCAAAAGTTCATCTACAATGAATGCATGGTTTGGAAAAAAAACTGCATGTCCCAAGAAGGTGCAATTAAAACAAACTGTTTAAACTGAATAATAATCCAGTCTCTGAAACTGAGGCATATCCGATATATCTCAAAACAGACAATAGAATTGCTCTGTACTACTTCAGATAAAAATGAAAAAAAAAAAAAAAAAGATCAGAATGATGTGATGATAAAACCAGGAGTTAACTGGCTATTGCATAGTCCTGATACCAGTGCGGTAAAAGAAAACACTGGTGATCACAGAGCAAAGCTAAAACTTCAGCAGTAATTTTTTTCCCACTTTTTTTCCCACTGCTAAACTCAGATGATCTGCACCCACTGGTAATCATAATGGGGCTCAGGTACAAAGCTCAAGGGTGATCAAACAGCTTATAACATTTCGAACTGTTTTCACTTTTTGTGTCACAGTCAAGTGATCGCAAGGCAAAAGAAAAATAAAAAATCAATACACTTATGAATTAACATCTTCCAGCACATGTGTGAGAGAATAATAAGAGAACCGGTACAATCTTGCATCTTCTGGTTATGGGGTTTTGATATCAGCACTGCGTCGTTTCAGCTTCTCAGGGTTGTTGGAAGCCATTTGAGAGAAATCCCTAAAGATATCATGATAGGTCTCATCACCTGCAGAGAGACGAGAAGTAATGGGGGGGGGGGGGGGGTTGGATTGAAAAGAAACATAAGGGATTGAACTAATTAGCATGATCATTTTCACATTTTGTTTTAATATCAACGGATGCCCCTGCATAGACTTTTACTTCCTCAACAAACCTCTCCCCATCTCAAACCTGACACCAATCCAAAAGCTTGCTAAAGAGTTAAATCAGGTGTGTTGGATGGAAAGACAATTTAATATATACACACACACACATACAGTGGCTTGCAAAAGTATTCGGCCCCCTTGAGCTTTTCCACATTTTGTCACATTACAGCCACAAACATGAATCAATTTTATTGGAATTCCACATGAAAGACCAATACAAAGTGGTGTACACGTGAGAAGTGGAACGAAAATCATACATGATTCCAAACATTTTTTACAAATAAATTACTGAAAAGTGGGATGTGTGTAATTATTCAGCCCCCTGAGTCAATACTTTGTAGAACCACCTTTTGCTGCAATTACAGCTGCTTTTAGGGTATGTCTCTACCAGCTTTGCACATCTAGAGACTGAAATCCTCGCCCATTCTTCTTTACAAAACAGCTCCAGCTCAGTCAGATTAGATGGACAGCGTTTGTGAACAGCAGTTTTCAGATCTTGCCCCAGATTCTCGATTGGATTTAGATCTGGACTTTGACTGGGCCATTCTAACACATGGATATGTTTTGTTTTAAACCATTCCATTGTTGCCCTGGCTTTATGTTTAGGGTCGTTGTCCTGCTGGAAGGTGAACCTCCAGTCTCAAGTCTTTTACAGACTCCAAGAGGTTTTCTTCCAAGATTTCCCTGTATTTGTCTCCATCCATCTTCCCATCAACTCTGACCAGCTTCCCTGTCCCTGCTGAAGAGAAGCACCCCCAGAGCATGATGCTGCCAACACCATATTTGACAGTGGGGATGGTGTGTTCAGAGTGATGTGCAGTGTTAGTTTTCCGCCACACATAGTGTTTTGCATTTTGGTCTCATCTGACCAGAGCACCTTCTTCCACGTTTGCCGTGTCCCCCACATGGCTTGTGGCAAACTGCAAACGGGACTTCTTATGGTTTTCTGTTAACAATGGCTTTCTTCTTGCCACTCATCCATAAAGGCCAACTTTGTGCAGTGCACTAATAATACAGTAGTTGTCCTATGGACAGATTCCCCCACCTGAGCTGTAGATCCCTGCAGTCACCGTGGGCCTCTTGGCTGCATTTCTGATCAGCGCTCTCCTTGTTCGGCCTGTGAGTTTAGGTGGACGGCCTTGCCTTGGTAGGTTTACAGTTGTGCCATACTCCTTACATTTCTGAATGATCGCTTGAACCGTGCTCCGTGGGATGTTCAAGGCTTTGGAAATCTTTTTGTAGCCTAAGCCGGCTGTAAATTTCTCAATAACTTTATCCCTGACCTGTCTGGTGTGTTCTTTGGACTTCATGGTGTTGTTGCTCCCAATATTCTCTTAGACAACCTCTGAGGCCGTCACATAGCAGCTGTATTTGTACTGACATTAGATTACACACAGGTGCACTCTCTTTAGTCATTAGCACTCATCAGGCAATGTCTATGGGCAACTGACTGCACTCAGACCAAAGGGGGCTGAATAATTATGCACACCCCACTTTGCAGTTATTTGTTTGGAATCATGTATGATTTTCGTTCCACTTCTCATGTGTACACCACTTTGTATTGGTGTTTCACGTGGAATTCCAATAAAATTGATTCATGTTTGTGGCTGTAATGTGACAAAATGTGGAAAAGTTCAAGGGGCCCCGAATACTTTTGCAAGCCAAAATTGATTCCTTTCAATAGAATAATACACTAATGCTTTCTTCCTCATTGCACCCAATTCACTGCATGCTTCTTATGCTGAACATCGGATACTCTGATCCGCCTTGTAAAACACTCCGACAGCACACATTAAGCAGCCTCTCAACCTTCATATTGTAGTCTTCTGTTACTGATTGTTATGTCAGTACGTCAATGACACAAAAATGAACACAATTATGAAAACATGCAAACATTCAGATGCAAATGCTAACACAGACAAAGACACACATTCAACATGCTCTTTAATACAACAGATGTTGTATTAAATGTTAGCGTCAAAAAAACATTTCTAAAGAAGCATGCAACATACAGTGAGTGGCAGAAAAGCACCATGCAGTGATGGACTAATGTCATTACGTATCATTTCTGAAACAATTATGGTCTAAAATCGTAGACCAATATTGGATCGGATTTTTTGGTGCACAAATCAACACAGACGTCATCACAAGTTTGTAAAGAATCCGGCCTGGCTATTTTAGGGATTTCAGTACCAGATATTAACCAATGCTCAGAGCTCTAAGATAAGCATTGTGTCAGTTTATTATTAGTTCAGCTTTTACAGATAAGCTGGAGGAAAAGGAAGGAAAGGCGCAACACCTCGCAGGATTGATTACCTGTGATGCAGCGCAGATGACACACACTGCAAGCATGGAAACTTGGCCGTCCATCTCAGGACAAACACAAACACGCACAGAGACAGCGAGACAAACATTTACACAGAGAGACACTGACATAGAGACAAGCTGCCATTATGAAGCTTCTTGGCAAACAATAAGAAGTCAGCAAAACTGCATATATTTGCCCAGTGAGTGCTTAAGAAGTATCTGCTAGTAGGACAGCCCACAATGTTTCAGCATGTTTCTCTATTGCTTTTCACCAAAAAAAGTGCATTAGAAGCATGAAACAGCAGCTTATGACTATGTGACATTATCCCTTTCATGACTTTGTTCCCCTATTCCAAACCTCATGTAAACATTTCATTAGGATTTAACCATATATTTACATAATGTACATAACTATATATACGGACTATGTACAACTATACAGGGCTTAAATTATACATATTAAATATTTACATTATTTTACACAAGAACTAAAGGTTCAATAGCTTTCTGTGCTGGTGGAAGGATAATAATCTACAATATAGTAATTCTGTCCAGCATTCTCTGGTGTTCTTGATTCACAGTAAAACAATGTTGACTTTGTTTGCTTGAAATGTTTTACACAACGCACAGAATTGAAAGATGGGCCAAAATGATTCAATGATATTTTAAGCATTTCTGTAGGTTACCAACTTGACAAAGATGATTACATCCTTGAACAAATTATTTAATGGGAAATACAAACTCAACATCTGGATTTAAAGGAGCAGTGATGTCCCCTGCTGGCTATAATGGGAATTGTATTTACCATAAACGAACTAAACACCAACTAAAGCCTTTTCCTTCACTCTTCCCAGCACCAGACATTCTGCTGACCTGAATATTCCCGGTGTCACTTTTTTAGGGGATGGGACCATAAACATTTTATCACCTCAGTTCTGGATGCTGGCTAATATCTGGGCAAATTAGACATCTTGGAAAATTAGAAGACATCATATGATAGAATTCTATCATGTATACTTAGTAGTACTGTGCAAAAGTCTCAGACACCATGTTTCTTAATGGAAACTTTCCTAATTTTTTATTTTGGAACTACTATAAAAATATTTTTATGCCAGAAAAGAATTAGCACATTATATAAGCAACCACTTCTTAGATGAAACACAAAATGGAAGCTGCTGGGTTTGCATGCAAATTTAAAAAAAATAAAATAAAAAAAAGTCCTCAGAATAACTATTGGTTGGTCTGCAGAATGCTCATTAAACTTGGTAGTTAATTTCCTTAAAAACTTCATAATGAAGTTAACTACATAACAACGTAACCACCAATAATGGTTCCTCAAAATGCTGACACATCAAATACTGACTTTGTATAATTAATTACTGTTTACTGAACTTTATAGGTTTGTCCCTTGTTGAAGATATCCTTGCTCTAGGGAATTTATTTGCATGTGCCTAAGACTTTTGCACAATACTAACAGTACTAATGATAAGCACAATCTTCCAACATCACAGTTTTGACATACCATCATATCACTCAGCTCTTTGCACATATCCCCACTTCAATCAGCATGGCACATACATTTCTTCAGCCGAATCAGAATTACTGTGTCACCTATTCATTCTGCCCCCCTAAACCCCAACCACTAAGATGGTTTTTCAAGGCCTGAAAGCTTTTCTTGGTCTGACCAATAAGATCCCCAGGCCCGCCTCCCCCAGCACCACCCAGACCCTCAGAGAGACCTGATTGAGCGAAGCCGTCCATCTCCCGCATCTCCTTGTTCATCTTGGCTATTCGGAGGCTGTGAAGAAAAGGAAAAAGATATTCAGTCATCATTTATATCCATCAACTCTCCAAACTCAAGCATGTAACATCTTGCTCGGCCTGAAATTATATTCCAATGGTTATGATTCATTTTGTTATTACTAAGGGGAGAGCTCTCATTGGCAAAGGTTAAGATGGATAAGAGTGAAGAGGTGATTAATAACCACAAGACAGGATGAAAAAAAATTATAATACTTAAAAACCCCTTCTTGACTTACAGTGTAACAATATCAGCGTTGGCGCTCTCTACAGCTATGGTGATTGGGTCTTTTTGGCTGACGTCCTTTTTGTTGTAGTCAGCACCTCTCTTCAGAAACAAACACACCAGCCTGGCACCACACACACACACACACACACACACACACACAGCTGTCAAATACTAGGAATTGAGGAGGTTAAAGATCTGTTGGAGTAAATTAGAGTTTGTAACTTTGTAGTGTGGGTACATTAGTGTCAACTATTATTAAGACAACATGTCATGTGCACAAAACGGGTGACTTCACTAATAAATTCTAGACAATCTAGATGTGTGTTACTAAAAACTAGTGACAACTGGTTACATGACAATGTTAAGAACTTCTTTAACCATGGACTAGGCCATCTACTGTAATGACCTAAACCTAATACTATTGGACAAGGATGAAGAAGACTATAGCAGTCAAGAAATCATCTTCTGTATGTGATTTTCAGGAAGCAGTCAAGCAGGCATGGATTAAGCAAGTGACACCAGAGACATACAGACGTCTTTTTGACTCTATGCTCAGTCGGATTCAGCAGGTTTTCAAGAATAATGCAATTATTCTAAGCATAATAAATATTGATGGATCAATTGTAGAGCAATTTCATTGCATTAAATAGTAAAGTATTCTCATTATCTTGACTGCCATCATAAAAAAAAAAAGAAAAAAAAAAGTGCATACATGTATGCATGTGTGCGCGTGCCTGTGGGCATGTGTGGGCGTGCGCATACCCTGTATGTCCCAGTATAGTAGCATGGTGTAAGGGTCCTCTCCCATTCGAGTCAGCCTGGTTAACATTTGCACCGTTCTGCAGCAGGAACTCACATGCTGCCAAAGAATTCTGCAGAGACAAAGATATGCTCTTAAGGCCTTATACTCTAAATAACTTGATTACACACAAATGTGTGCATTTTAAATAGACACAAACAGCCTACACCACAATACGCACTTTCACACTGGTCAAATGTCAGTGCTACTTCCTGTTACACCACAACTGCAAAGCCCACGTTACATTTTTTTCTGCTTTGCTCATGACGCCGACACCTCAAACTGCACAAATAAACACTTGCACACTTTCTTATAATCACTCGTTCCCACATACATGTGCACTCACCACAGTCGCTGCCTGTATGAGCGGTGTTTTGCTCTCCTCGGTTACGTTAACCCAATTAACATCAGCCCCGTGAGCTAGAGCATCAGCCATAACGGGAAAATGCTGAAGTGATGCAGAGCGGTACAGAAGAGCGCCAGGGTGAAGACCACTCAAATCTTCCTCCTCTTCCTCATCTACATACACACACACACACACACACACAGAGTAAGAGGGAGTTTAGACAGGACGTCTTCTGTGTGATAAATCTATTGGAATATCAATATGTTAATGTTATGTGACAAATTAAATAATAAAATGAACCATTGTTTTTAAAACGGTGATGACTAAAACAAACAACAAAGAAATCACTTCTGTGTTGTTGCAATTGTAACTGTATTTTATTTCTTTTTTTTTATACTCTCTCAAATAAGTATAAACATTTCCATAAACCCAAAAGCAAATCAACGTTTGTGTTAAAGCATATAGTGAAACAAATCCTACTCAGTGATTGCATCTCACTTGTTTTAGCTAAATCTACACACACACAGGTTTTTCTTTTGTTGCATTTTGCATAAAAATCTAAAATCCATCTATAATCCGAATAATCTTATAAAAATTATGATTTCATCATCATTTGTCAAGCACGAATGCATTTCATCTTGATCAGACGAGTATGAAACATGGACATGTGAGCTACCGATTGCTTTGAACTGAAAAATGGCACATATGTTTCTGGAACTTGCAATTTCTGAGGAAATTTCACAACAAAGTCTAACCAATTTGCAAGTTTGCATAAAACTACATAAACTCGTGCAAAAGCCTGTATTTCGGAATTGACCATTTGCACATGGAGAGAAATTAACTAATTCACTTTTTTTTTGCATTCAACTGGAATGCAGAGGACATGTACTCAACCTCATGACATGTCTAACAAACATGTCCCCCACAGAGATATTTTAAAACTTTATAAATATTACAACTCAATATAAATATTCAAATTGCACTATTTGTTCTAGTTTTCGGGCTTAATTTTTTTCACAGCAATGACTAAAGCATTATAAGTACTACACCAAATGTGTTACTTTACAGACAAAGCAATAATAAAAATAACATAACAAAAACAAAACAATTGTGCATGTGAACGTTTATCTCTGTGTGTGTGTGTGCGCGTGTGTGCGTGTGTGTCTGAGAGAAAGAGACCTTTGGAAGAGCCAGTACTGTTCATTATTTCACTCGGGGTCAAGCCTGCAGAAAACACCACATAAAAGTTCTTCGCTTGAGTATTTGTGTGAAGCACGACAGATATCTTTACACATCGTATATTTTCCAACGCTCATGAGAAATAAAGTTTAATTTAAAAAGTTTTTGTTCGTGTTGGACAGAAACTTAGATACAGACAATACACAGCCAACAAAAGCCTCTCAACCTCTTGCAACGTTTGATATATAACATGGTGTATTTATATTCACAAGTGAAGTGTGTCTGTGCATGCATGCATCTTTGTATATATAACCTGTGTTTCGTGCCAGGGTTGCTCTGCTGGGTTTAGGCTTAAGGGGAGGACGTTGGCTTAGTTTGTCTTGTGTTGTTGATCGATGACGGCGTGCACTGGAGCGACGCAACGGGGTCCCACGTCCTGTTTCAGGAAGCTTGTGGATGAATTTTTTCTCCACATACTTTGAACGTATCCACGACTCTTTATCCTGTCTAAGGAAACGATAGAACAATGCAGTGTAACAGTGGGTAACAAAACACGCGATCAGACACCTTCTATTAACATCTTTATAATTTATGCTTATTGTACAGGGTGTCCCAAAATATTTGACAATTTCGTAGAGGTGTGTAAAAACTAACCAAATGACTAGCCAGTGATAATGCCAATGTGCTGTTGAAATGGCCACCACGTTCACCTGACTTGACACTTTGTGATTATTATTATTTTTTTTTATATGGGGATATGTGAAAGGACTGGGCTTTATCCCACCTCTTCTTACAAGTCTAGAGGAACAGAGACAATCAGTGAGGCGCTGGAGAATGTTAAGCAAGATATGCTACAGTGCGTTTTTGTAGGAGCTGGACTACCGACTTGACGTGTGTCGTGTCACAGGCGATGCACATATTGAACATTTGTGAAGTTTTGTAAAATCGGATTTAAAAAAAAAAATAAATAATAATAATAATTATATATATATATTTCGTTTGCCTAGCACATGTAGTTACTCAGACATTCATATTTCACCCTGGGACATATTTGGGACACCCTGTATTTAGGACACAAAACAGCATTGTTTAAAATTTAAACTCGTGCTCAAATTCATACAACGTATTTATTCATATTCATGCCAGCAACAGCTTGTATCACTGTTACCTGCCATGTCTCTCTGATATGCATGCAGGGGAGGAAAGCATAAACACATTTTTTTTTTCATGTGATAAAATGTGTCTTGTAATGCAAGTAAGAAGGCAGCAGAGGGCACTGTAACAGTCCACACATGAAAACAATTACATATTGGTAAAGTCTTAAATTTACGGTTGCTCAACTAACAAACACAGCAAACATATCACCATGATTCCTCACTCATCTCTTCTGCTATCCACCATTTAAAGACACTGCTTTTCTTACACACTGTAAAGCACAGCAGTATTTAAGGACACTCCCCTCAAATGTACTCTGAGAAGTTCTGTTTGCTGGTCTGACTTATGCCTCTTTAATTAATTTGTAAATGATAACTTTAAAAGTTGTAAAAACAACGGTTTTGTGGGGTTTTTTTTACCTTTAGAGTGACATAGGAAATTATGTCACCTTCCACATTCCCCAGTGAACACGTCATACCGTTATAGGTACCATTATGAAATAGGAACGATACTCAAAAGTGTACAGATGATTCATATTCAGATTCAACCATCACTGTTTTGCACTGAACCTGTGTTCTGGTGTAATGGGTGAAGCAGAGTATAATGCAGGATACACCAATTACCTGGGACTGGAAGGGTGTGGCTTCTTTATCGTAATCTCATCAATGCGTGCCTCATAGATCCGGTTAATGGCAGTGTTTCCCAACTCGCACATCAGCTACACAGAAAGAGCCAGAAAGACAGGGAAGAGAGTGAGTGTGGATCAGTGAGTGAAAGTGTGAATAATCAAGGTCACACCTCAAACACTGACATGTTTTTTTTTTTTTTTTTTTACTTTTATGAGTTCAGGCTCCCACGAGTCCAAGGTTAGAGAGCGTACTTTGGAGAAATGGACACCCAGACTCCTACAGAGACAGAAGAGATAGGTGTCTGTTAGTGATTGGATGTTAATGTGCATCAGGATGAATTAAAAAAAAAAAAAAAAAAAAATCTATATTTATATACATCTAAAACATTTTATATGTAGTGTATAATACCACAAAGACGAATGAATAATTAAGCACTAATTACCATTTAAAATGTGTTAAAAGTACTGGATTTATTTTAATATGCATTTTGTCACAAACATTTCATGAAAGGCGTGCTTAGTGACTGGACTACGGCTTGTTATAATATTTGAGGAAGAAACATGGCTGATTAAGCAAACTGTAACAGATTTTGCAAAGAGATATGAATTGGCACCAAACTCCAAATCAAATTAGAGTTCACACAGGACAGCAGTTTAAAAACATACGCATGATTTACAGAAACCGTTTTCGGCAATACTTCTGGGTCTTGTGCGAAAAATAAAATAATACAATTATTTTTTGTACCTGTACAGTACCTTTATGTGTTATATTTTTTTAGAGGGCCGAAAAGTTCTACAAGGCAAGACATCTTTAAATGTTAATTGTTGCAGGATTGTGCAAGTTTTTAAATAAACATATAGATGTTCACCAAGGGTTTGGTGAAAGGTAAAGGATGTTTTGAAACAGTTCAGTTTCGTACTAGAACCCCTGAATGATAGTGAAAGAGCCAGAGTGCCTCAACTGACAGACACTTTGAGATACCTCCACCTCCTGGATGTGTGTGGTCGATACCCTTTTTAGCTCATTTACACCATCTGGGGCATAGTGTTCCAACTTTAAAATATCCGAGCACAGCCTTGATGTTACCCTTAAGCTTTGTGAACGTTCACAAAAGAGACGCATATCTTTTAGGGTTAAGAAGAAGTTACCACATGCATCTTGCAGTAAACGACAGACGTACAACATCAACGATTTTTGTCATAACTACCATGATTACACCATATTGTTACTGCATCGAACGCTACAGTGAGGCTCTGTCACGCTAGGAAATCATTGGTTTGTGGTGATTGGCTATTTTTAAACTGCCATTGAATTGTTTGAATAGTTTGCTCACTTTTTGATAGTTCACTATAAACTAGCTTATAAAATAGTTTATGATTTGTTTCGCTGCAGTTTACATGACTGCCCAAATGAAAAATGTGTAATGTGCCCGATTGTTTGTGTGAAAAATACAGTATTGCAGTAGTGTTGGATTTCAATTTAAACAAAATGTGTTCTGGTTTCCATATTGACGTCTATTTCTACATATACAGCACTCTATAAAAGAGTGGATATTTGCTCTCTCTATAAAAGTTAATTAAATTCAATTTAATTACATTTATGTCATTGTCACAATTAAATTAAATAAAAACAGTAAATTAGAACATGTACAGAAAAAAAGTAAAAGACAATAACTAGGTTGACTCTGATGAGCAAGCCAAGCGTGACGGTAGATGAAAACAGGAAGAAACTGTTAGAGGTACCAGGCTCTACAGGGAACCCATCCTCATTTGGATGATATCAGATACTATGACCCTAAATCAGTCCCTGGTATATCTGTGTGCTATGAGATTGAAAGACTAACATAATATAAATATAAAGTAATAATACACAGCGAGTCTTCGTTTGTAAACGTATTGTTCTGTAAAATGCGTATTTCACCTCATAGAGCATGCATATTTTTACATATGAATGCAAATAACATTGCACACTTGCATTTTGTATGAGCCTCGCGTGTCATTGTTTGTATTACCTGTGTATTCCAGAGCAGGTGATACAGAGTGTTATGCCCAAGTTAATGGAGGCCCAGTCCGGTCCTGGTTCTCCACAGTCACAGCACTGGTTGTTCCCAGGTATAGCCTGCACCTCCTCCAAGGCTTTACAGTCCTTCCGCTCGACACCTGGATTCAAACTGCTGGACATAGAGCTGCAGCGCTCCCTCTGTCACAAACACACACAACTTATAATCATTATACATGTATATACTGAGATCGAGACTTATCTATCAAATGTCAAACAGAAATGAGAGGAGATCTCCATAAATGATATGATGTGATGAATGAATGAATTTGATGAGGTGATTACAGAATGAATTATGAACCAGTTTTAGCTATGTGGAAATAAGCATATAACAAACCTCAAATTTTTTGCTTTATACAGTACACATGTAATTTAACAAAACAAATGTGGCTCTAATGTCTTGCTCAACCTGCAGGCAAATCTGATTAGTCAGATCAAAAATCTGATCTTTAGGAGTGACTGTACACACTGTTATTTAAAAGTAGTCAGATCACATTTGGCTTTGTTCTGACTGGCAGCCCAAATCCCACACACTGTGTTGGTTGCCGTGGTAGCGACACTGGCAGCATGAGTACACTGTAGCATGTGTTGTGTTACGTCAAATGCTGGCGACTTACAACAACAGACAGATAACAAGACATTTAAGAATGGAGAGATCACTTCTCACCCTTCAGGTGATATCAGCGTCTGGACTCGTCCAGACAATAATCGGCATTCCCTCTCGTTTTTCAAACCCATAAGACATGATCATGTGGATTTGAGCTTCTACATTGGGTTGTGAGTGAAAAAAATAAGTGGGTAGAGCATCCAGACTGAGACACAACTTTTGAAATCGGATTTAAATTAGATTCCTATCCACCTTTTTACATGGTTCAAATGTGCAAATTTGATTCTGTGTAGTTTTTCATTGTTCAGACTGCATGAAAGCAATCTGATTACAAACTGATTCCAAGCTGATTCCAGTCCGATATGGCAAAAAAACCTGATTTGGACCAGCAGTTTGAACAACGCCGAAATTATGCAGGTGCTCTGCCAGTAAGTCGAAAACCAAGAAACTATTCAACAATTGGGGGGTTGGGGAGATGGAGGTGTACAATTTTAGAAAAGATGAACTAGAGGCACTTATCCCGAAGGAAAAAGCTTTGTAAAGTTAAAAAACAGCAATGCCAAAAACTATTTTCTAACCATTTCTGCAGGTCATTAGATGAAGTCTGTTTACAGGTAGGTTTTTATTTATTTGTGAATTAGATTCAGATTGTATTAAAGTGTATTATTAAATATAGATGAGCCATAGATTCCATTCAAGATTCCTGAACAAATAAACCAATCCAGAGTTCAGTGTGGACTATTGAGATGAATAACATTGCATTTGATTTATTTGGTCAAAAATAAATAATTCCTGTATTTTGTTACAAGTTCCCCCTTTTAAATGTTTACTTTATACCATGTTATTTACTATACCTGCTATACTTATTGACAATATTGCATTTTAGTAAATAAAATACGAATCAGACAATTTCAGATAATAATATGCTCAAATGTACACACATCGACCTGTGTTAGCACAAGCAGAAGGTGAAAAGGAGGAATAAAAAAAACCTGCGGTGGAAATTATGCACGCACTTATCATTTGACCACATATGTTATTAATTCTGATGAATAAGACCCATAGAGTGTGTAGTAAAGATCAAGACTTGATGTACGAGGTCTTGAGATATTTGTCAGTGTAATCATGTAAATATATCATCCATTATACATTCAATCCAATCATCTAGGTATCTCTGTAGCCCGTGGAGGCCAATAGTGACCAGTGTATTTATTCCCATTTTTACAACCATGTTAGGACCTCCAGTCAACACGAGAGAGAGAGAGAGAGAGAGAGAGAGAGAGAGAGAGAGAGAGATATACACATACACACACTACCGTTCAAAAGTTTGGGGTCACTTTCTAACTCCATGATGGTTCCTGATTTTTATTTCTTTCTACATTGTAAAGGAATGCTGAAGGCGTCCAAAAAATGCATTAATCTCCTTTGAACAGTTGATATTGAGATGTTTCTGCTACTTCTGCTCTGTAAAGACTTCATAACGCCTCTAATCTGAAGTGCTGTTAATTGGACATTTTTCAGGCTGATAACTCTAAATGAACTTCTCGACTGCGGCAGAGGAAGGTTCTGGTCTCGCCCTCCTGTGACGGCCTTCATGAGAGCCAGTTTCATTATAGTTCTTGACGGATTTTGCAAATGCACTTGACAATACTGTTCTTGCAAGAACTATTACGGAAAGACTGACCTCTGTGTCTTAAAATAACAACTACCTGTTTTTGTTGTTGTTACGTAATTACCTAATCCCATATGTGTTATTTTATAGTTTTGAAATCCCCAGTATTGTTGTAGAATGTAGAAAATAAATCACTAAACAAAAAGAAATTTGTTGCAATTCACCCCAAACTTTTGAACGGTAGTGTGTGTATATATAATATATATTAAACTATACAGATACACATAAATAATAATAATGTATATTATATGTTTTTGTGCTTCATTTACAATTTATCCTACTATAAAGGTTAAAGGTTTGTAAATTATGTGACATCTCCATGCCAAATTGTAAGCAAATGCAACCTTATTTGATTAGTCTGTAATTTTTATTTCAGATTATACTTAAGCCTGGGAAACGTCCCTGAATTTCTAATGATGTTCATAACAATTAGTCCAATCCACTGTGTTCATAACACTAGTATCTGTGCATGTGTGTATGTGTGTGTGTGCGCACACTATGTGAATGCACGTCTTACAGGGCTGCATGTGTCCTCTCTCCTCTCCTGAAATGCTGAAGCAATGCTGTTCTGTACAGCACTCATCCAGCCCTGCTGCTGACGCTCTGAATCAGCCTGCAAAAGACAGCTCCTACACACACACACACACACACACACACACACACACACACACACACACACACACACACACACACACACACACACACACACACACGTATTAAACATTAAATATCAAAACACTAACATGCACAGAGAATGTTAAAATGCAATTACATGCAATGTATAAAGTATGTACAGAAATATTTTTTTTTACAGCTTCAGTAACACTTGACCATCAAACACAATAAACCGACACCACAGCAAACATGCTCATCACACACTCACTCACTTGGAGGGTGAGACAACCTCAAAGCAGAACCTTCTATCCTGTTCAGCACAGGGTTTCACTGTGCACAGGCGCAAGTCTTCCACCACCACAGTGGGCTGCTCCTACACAAAGAAACAAAAAAAAAAGGAACATTTGTGGGTGTCAAGTCAAGTCGAACAGACCTCTGCTGTTATTGTACACATACACAGTAGTAAGAAAAATGAAAACAGACTTATGTGATACCTACTTTGAATTTCTTTTGGTAGACCAGTTGGTTTTTTTGAATGGAAAACCAACGCCTAGAAAAATTAGATAGCAAACATTCATGACATTCCAACACAGCCATATTAGGGAAGAGCATTTAGCACCACAAGTATTATGCTGATTTATGTGCAGTGCTACTACACTTATAAAGCTCTGCAAAAAAAACTGCACTGGAAAACTAGCAAGATCTTTTGCATGGCAACATTCAGGATCACAAGAACATTTTAAACATGTACAGACTGCAGAATTTAAATAAAATTCCATTCTAACAGGTGTACAGATGTTACGGCTAATGTTAAATGTCTAAAAGGTAGAGCATTGTCTTGTACAGTACCTGCTCCATGTTTTGAAGGCATTGCTGGCTCTCTTGTACAGGTAGCCCTCCATGGCAATTCCACTGTTTGTGTCTGGACTGAAGTCCAAGATCAATTCATCATAGGACTCATCCTGATAAATTATTACAGTAAAAATACATTACTATGATATTTGATCCAAAATGTTGGGTGGTTTGGTGTGTGTTTCCGTGGGACTACCTTTTTCTTGATGTCACAATGTCTCTGCTCCATGTCCCTCTTTTCTCTTGCACAGTTTAAAACTAGTTGTGTACACTGACAAAGAGAGAGACAGAGTCATTCTCCTGACCTTTCTTTATTTTATTCATGTGTAACGTACGACAGATATTTAAAAAAAAAAAAAAAAGTGTTTAGGTGATGTATTACAGCTAACTATATTCAGCTGCAAGGCAAAAGAATTTGGCATTTAATATTTCCACAAACAGGAAGCAGGAAGTGTTGACATTTGGTTTCCTGTCCAGGTCAAAAGGCTCATCACTCATACATGTTCATTAACTCTGAATTAAAAAAAAAAAAAAATTATATATATATATATATATATATATATATATATATATATATATATATATATATTTTGTATTCAAAGATTTCACTTATGAACTCTGATCATTTTTGCTGCACATTTTTCTATTTCATTTGAGCGAGGTTGGTCTTTTTCTTTTAGTGAAACCTATAAAACAGTATCTCAGTGTCCTCCTTTTTCCTGGATATTATCAAGCCATAATATTTTTTTTCTGGTCTGTCTCACAAGGGCCATGAGTTACATCTCTCTTCAATAATAATAATAATAATAATAATAATAATCAATAAATAATTTTCTAGCTTGTTACAACAGTCCATGTCAATTTTAGAGTCATCTATGCTTAAAAGATGAAGCACTATAATATAATCCTCGCACTGAGTCTGTCACCATTTCCTGTGTAGGCAGGAAGTTTTGTAGCAGGTTTTGTGGCTTTCACAGGCCAGTACAAGGTGACTGTGCTTCCTGTCTCAAACGACTCACTTGTTAGATAACCACCTCTGTAGGAAAGACTGCAGCAGAGAAGAAATTTGTTGAGTTTAGAGCTCATATCTAATGCTTTTATCTCAATTTAGGGCTTTAAATTAATGGCGTTAATATGGAGTTAATCATTATTCTAAACCTGACATGCTAAATATCATATTTAACAATAATCTCAGAGATGCTTGCTTTATTTTTTTATATAAACAGGGAAAATATAACTTATAATTAAGCAAGATTCATGAATGCGAGGCAGATGACAATACATTGTAAAAATGTAACAGTTCCATCGTGTACATCGTGTTTAGATGTTTGACGTGCACCGTTTCATGCTGTTGCTCAAAGCCTTCTTTCATAACCATTTCTGAACAGGCAAAGAAACATGACCTCTGCTCCCAAAAACCATGCTCTTGTTGAGAATAAATTTCATACATGCACAGAAATGATGGATCAATAAATAATCTGTACAAAGGTCAACCATCTTTTGGTGATCTTTGCTTCTAACCTCATCGGTTAGTTGTTTGCGATACTCCTCTAGCTCTGCGAGGGAGTGGTGACCCTGCTGGAAGAACATCGCCTGGGTTTCCATCAGCGAGATCATCTGTTTCAACCACACAAATAAAGGAACAGATTAAATTTTAAAGAATTAGGTTATTTCTCTGGCCAGATTCAGTTCCGTTTGTATTTAGGAAACATTACATCAGTAATGGCTTCGTAATGAAACATACCGACGTCATTATATCAGTCTTCTTCTTGGACTCAATAACATTAATCTAATTTGGGGAGAGGGGGGGGGGAGAGATACAGAAGGAAAGAGGAATAGAAAAAAGTGAGACTTAAAAAGTGAGTCATAATAGCTGCAGAAGATATAGCATAATTAGCATAATTAAGACAGCTGAGGTTTTAGCATATGTTTATCATGTAGCGAGTGGGACTCTTTACTAGTCCTGAGACAGAGCTCAAAATGGTTGTAACTTATCTGAGGTTTCCTAACACAACTACATCTACAGTAGGGAGTCTGGCTAATTTTATTATTTGGACATCTGCAAATTGTAATGTGCAGATATTTGGTTAGCTGTTATGAACGACGGGAGATGGGAAATGTGATGTTAAGAATTGTTTCCACTGTAATTAAACATGTTTATGATTTGCTTAAAATGTTGTATATTGAATAAGAACACAGAATGCTCTGTGCAAGCAATAAAAAAAAAGGAGATGCTGTGTCTGGTCTAATATGGAGTTAATCTGCCATCCAAGTTTACAGGATGTTACACTAAATGGTTAATTTTCCTTCTATCCTACAAGTTACATAAATATATAAAAACTATGCACAAATCCACTTATTAAAGTCTACATATTACTGTGCAAAATTCTTGAGCCATCCTTCATTTCATCATAGTTTGTTTCAAAGCATCATATATCTGACCAGAACCCCAGGTGATGCTGTAGCCTCTAGCAGTCAGAGAGCGTAGAGAACTGATTGGCCCGAGCTCTCTCAGGGAAGGGATGGGTGGCATTCTAGCACTGTAAGACATCTGTAAGCTCAAGCAAACAAAAGCGTGGATAGCACTCTCCTCCCAGTGCGTTACGCCGCTACCTATGGTGCATGAGCAACTGGTTCGAAAACATCTGGGTGATTGGGGTCATGTGTCTCAGAGGAAACTCATGACAGACTTCACCCTCCGTGGTGGTGCTTGGGGCCTTTATGGGAGAGTCCCCTAGTGACAGGTGGGAATTGGCTACGACTAAAATTGTAGAGGGAGAACAATTTGAAAAACAGCTTTGTTTTTTTCTCAAAAAAAAATAAAATAAAAAAATAAAAAAACTTTACTGGTGATGCTGAATGGTTGGACCAGACAAGAAGGGAAACGAGGTTGCTGCTGTTAGATAAACAACCAAGTTTTCAATTGTATCTTTAAGCATTATGTAACCTGTAGTAAAACATTTGTTCCAATTTCTTTAATTTAATTTCATATGAAGAAATGAGGGATGGCTTAAGACTTTTGCACAGTATTCTATGCCTGTAGATGAAAGAAATACAATAAATATGAGGTCATTTTGGATTTAAGCTGAACTACCTGTATGTGTTGTGAGTTTAACATTGTCACATCCCGGAAATGTAGTACCTGCAGTACATAGTCCAAGGTGCCTGATCTGAAGGCTTTCCGGGCTTGAATTAGGGCTTGACTGGCTTCCTCAACCTCATGTGTCTTTCCCCGTGGGGCCTGAGCATTCCTGCCCAAAGCTGTCTCCAGAGTCTCACTGCTGCGCTCAAATTCCTTGCGTGCATCTTTAAAGCGTTTCACATCCCTGTAACAGACAGAAGTACCAATTTTATTACCCTATGTAATGTAATGCAATGCAAGGGCTATTCATATTACTGACCAAAGACAGTGTGATTCCACTAAGTAGAGCTGACTGGATAGGATCTCACATGACTAGTGAGACAGGATCGAAATGAACCTCATAAATCAGACTCAGCTTGAAAAGGCTTCGATTGTTATGTGCCTTTGTGCAAGATGTGCTAAGTAACGCTCTTGTGCATAAAGTTCAGATTTCCATCTCATTGTCAAACACCATGTGTTCATTTTTAGCTCTTTTTTCCTCCATATTTTAGCCATGGGTCATTGGGTGACACAGCATATTTCATAGTATGAACAACTTACAAAATTTAGTTTGAAACTAATGCATATGGTCCTTTTGACCAATGAGACAAATCAAACAGTTCAAACATTTCCGCAAGACCAGCAGCTTGGTCAACAATGAGATGTGAGAGTATATTACACCAAATCAGCATGAGTCATGAACCCACTTCAATAATGCTAAATTGATGCATCTCATATGCTATAGTTTAACACAGATTTTCATTCTTAAAAAAAAAAAAAAAAAACTTTCAAAAGATTACTCACTCTTTCACAAAACCCTGCAGCTTCTGTTTCACTGACCTCTGTGTGCTTTCAATGAGCTCCTGGCAAAAGAGAGAGGATGAGACAGAGGGAAAGAAAAATGGTGAATAAACATGGAGACACATCCTGAAAAAATGTGAGCATTTTTGTTAGTTACCATCAGCGACAGTGAAAAGGAGGAATGTGTGTGTCTGGCTTTACCTCCTGAGCCGTGAGGATGACGGACAGCTTCTTGGAGAATGTTTCCAGACACTTCTGCAGGGTTTACCACAAGCACACAACAACTCCATTACAGAGACTCTCACTGACAAAAAATTTATTATAAAATGCTCAAAAAATTGCACATACAAGGAGCATCCTGTTTTCATAGCTAATCTACACTGTGGTATAGTTGCTGCAGGCTAGGTGCAAAAAACGTACTGACCAAACATATGGTCACATTGTTGAAGTTCCCTTTCTTGCTAATAATGACGAATGATCACATCCTGATATGCTATTGTGGGCTACACAGTGTGGTTAAATTTGAACGAGCCTTTCCATGATGTCTGGATTGCTGTGGAATTGAAATGCTAACTACGTACCTGTGCATGCCATGATAAAAAGAAATAAATAAATACATTAAAAAAAATAAAATTAAAAAAAAAGAGAGAGATTGCAGCAACTCCACAGTTGTCCAACAGACAGAACAGTACTGTAGTAAACTTAAGCAGAAAGAATGGCTAATTTTTTAGCCATGCCTCTCTTTTTCTTCATGAAGCTTCTTTAATAAGGAGTTGTATGCTAAACCTGAACAGATCACTCACCCGCACTGTTGTGTCTTCAGGGAAGTGGTATCCAAGCTCCCTGATTCCACTTACAAAGCTCTTACTGCTCACGCAATATGTTCGGCCTGCATCCAGCATAGCATTACACTGCTTCACCAACTGTACACACCCAAACATTAACCCCGTTATATTTTCTATTGAAATCTGCTTTCAGTTAACCACAATGAAATCTGACCATGCATCTTGAAAGTATTCACCCCCCACTACCCATGCTTGCTTTTCTTTATTTGCTGTTTTACAACATGATCAGATTGTGAGTTTTTTTTTCTTTCCTTGCTTCTTTAATTTCCACAGAAATGAAACTAAACAAAATATTTCCATCATCAGATGTTTTTTTTTATTTTTTATAAGAAACATCTAAAAACTGCTCAAATGATAATTATAAAACAGCTAGTTCTTTTACACTACTTTGTTTTGAGAAACAGCATTACTAATAATGTATATTAATAATAGTAATAATATTTACTAATGAAGTTTATTCTTTGTCTGTGTTCACTACGTATATAAATATTTCCATCCTAAAAATAGTTCTTTACAATGACACCATTATGACACTTATTCCAAACAGTCAGTCTGTATGTTGGAATCTCAATATGGAATGCTTTTTCCAATTGTGGTTTCTTTGGGGACCATTTGTGGTCTGAGCAAACAAACAAAATATATGGTCAAATTGTGTCTAAATTGTCAGTTATTTGATATATCCCCTTCAGTACAATTGCTACCACCAATGTGCTTCATATAAATAGTTTCCGTGGTGCTATGATTTATTAGGTTTGTGCCAAACATTATCCTTTGGCTTTAGACCACAGAATCTTTTTTCAAAATCGTTCATATTTTCTATAGCAGTCTTCCTCAACTCTGTAACCTAATCAGTACTGTAGCTGGACTTTTGGATACTTCTCTAACAAATGCCCAACTCAATTTCACCTGATCTTTGTACTGTAGTATCTGTGTTGTTCCACATTTTTCTGCACTTTATTATAACAGTTTTCACGGTGCTCCTAACAAGGTTATGATGTATAAATTCTTCCAACAACTTCATCTTACGGCTCCAAAGGCAGTTCCTTGGCCTTCATGACAGCAAAATTAATCTGATCTGCAATTTTAACTATGTCCTCTTAAAGTCAGAGATATTTATTGTGAAAGAATACATATGTACAAACTGTTTACCATATTTAGTGCAAGCTTTAAATTAATGACATTTAAAAATTATTGCCCAGATTTCTAGTGCTAAAAGATAAATACTGTACTTATCAGTTACACCATTGTTAGACAGTTCTGAAATCACTTTTAAAGAAACAAAGATATCCCACTCAAATCTACTTAAATTGAATGTTGCAATACAGCAAAAATAAATAAATAAAAATGAATCACTAGAGGCCCATGCTTTCTGCAGGCCCTTTATGTAAATTAAATCGTCTTGTTACACCTGACCACAAATTTCCTGTTTTGTTCTTCATTTTTTATTGAATTATCAAAAAAAGCTAGAAGAAATAAATGTTAAGCTTCATTTTTTATTTCATTACAGTATCCATCTCAGCAGTCATGGACCGCATGTGTTATGATGTAATGTCTTAGGAGGGGTTCTGTTTGTTGAAAGTGGCTTAGGGAGACACATGCCTTTACAGCTGCATACAACTTGGCTTAAAGTCCTCTCAGCCCCCTCCCCTGAAGTATTGTGCAGTCTGTTTTTAATGCATCTTAGGGGAATTTATACTGGCATTTCTATGTGGAAAATCACTATCCAGGTATAATTCTGAAACTCATTATGATAAAAGCGGTTCTAAACAGACTCACTGACCGATCACTCACATAAGTTCACATAAGGTTCATAAATATATAAACTCAGACCAACACATACCCACCCACAACCACAGACAACCAGATGCATGGGCACACTGATACACATCTTAAATAGTATCCACTGTCTGATGTCAGGCATCCAATATCATTAATATACTCCATTGCAAACATAGAAGTTCAGAAAGTCAGTTTATCCTTAGTGATAAGTTTTATCAGAGTCTTGATGAGGAATTGGATAAGGGACTGGTTAAAAGCCATTGAAATAGCCATTGAAATAGTAATTCCTCTTTCAGTTCATGTAAACATTGTTTGAATACTATCTCTTTTCACCAAACTGGACTGTTGAAGAGGAACGAGGGGAAAAGTGACGCTTCTCATAAAAGGAGCAATTTGACAATAGGAACACTATGATTCATTAAGTTTACAGTCAACAGTTTTTCTTTCATTTAAATAAAAATTACTTGACTCATTCTGTGTCCACCTCACCTTTTCGAGTCGTGACTCCAGTTCATTCACATCCACCTCCACTCCCTCAATGGCTGACCTGATAACAAAAAGCCACAGTAAGCATATAGGGCATGTTTTTTATTCTCCCTCTCTCTGTCGCTCACACAACACACACACACACACACACACACACACACACACACACACACTTCAGGCAATTCACCACCTTTGCAGTACAATTCCAAACAAAACTGGTAAATCAAGGATGACTGCTATGTGTTTGTTTCTAGGTATAACTTGGATATGAATCTACATGCGTGTGCAGGAAAGAAAGAGAAATAGAGAGCGAGAAAGAGTCAGTATCTTCTATCTAACTTGCATATGGGTTTTTGAGCATACACACAGTATTTCAGACCCTGTGGCTTCCGCTAGCACTTTCACGCAGATATACAAGCACAGAGCAGAGCACGAGAGGAGAAAAAGAACGCTATTTTTCCCCTCTGCAATGTACAGCCCAGTGTTTAAGGTTTTTAGACAGAAAGAAAGAATGGAAACCGATGAATGATAACTACAAGCGACAATGCATTGCTTGTGTGTTTGTGATGGCAGCCCTGCACAATACCAACATTATAATTAATAACTATGGCACGTTTAATTGACTTAGCTTCTTGTTTTTACATACACCAGTGTACTCGAGATGTTTCCGTAGAGATCCACCCCTAAAAACACACTTCCTGCCTCATGTTTATCATGTTGGTATCGCTTTACTTCCTGTCTCTCCCATCCCCCACACTGGTATCACCTAGCAACGGGAGGCAGCACTTTATAGAGAAGTGGCCTGGATTATGTTCAAGTCTGAGGCTTTTCTTAATCACTATCCCAGCCATTCCATTGTCCTATCCAAATTGGCTGCGACAGGATGCTTGGTTGCTTAAAATGTCTTGGTGGTTCTTTGGCAGAGAACAAAGAATGCAAGACACTCATATCCATAGAGATAACACAGTAGAATGCATTCAGAGATAAGGAAAGAAACATGGAAATAGAGAGAGAGTGAGAAAGAGAGCATATTTCTTGATTTCTTCCTTGCTGTGACCTAGTTCTATAACCCACAACACCTCATCTCTAACTCTTTCTAACTGCAACATGCATCCACGGGACCGTACACTCACACTTTCCGCTGGGTATGATCACCAGCGAGGCAAGGGTGAATGTGTGTGTGTGTGTGTGTGTGTGTGTGAGAGGGGAGGGTGAGGGGCCTTAAAGAGAACAATTTAAATGATTGAACAAGGGCTACTATCCTGCATTTATTGTAGATAATGATCAAAGCAAGATAGAAAGAACAGATGTCAGTAGTACTGTCACCATCACTTTTGTGCAATACAGCCACACCCGACACGACATCAACTACAACCTAATATTAGATCTTTCTAGTCACTCTCTCCTTGGCTCGAATGAACCTATAATTTGACTAAGCAGGAATGAGAAAGTTGAGCCTAAGTTCTGTCCCCACCACAAACACACAGCCAAAACTTTATTTATCAAAATCCTACAGTATATGTCCTTCTCCTAAAACAAAACACTACTTAAAACTTTAAGTATACATCGGGGACAAGATCCTCTTCCTTGTCATCAGTGTTGACTCAATTTTTGTCCTTACAATCCCCATAATCTCATTCTTTCCTCGAACCAAACCTATTCTTTCCAGCGCCGGGACGTCTGGACCTCCCCGAACTTTGTGTGTGTGTGTGTTTCACTCCACTGTAATCTTAATAGTCTGCCCAACAGCTCCAGTAAGCTTTGCAGTCCAAAGTTACAATTTGTCATGATAAAGCCACTAACACGGAGGAACATCTGCACTAAAGATTAACCAAGGACAGGGAGGTTTGTTAAACGGATTAGAAACATGCTTTAACTTATCAATTCGCATTTACTCTGGCCTTAAGGAGTGACCTTCTTGATCCTGAACCTTTGCCAATATTTGTCCCTGCAAGGTGATCTTGGTATCATTAGAAAGCCCTTTCCATTGTTTTTCGCACAGAGTTATTTAAAGGCTTACCTGAACCTTGGGGAGTCCTTTAAGCACTCTTCGAAATCCATCTGGATAGTCATTCTGACAGTGATTTGTTTTCTTTTTCAAAAAAAACGACAGATATGATTACTCCTTCTTGTGTCATGAGCTGTACCAGCCTGTAGCGGTCCTTCTGTAATTCACCCCAAAATCAGTCCTATTTAAACTGTTTCCAGAAATGTCGCTCTCATTATGGGCTCTGCGAATTAACCACACAGAGGCATTTACAGGCGCGTTTGGAAACTAGAACACAATCCCAGCTGAACCTTCTGATGTGCAAAACTCATACTTATGTAACAAGTACCTGAACCTTACTATTCACACGTCCGAAACAGTCTGAAAATACATACATACATTCATAAATTACAACTTGTTTATATGATAAATAGAAATAAATAAACGCCGAGTGCGAGTCGTCAAGAGAGCTGTCGTTGTTCTCCTATCCGGTGCGCGCCAAAGTTCCGACTATTTAACCAGACTAATTGCGTGCACGCGCATTTAACGCGCTGATCTTGAGTAATAATAAGAATAAAAAAAAACCTATAATGACGTCTCCTCGGGGAATAATTACAGTCCTGACAACCACTCTTCTCTCTTTCCTCTCTTTCTCTCTTGCGCCTAAGTTGGTCGTTTGTTAGTCCGCCCCCCTCAGCTTATAGCACGCGCTCCGCTTCCGGGTTTCCGCAAGTTGACGGTGAACCGGACATCACGCCGCAGAAGTTTACAAAACACACAAAAACGAGCTTCTGTGTACATCATTTCAACTTCTGTTGTGTGCTGTGTGGTCCCATAGATCACTTAACTGATCATCTTGATAATAATTATTAGTCTTGTTAGATAAAATGTTTCAACTGTGATTAAAATATGCAATCTCATTGCTCTTGTGACATTGGATCAGGTGCTTATGTGTGAGGAAGGGGATGCCAGCTCATGATAGGTGACCACATACACAGGGGCAAGTTATCTTGACCAATCCACCCACACTGGCATGTTTTTAGTGAAATCTCAATCAAGTAGATTTGAAACAGAAAAGGAGAATTTACCCAGAAGGCAGTGACCCAAGTGCAGGATCAAACCTGGTACCATGAAGCTGTGGCAGACAGTAGTGCAAGCTTTATGATCCACCATCCAAAAATTTCGTCCTACTGTGGTCTCTTTTCCTCTAACGGATGTAGGTAGTAGACACCTTTGACTATTGTGTATTGTGTACCTTTGACCAGATCCCCAGATGAAGAACCCCTGCTGAATGACAATCCCTGGTGTATAGCAACAAATAAGCTTTACAGGAATTACAGTAAAAAAAAAAAAAACTTTTATATATTACGTTTACCTGGTGAAAGAGCAAGTGAGTATATACAGAAGGTATGTGTACCTAATTACTTAGTAAGCAGTTTCTGTATACTGTCCGGAATTATCTCTATTCAGAAGCAATATAATTGCTTTAGAAACTGTTGAGGCAGGTTGACTAGCATCTACAGGTACAAGTGTAGGCCTACCAGTTAAACCTGTTGTGCTGCACCTGACACTATGCGCAAAGAGTTCACAAAGTCGCTTTAAAAACACAAGGAAGTTACAGCTGTTTGGACCATTTAAAGACGTGTACAAATGTAAAAGATAGAAGTCACATTAACCTGTGTCGTCATCATATTTAGTCCACTATATGCTAAATATTTAGACGTGTCTATTAAATGTATGAGAAAGAAATGTAAATGTATCTGTGTGTGTATGTGTGTGTTGGATATTTGATAGACTATAATAAATAATGTATGTCCTATTCACGATGTGCAGCTGTTATAATTGAATACTTAGTTATAAACACGACTGCATAGTGGTTAGCACTGTCGCCTTGCACCTTCGAGGTATGTTTTTCGATTTCTTGCCTCAGGTCTGTGTGCAGGGGGTGTGCATGTTCTCCCCATACATGGTGGGTTTCCTCTGTGTGCTCCGGTTTCCTCCCACACAAAAGACATGCAGATTAGAGGCTAATTGGCGTTCCGAAAAATTGCCCCATAGTGTGTGAATGCACGTATGAGTGCTTACATGTGTGTCTGTGTGTGTGCCCTGTGATGAATTGTCACCCTATCCAGGATGTACCCCGCCTCGTGCCCTAAGTCTCCTGGGATAGGCTCCAGGCCTGTATACAGGATGAAGTGGTGCAGAAGCTGAGCGAGTGAGTGAGAGTCAAAAACGTAATTAAGTACCGCCATCTGGTGGCCATTGGGCAATTTTACAGTTTTCAGCTTTCTTAGCCACGTGACAAGCAGAACTGACTGATTTACTTTAGTTTTCTATCAAAATATGTTATCATTCTGTCAGAGGTGTCTAACTACAATCTATTCATATTCGTTTGTTTCTTTAATCAGTGATTCTGCATCAATGTGACGACCATATATTCATATAAGCTATTCACCATATATCCAGGAGCAGAGTTTATTTTCAAAACTACATGGTGACTTCTAAATAAAGCGATGGAATGATAAACATTAAGCAGTAAAACGTGTCTTGTGGATCACACTAGATACAGTACGCAGATGAAAAGAAAACCGAAAGCGTTTCACGCCCAGCTCTAATGCGTTACTCAATTATTTTTGGCAGCTGCAGCATCCTGTTGCTGCTCGCGCTGTTTCTCCCTGAGTATCAGCGCGCGGAATTCTGTCCTCACATCCCAGATTTCTGTCACCGCTCCAGCAGAGCGTCGTGTCTTCGTGGAAGGACGGGCGGGTTCTCATCGGCTTAAACCATGTAGTAACACGGTGGTCATGAATGCGTGGCAAAACGCAACACCACCACAGCGCAGGACAGGTTTTAGGTCTGGATTTGTAATAAGGCGCGCTCTGATCATGGACAGCAATGGATATAACTAACTGTGCATGGATAATAATATTAACAAAAACGAGAAAAACTCAAATGGACAGCACGGGGACTACGCCTCTGAAATATGCATGCGAGATCCCTGAGATAAATCGTCTGAAGATTATGCAGTCGCAGAGTGGCTTTCAGAAGGCGGACGTGAGAAACACGCAGGAGGAACCGAGTGCAGACTAACGGAGCACCAGTTCACGTCTGCCTGCTGCAGACTAGACAGGCGCTGTGCACGCGTGTGTGAGTGTTTGAGAGAGAGAGAGAGAGAGAGAGACAGAAGTGTGTGTGTGTGTGTGCAACCAACGCAGGAGCATGTCGAACCGAAAGCACCGGGATAACCAGGAGATTTGCGCCCGCAAGGTCCGGGAGCTGGCGCAAACAGGCCCCAACAAACACTGCTTCGAGTGCGGCCAGCCTGGGGTCACTTACACCGATATCACGGTCGGCTGCTTCGTTTGCACATCATGTTCCGGAATGCTGTAAGTACCCGAATATCGTGTTATGTCATCTTTCAGATCGCTGTTACAGCCACGCACAGGCCCGATAGTGTAGCAGCATTAATATGCGCATGTTAACTTCAGTGCTGTAAGGCAACAGATCCGTCTGATGAAAAACCTGATCATCATGTAGTAGATCACAGTATGATCATAGATAGCCAGGACAAGCCCACCTCTCTCTCACCCTGCCTCACAGCGAGCTCCAACAGACTCGGAGGATGTTTTGTGCGTCTTCATTCAAGCGGTAATTTACTACATTGTCATCTTTTTTTCAGGCGTGCCCTCTCATCGCGCCTGTGCAACGTTTCATTTCGTCACGGTTTCAAGGTTTTGCATCATTAAGCCCTTTTCCCTGCATGTCAGCAAGCTCGCAGCACAAGATTAGACACGCAGATTTCACATTCCCCGTGTCTGAGAGCGCCATCGCAACTGTTTCACCAACATTAATCACATCATAGCTGTAATGCTTTCTGTTTTATTTCTGTATCATATTCCGTTATTGTATGCTAACATTTTCGTTCCATCTTCTTCACACATCCCCCAACTTGTCACCTTCCACCTTTAATGCACCTTCTTCTGTTTCCGGTTAGTCTAACAATCCAACCCCAGCGATATTTATCTCTTTTATTTCTTCCAGGAGGGGGCTCAACCCGCCCCACAGGGTCAAGTCAATCTCCATGACAACCTTTTCCCAACAGGAAGTAGAGTTTTTGCAAAACCATGGCAACGAGGTAAGTGGAGGGCGATGAGTTGTAAATTGTGGGCGTGGTCATGTTATAGGCACGCCCCATATGGCTTAATTATGATTGCATAAGATGAACCTTACATTAAATCTAAGGGCTGAATGGGAAATAGGAAATCTTTTCTTTAAAATAAAGGTGCTTATCCTGTGTTGTCTTTGTAAAAACTGGTTTTGCCAAATTTGGCAAGATGTCAATCTATAGAACATCTTGTAACCTTATAATACAGAGGGCACATTAACCCGTGTCATCATTATATTTAGTCCGCTATATGCTACTTACTTGAAATATATTTAGACATGTCTAGTAAATGTATGAGAAAGAAATGTACATATACCTCTGTGTGTGTGTGTTTGTGTGTATATGTATGTATTGGGGCGGCGCGGTGGTGTAGTGGTTAGCACTGTCCCCTTGCACCTCCAGGGTCCGGGTTCGATTCCCGGCCAGGCTCGATTCCCGTCTCTGTGTGCATGTTCTCCCAGTGATTGGTGGGTTTCCTCCAGGTACTCCGGTTTCCTCCCACAGTCCAAAGACATGCAGATTAGGCTAATTGGCGTTCCCAAATTGACCCTAGTGTGTGTGTGTGTGCTCTGCGATGTATTGGCACGCTGTCCAGGGTGTACCATGCCTCGTGCCCAGAGTCTCCTGGGATAGGCTCCAGGTCCCTGTGACCCTAAATACAGGATAAAGCGGTATAGAAGATGAATGAATGAATGTATGTTGGCTATTTAATAGACTATAATAAATAAAGTATGTCCAATATATAATCTGATAATCTAGTGTTTATTTATGAACACGGCAGCATGGTGGCTTGGGGTTAGCACTGTCGCCTTGCACCTCCAGGATCGTGGTTCGATTCCTGCCTCGGCAGTGTGTGCATGTAGTTTACATGTTCTCCACGTCCTTGGTGGGTTTCCTCAGGGTGCTCTGGTCATGTTATAGACACTCTCCATATGCCTTAAATAAGATTGCATAAGACAAACCTTAAATTAAATCTAAGGGCTGATAGGGAAATAGGAAATATTTTCTTGTAAAAAGTGTGTAATCTTGTGTTTTCTGTTTAAAAACTGTTTTAGTCTGCTGCAGATTAGATTTAGCAAGATGGCCATCTAAAGAACATCTTATATGTACCTCGGTGCAAAATGTATGATGCGATTATTTAAATTCCTGGTGAAAATTATTTCCTTTTTTTTTTTTTGCAAAGCTTCTTTGCACAACTGTCTCATCTAGATTTTCCTTAAGTTAACACAGGAGGTTCCAGTTGCCATATTATTTTTCACACGTTTTGAATACATCTCATGTTGTTGTATACTATATGCATTTATAGTTTTAATACAGTATAGTGGCGGCACGGAGATGTAGTGGTACAGTATAGAGAATATTATGGGATAATATTTGGCTAAATAGGCCAAAAGATGTGTTGGGAGTTAAGGTGGCATTTGGATGGGAAGGGTTATGGTTCCCTGCTAGGGCTAATCCTGTGTATTTAAAAGCATAGTGGAATTGTGTAAGTAATTATATAGTGTTCTTTGATTTGATTGAAAGTGCTTTCGTCCATCTCATGAATTTGCACTAATGGTGCAAAGCATTCTTTGGTCTCACTATGAAACCTGCTGTTCATGCATTATGCATGAGAAAAAAATCAACACTACGAGAATATGCTGTATAAATTACATGCAGGGTGCACATGGTCTGTGACTAGCCTGTATATAGTTTTGAGTGTAAAAAGAGTTTGTTTCATCATGCTGAAAATGAATTTGCAGGATGGTGTAAAGTATGTTTGAGGAATGTTGCAGTTACTTGCTCTCTGTGTGTGTGGTCGGGAGGGTATGAGTTCTTGGTCTGGCCTGGTTAGTGCATGAATTTTGAGTAAGGATAAAATGGGAGAAATGTGGGGTATTTGTCAAAGGCCAGAAATACTCACACAACATGCACCTGCATCCGTTTACTGATACACACACACACACACACACTGCACATAATACCACTAAAAGCTTTTCACTCATTACGGCAGTAATCCCTTGTGAATATGCAAATGATTTATCGGTGGGAGCTCTTTTTGTTAGAATACTTCTGAAATGCAGGTCTCAAATCTCTGAGTCATTCAATCTTCTCCGCCTGAATAAAGAGCTGTTGTTTGTAGCTGATATGGATTGTAGATATGATTAAAAATGACAAGATGATGATTGGATGGGTTTGCTGTCGGTACTGGATGAATCATATTGGATGGATGTATGTACAAAACTCAATATTTACAAGGATGTGCATTATTTACTGTGTCCTCTACTATACTGCATGGTTATATGAGCTGAATGGCAATCTAAAGAGGCACTATTCTGGTTTGTGTGCATGCAGGTTGGGAAAAGAATGTGGCTCTGTACATTTGACCCAAAGACTGATGGCTCTTTTGACACACGTGACTCACAGAAGTTTAAAGAATTTCTTCAGGATAAGTATGAGAGAAAGAAATGGTGAGTTTGGTCAAGATGAATCTTTAAGTTGTATTACATATCTGATGTAAACTATGACTGCAATATGGAAATCCCTATGGAACATAAATTCATTTTGTAGGCATTTCTCGAAGAGTAAAGGCAGGAGGGATGTAGAGCCTCCATGGAGTACAGGAGTTCAGCCTCCTGCTCAGACTCCATCTGGACACCCACTGAACCCTGCAGCCCGGCCTTCACGTGCTTTGGTGAGAGAGATGGACTGGGAAAAAACCAGAGATAATCCTATAAATAAAAGAGAATACAATAATAATGTGCAAAATTCATAGATACATCATGTTAAGAAATTTGACAAGACCCTTAAAAATACAAAATAAAACAATTATTATGTTCTGAATAGATAGCAATTCTATAAATTCCTTTTATAGTTCTCTGGCTGTGCTCTCATAAATATCAATAATTTCTCAGTGGTGCAGAGAGTTCTCACCTGGTTAGAAAGAGATGTGCTTCACATACAGTATGTGACACATCATGTGGAATCAGGTATTTAGTCACATTTCGGGTGATTTCAGTTATGCATATTAAATAAGCTCCATTTTGACACCAAGTTTATTAGTGTATCATGTCCGGTTGCAGAGATATGGCCAGTGGGAGGTTGTTTATAAGGAGGGTTTCTGAAAAACAAGTTGAAACCTGTTTGGGGAATATTTAATTATGGATTCTGTAACATAATAAGTAGAAAGAAATCTCATCCTCATTTTGACACCAGAATTTTCCTGTTACCAGCAGAGTGGATTAATAAAAAAAAAAAAAACTTTTATTTATATATATATATATATATATATATATATATATATATATATGTAACTAGCTTGGATAGTGTTTTTAAATAAAGTTTAGGATTAACACTTTCTCAGTTGTTCTTTAGGATCAGGATAATAAAGAAATGTAAAAATGTTATACATTTCAGCTACTGCATTCTTTGTGGCTTAATACCTGACTTGATATTATAGGTCATATATTAAAACAAGCTGCTTTGTTTAATGTGCGCACATGCAAGATGTGCGGAACAGGTCTGAACTAGGCACTAGCTCATGTGAAGGGATATTGTAATAGAGAACATTCTAGAAAATTGTGTGCTTTTTTTCCTTTATGGCAACAATTTGATTAAGAAACCATATATAGGTATGATCAGATGTCCACATACATGTGACTATAAAATGTACACCTATCAACTATAACATTAACACTACTGACTGATAAATTTAATAACAGAAATTATATATTATCAAATGAAAAATTAAACTGGAGACAGGATTATGGGGACCCAAGGCTCATCTATACCCATGGGGACCAAAGACCAGCCTGTCTGGCTGATTCCACAGAAAAATCAATGCAGCACGAATCACTAAAAATGTCAAAACCTGTTATAATCGAAATGTACCAGAACACCCAGTGCACCACAGTCATGCACAGGATTTAGCAGGCAAAGTTCAAGGTTGTTGAGGCAAGGTATCTGGTGCAGCACTCTCCCCTAGAGATCCTATGAAGCCAATTCCTAAGGGGCCAGAGCGGCCTCAGTGGCACAAGAAGAACCCAAGACCGGTGCTCTTTTAATGTTAATGGTGTTAAACGTATTGTTGATCAGTGTATCTGCATATATTATAGAATTGTGTATGTTATTTATAATGGGCAAACAATCAACAAACAA
This sequence comes from Channallabes apus, assembly GCA_030522415.1. Classification (NCBI taxonomy): domain Eukaryota; kingdom Metazoa; phylum Chordata; class Actinopteri; order Siluriformes; family Clariidae; genus Channallabes; species Channallabes apus. Next base: position 33,371,435 of record CM060108.1, on the reverse strand, counting down.
ACAGCATGTTTCTGTTAATTTGTAAATTTGAAAGTAGTGTGTGTGTGTGTATATATATGTGTGTCTGTGTGTGTATTTTGGCAGTCCCAGGCTCAGTTACCATCATGGGATAGAGTTCCAGCTGTGTCTCCAGCTGATGTTCGCACAGAGGTTTTCACAGCTCGACCCACTCGATCTCAGAGCTTCAGAGACCACACTATTAAAGGCACTGACTATGCGCCCTAGTTTCCTCTCCTTTCATCTCTTCTCATATGTTTTCCTCTCTTCCCATTAACTTTGTCACATTCTTACTTCTCATACAGTATCTCCTCACCGCACATGTTTTGTTACACTTCTCTTGTTTCTTCTTCTCTCGATTACACTGTTCTCCCAGCTTTATTCCTCACATTCTCTTTTTTTTCTTTTCTCCTGTGCTCTTTTTCTCTCTAGGGTCATCTCATCTCTCTTCGCTTTATTTCGTTCTGTCTAGTTTCTTCCATTCATCAACTGACAGCTTTCCCTCCTATTTCTCAGATTCCCTGTTAAGTGGGATGGAGCGGCAGAGACCAGGAACAATTTCTCCAGGAATGGGACCCCAGAGTCGCCTTCCTTCTTTCCCTGCCCTTCCACGCCCTTCAGGTACACACATCCGTTTACACAAATACTAACACATAACCATGCAGAATTTGTCTATGCATACATGCATACTTCTGAGTTTTGTCTTTTTAAACCTTTCAGCAAGTAGCACTTTCAAAAACAGCTTTACACTAGGTAAGCTGGTGAGCTTTGACAGCACGTCTGCATGTGCACGCATTACCATGGTATTTATCTGTCTGTTGACTATTAATATACAGCTTATAGCAGGTTGATTTTTTTGCTAGAAAAGACCCCGCTTCTGCATATTATACTCCCCGGCCAGAAAAAAAGATTTTTTTTTATTAGTAAATACAAATGTGCCTTTAATTGGACAATTCTATCACTCTTTCAACCTTTACTGATGCAGCAAGTAGCTTCTCATTTCTCAAACAACCATGTCTGAATCCGGTGGTGTGAAAAATGGTCAAATTATTGGTGTGCTTCAAGCACAGAAAACAAGTAGGGTGATTGCTGAAATTACTGCGATTGCATTAAGAACAAACTTTGTGGGTAAAAAAGTGGTCAGACTAAATTTATGAATGACTGTAACCAGAAAAATGGCATTAGAAATCGCAGCAATGTTTAATAGTGAAATTTAGATAATTTCCAAAAAATATCTAATGAAAACTCACAAGATTTGGACTAAACAGATGTGTGGCCAACAGAAAACCACATTTTAAAAAGGTTAAAAAGTTTGCTAGGAAGCATAAAGATTGGATTTTGGAGCAATGGAATACAGTTAAGTGGTTGACTTACTGTATGTGGTTAGACTTAGCACATGAAGCAAAAAAACCCATCATGCATACTGCATACTGTACAAGCCTCTGGAGGCAGACAAGTCCAGGTCTAGTCTCAGCAAGGTAATTTGGCAATAAATTAAGTCAGCTGATGACCTGAATGTGCTGAATTTTCTTCCCTGATGGCCTGGCCATATTCTAGGATGACAATGTAAAGATTTGTCAGGCTCCAACTGTGAAGGTAACATAAGGAATCTCTTTCACTTTGGAATGTGCTAGAGAAGACATTACGGCAGGGGTTCTTAAACTTAATATTCAAAGGTCCGGATCTTAGTTCTATTAAGATTCAAAGGTCTCGAGATACTGACCAACTCTTTACATATTTGAATCGTGACACCCTCACCTTATAAGGGACGTGATGTACACTGACAGAAGGTGCTGAAGTCTTGCTTTTTTGTGTCTTCAGGACAGAATGTAAAAGTCTGTTAACCGTTAGCTACCTTGCTAATTTTTAAACAGCGAGGCACCTGTTAGCCAACCTTTGAACTCTCATACGCACGCAGGCTCTTAGCATCGGCATGAAACGATTACATTTAGCCTTAATCTTGGGCCAGCATTGCAGGATCCAGATAGACTACAAAATAATAATAGTAGGTATAACACTTTTATTTAAAAGTAGAAATTATACACTTTATTATATTGTATTATTGCATTCCTAATTTGAGGTGGGCTGGTTCCTGATTCCCCTGCCGTGTGGTTTCAGATCTGGACTCATGAGAAGCCATGCTTTATGGAATGGGTAACCTCTCCCTATCAATACAAGGTGTTGGCCAAAAACTAACGCAATCCTGGACAGAAATAAAGTGGCAAGAAAAAAAGTGGTGAAGCATTTTTCATTTCCTGGTTTTCTGCATAAATTCAAGATTTCTAAGTTGATAAAACACAATCAGTTACTTTTATGTCTTTAGTGAACACAAACATACAAAGTGATGGAGCAGAAGTAAGTGAAACACTAGGCTCCTGATGTTACCAAACGCCAACTGGAGTCAGGTGTTAGCAATCATGTCCAATCAATGAACTGTGAATGGAGTTGTTGTTTAGAGCTAACTCAACTTATAAAGACACTCAAAGAAATGTCAGTGTGCTGGTCACATGCATCATCAGCTGATGCCTCACAAAAAAAGAGATCTCAGATGACTTACAATTAAGAGTTGTTTATTTGCATGAACCTGAAACGGCTTACAGAATAATCTTAGCCATCAGTCCATAATTAGACAAATTGCCTTGTAATGGAAATGATTTTGTACTGTGGCTACTCTCCATTGGCATGGCTTTACAGCCAAGAACACACCAAAGGCACAACACAGAATCCTGAATCACGTAAAAAAAAAAAAAAGACAAAGAAGCCTAGAGTAACAGCTCTAGTCTTGAAGGATTCATTGCAGCAGGATAACATCTCTGCTAATAAGTCAACATCTTGCAAAACATTGAACAGGCATGGTATCCATGGTAGGACATCCTGGGAAAAGCCACTGCTCTCCAAAAAAACATCCGAATTTTGCCAAAGACAACATTGACATTCTACAAAACTACTGAAAAAGTGCACAGATGACACGAAGATAGAATTGTTTTGGAAGAACCCAAAGCAGCCATAAAAATAGAAGCTGCATACCAACATGATAATGTCATGCCAGCACTGACGTATGGTGGAGGGGCCATCATGGTTTGTGGCTGCTTGCTATTGTGGAGAGGAAAACAAATTCCTAAGTTTATCAACGCATCTTACAGGATAATATCAGGGTGGGTGAATGCAAGCTGAACATCAGAAGAAGTTTATGAAGCTATGAAGTAACACTACTACAGATTGGCTTCAGAGACCCAAAATATGCCTTTTGGAGTGGTTTATTCAGAACCCAGATCGTAACCCAATAGAGATGCTGTGGACTGACCTCAGTAGAGTTGTTCACATCAAGGCATCCTAACCAGGTCTATAAGGTAGAATGGTAAAAATTCCTACCAAACATTGTGCAGGTCTAATCCTCAGTTACAGGTAGCAGTTGCTAGAGGGTATTGCTGCCAAAGGTGTTTAAACCAAATATTAAAATAAAATACTATTTGATTTTCTTTACCGCAGTCTAAATGTGTCTAATGGGTGTGTTCACGTTTACGTCTTGATTGATAAGCATGACTGTTTGTGTTTTGTTAGATTGGAAATATTGTTCTTGTTTATATTTGTGACTTGCTGAAAATCAGATCATGTTTCAGGGCCAATTTATGCAGAAAACCAGGAAATTGCAAATGGTTCGCTTACTTTTACTTGCCACTGTAAATGACTTGAATAAAACAAAAGCACACACTAATCAAAGTTAACAGTCCAAGATATTAAAATATTTGAATGTGCAATTTTTTTGGCTGGGTGGTGTATTTACAGTATATGCTGTGTTCCATGCATGCTCCCATAGTTATTATTATTATTATGTATCCTCAGTCAGAGGTTCTTCTAGAATGTCACACTGTGCTCTCTGTGTTGATGTGTACCGTGTTTGTTTTGGAGAGACAGAAAGTGTTAGTGATATGTGAATCAAGATCTAAATGCCAGTGGTGTACTAGTCAGCTTTGGAATGTCTGCCTTTGCACAGCCTCCACCCTCAGACTTCAAAGCACTGCATCCCAGCACCAACAGGTCAAGGACAGACACTGTTCTTTGACAAAAAAGAAAAACTGGCACATTCTGCAGGTCACTGATGTGTGTGTGTTGAAGAGGGGGGGAACAAACGATGCTGCTCTGAGATGTCTCAATCGAAAGAATTTTGTGATTAATAACCTTGACACTGCTACATTTTTCTTGGCCTGGCACATTGTTTTGCTGCTCTTACGTTCAAATATGCAAATTGAAGCTGTAAAGGTGGCACTACATTCTATAGTATTAGTCTGACTTGTATTAATGAGGCTTTGGTGCTCTTTCTGTATTCAGATACAGGTGTAACCCAGTGCTGTAACACCAGTGTACTCTATTGCTAATTTAGTTGGGTGTTAGCCAATCTTTTCCTGTTCTTGCTCAGTTGCTATTTTCGTGGCCAGAAATGAATCATGGTCGACAGGTTAATATGCACAGAATCTCATATATTTAATCGAATCAATATACTCTCTTGAAGAATGAATTAAATCCCTGGCTCACCAAATTTACTGCTTTAACAGGGAAGAGAAATTAGCTGATATAATGCTATTTTACATATTAAAGTGCCAACAAACTCAGCTTTTAAAGAAGACAAAAAAAAGCTGACTTAGATAAGCGTAGATATCACAGGAACATGTAACGACACGGGTCTCACGAAGTGCAGAGCCGTGCAAAACTGCTTTGCACTGCTTGGAACGGGCAGATCCTCAGGCTACTACCACACAAGTTCTAAACAGGCAAAGGCGCGGCCATTTATAGACACGCGGTTGCCAGGCGACGCCGCAATCAGCCTGGATATGCCGTACCTGGCGGCGTGTCTATATAAGGGTCCTGATACATCCGCACTTTGTGTAGCACCGGTAAGATATCAGGGCCAAAGACAAAGACCCTGCCTCGGTCTCCTTAAAACGGCAGCGAGAGAGAGAAAGAGAGAGCGTCACGCATCCGTGTAGTGTGCACTCTCAGGATAAGTATAAAGTTTATACAAAAACACAAACCCTCTCTCTCTAATAAATCCTCCGTAAAGGCATAGGCCCCGAGAGGATATTAGTTTTTGCTTTAGTTTCCAGCGCCCCATCCGTTCTCGCGGTGACGGTGAAGCTATGGTTATTTTGTGTTATCAGTTTTCTTTTGTTTCTTTCAAGTTCCTTAATTAATAATCCCATGCCATCTCCAAACGGGAAGGTCTTCCCGTGCCTGTCATAACCACTCTCACAAACTCCTATTTCGTTGACCCCCTCTAAAGCCTAGCGTCAGGGCTCTTACCATTAAAACATCTCATGGTGTGGCTCTCCATACCGCGCCACGTAACATAACGTGCTTAACCATAGTTTTTGTTATAGTAGCAATTCTAACCTAACTATTTTTACAATAAAAAATATGCATTAGTTTTCTGCTTTCATTATTTGCAGCATCTGGTTCTGCAGCATGCAGCATTTAGCAGTTTAATATAATATAGCAGTATGTCATGGTATAGTGTAGTTGCTTAAACAGAACCTGATCTGAGTCATTATGCTGTGACTATTATAGGTCGCACGGTATCCTCAGGAGGTGGAGCACCATTTAGGACTGTCCCTAAATCTCTAAGTTTGGACTTTGGAGGTCTTGGTTCTACCCCTAGTGCACTAAGCCCTCAGGCTCCACCACTTGTCTCTCAGGACAGGTATGCTGCTGTGTCTCAACTTGACCAGGCCTTTTCTGACAACACATCCACCACAGGTACAGTTGTCTTATGCGAGCGTTTCTTTTGCATATCATTTCATCAGATAATGTTTTTATTGTTATTATTATTTTTTGCAATATGTTGCTCATAGGATGGTTGCGAAATAAATGAAAGGGCAATTACATTTTTACGGGAATTTTACAGGGTAACATCAGATCTTGTTTACAGCATTACTTCCAGCATACTGTAACTTGATTTAGCTATTGTTGTATTAAAAAGAAAAGCAGCAGATTTAGGGAAAAAGTTTTGTAACAAAATTGCAATATATTTAAATGCTGTATATGATTAGGGTTATATAACATTATTACATTTAAGTGTGATCATGGATTCTTGTTTGCAGAAGGTGATTTGTAAAATACTTTACTCCTGTACAAACAGGCTTGAGATGCATTTCATTGTGCAGTTGTTGTAAGGTTCAGGCGGAGGTACCGAAGCAGAGCTTTTGTAGGGAATTTTTGTGACCATTCGATGACTCAACACTGATATGTCTTTATAGTTGCATCCACAGCTCCCTCGAGTGGTCCTCCACAACACAGCACCCTGTTCGGCAACAGACTCTCTTCTAGTTCCACTCCTGCAAGGTACATAATTACTGGACTGAATTATTCGCTACTCAGTTATGAAAGCTTCCAACAAGGCAGCTCTTGTTTGTTTTGTGATGATGCAACAGATTTAGTTTTTGCATTTGAATCTAAGGATACATTTTCCTTTTCAAGCTCTCCAGGTGTCCCAGAGGTCACTTCAACCGCTCAGACATTTGCAAGTGAGTGAATTATTTTGTAGTGTGCATATTTATACTATTAGAATTCTTTTTTTTTTTCCTTTTTTGACCTTGTATTTGCATCTGTCTTTACCTTTGTTGAATTTTTGTTCGAAGGTCTCCTCTAGGTTTGGTTTTGCCATATTGTTTTTCTATTGTTAATAATGGATTTAATGGTGTTCTTCATATTTTAGAAAAGTTCCAATCATGATTTAGATTTTTATAACCGAACCCTGATTGACACTCAGACTCCTGCCCCAGAGATGTTTTGGTAGCACTTTAGGATGCTTTCACACTAGGGACTTGGGCAGGAATTTGACAACACTTAACCCCAATGTTTTTTATATTTGAATAATGTGAACAGTTGTCACGTTCTGCTATGATGTTGGACTGTGGGCTTGGTGTTGAGGCATAGATGCAGAGGGGATGCAGTGAAACATAAGTCTTTAATAAATAATCCACACATGAACAAAACATGAACTAAGGAAGTTGGCTTATAACATGAAGCATAAGGGACTATACATGCAAGGGATAAACAAACAAGACAGGCTTGACTAGGTCTACTGGCTGAGCTGCACATTAGCTGCTAAGCTAGCTCATAGCTAATCAGACTAATGGCTACACAGGCCAGTAGCTTGAGACCCAAGGGAATGAACAGACAAGGTGCACAGCAGACTAAGTATGAAACAGACTAAGAACTCTAAAGGTTAGTGGCTAAAGATGTTAGTACCTAAACAGACTAAGAGCTAAGCAGACAAGGAGACTAGACAGACTAAGATCTAAACATGTTAGTATCACCCTCATTAGTATTTAAACAGACTACTAGCTAAACATGCAATGGGGGTTACTTACACAAAAGGGTAAACACAAAAGGCTAATTCTCCTAGAGGCTAATCCTGCTAGGAGACACAGAGACAAAGAGACATAAACTAAATCAAAGCAAATACAAACTTAAAGAGCTCCAGAAACTAAATGCCAACTATAATGAAACAAAACAAAACCCACATAACAGAAATTAATGCTTAACCCAATTTCCCAGAACAAACAGGTATTTATAAAAGTGCTAATGAGCCTCCTCAGTTCAGGTGAGCATCCACGTCACCTGACCGAGGAGGCTTCTGGGAAACCGAGTCTAGGAACAAAAACTACACTCTAAAAACACTGCCCTCTAGTGGGCAACCCTCACAACAGTGTACTGTGTCCAGGTACAGTGGTGTACAGGGCAGTGGTGGCTCAGTCGGCTATGGCTGTGGGTTACTGGGTTACTGATCGGAAGGTCGGGGGTTCGAACCCCAGCATTGCCAAGTTGCCACTGTTGAGCCCTTGAGCAAGACCCTATCTGCTCCAGGGGCACTGTAACCTGGCTGACCCTGTGCTCTGACCCCAGTTTCCTAATTGGGATTTGAGAAGAAGAAATGTCACTGTGCTGTAAAAAGTACATGTGACAAATAATTGAATATTCTTCTTCTTCTACTCTGACACAGCTTGAATAAAATTTGTACCTAAACACTGTTGTTTAGAGCCCAACATCATCAACATTGTCTGTCTCCTCTGATATCTGCAGTGCATGCCAATCTCATCCGCTAAATGGCATGGCCATAGCTATAAAGTAGGCAAGGAGGCAAGAGGGTCACACTTTTTCGCCAAGAGTAATATTAAGCTTAGCATGAAGGTTGTACTCTCTTTGTCTTTATTGAAGGATCGCAAACCAAGGTGCTTTTTGCCACCTGCTGTATGTAAGAGTGTAAATACGCAACTGTAATGTACTGCTGTGTATATGCTGAATATAGGAATGTTAAAGATTTCTTAAAGTATCATTTCTTAAAGTATCATTTCTTAAAAGTATGGTGCTGGGATGTTTGTAGGCAGCAGTGGTGTCAAAAGTATTCACATTCATTACTTGAGTAGAAGTATAGATACCAGGGTTTAAAAAGACTTCTTTAGAAGTTGAAGTATCAACTCAAGCTTATTACTCAAGTAAAAGTGTAAAAGTACTGGTTTCAAAACTACTTAAAGTATAAAAGTAAAAGTAACGTGAGGGACGAAAAAAGCGTTCTGATCATGCGAAGGGGGGGGGGGGGGGGGGCGGGGGGGGGGGGTTTGCGTTCTGATCATGCGACGGGGGGGGGGGGGGGGGGAGGAGGATGCGCGTTCTGATAATGCGACTGGGGCGTTGTACGCGTTCTGATCATGCGACGGGGGGGGGTGTACGCGTTCTGATCATGCGACGGGGGGGGGGGGGGGGTGGATGCGTGTTCTGATCAGTAATAACGAGTAACGAGCATATTTTTTAAATTTAAGGAGTAGAAAGTACAGATAATTGCTTAAAAATGTAATTAGTAGAAGTAAAACGTCAGCTGAAAAATAATTACTCCAGTAAAGTATAGATACCCAAAATTTCTACTTAAGTAAGGTAACGAGGTATTTGTACTTCGTTACTTGACACCTCTGGTAGGCAGTGATGGAAATGTGACAGTGATACACAGAAGTGATTTCTTCATGTAGTATAAAGATTATTCTGAGCTCATTCTGATAGACTACTTACTTCACTTAACTTCTATACAAATATAATTGATATAAAATGAGATGTAAAATTATTTAATCAAGTTTTTAAGTGTAATCATTTTTCCCTCTAGGATATTAGCTCTATTTTATGTCAACAAATTATGTAATTAGGCCCTAATTGGATCTAATTTTTAAAAAGTCTAATTTAAAAGTCTAATTAGTTAGAAGATACTATGTTAACCGAATGCAGTACATATTCCTTTTTATTATTTTCAACAGATTTCCCAAACCCGTTCTGTTCTACAGCCAGCAGTTCACAGCCAGCTTTATCTCCCAGTAACCCCTTCAACAGCACAGCTAGTGGTGAGCCTTATCCCAGCTTAAGATTGATGATTAAATGTGTAAGAAATCTCTCTCTCTCTCTCTCTCTCTCTCTCTCTCACACACACACATGTGCACACACACACACACACACACACACACGGCTAGAGGGTGCTTGTTGTGTATCACACAACTATTACTTTAATCCCAGACTTAAGATAAATTGAATGTTAGTAATCATTTTTAACCCAAGTTCAAGCTTAACCATGTCTACTTCCATTACACAAGAACCTCAAACTGAATTTTTTTTTCAAGCACAAAATATTGCACATATTAAACACAATGTGATTTTTTTTTGCCTTAAATTGTGAAATCATAGAGATTCTGTTCAGCGGCACGGTGGTGTAGTGGTTAGCACTGTCGGCTTGCACCTCCAGTGTCCAGGTTTGATTCCAGGCCAGGCTCGATTCCCATCTCTGTGTGCGTAGAGTTTGCATGTTCTCACCGTGCTTGGTGGGTTTCCTCTGGGTACTCCGGTTTCCTCCTACAGTCCAAAGACATGTAGGTTAGATTGTACACATGTATGTGTGTGTGCCCTGTGATGGATTGGCACCCTGTCCAGGGTGTACCCCGCCTTGTGCCCTAGGCACCCCACACTGAGTACAGGACAAAGCGGTATAGATGATGAGTGAGAGATTATGTTCTTTTTTCATACCAATTAAAGAATTATCTTCCAGTAATATTTTAAGAAAGAAATAGTGACGTCTTTTAATCACCAGGAATGGCTGTTAAGAACCCGAAGTGTATATCACAGTGAAATAAATGTCTAAAATTCATGCGGTCATGCATTTTATGAGATCTGTATAGAACATAAGAGACACACTACAACTACAGATGGACTAGCAATATGTATTATAAACCAAGCAATAAGGAAATAAATAAATAAAAATACTAATAAAAATTAGTGCATGCTATGAAACCTGATTTATTTGCATCCCCAGGATGCAAGCAGTCAGTAGTCTGAGTACCGCATGTAAAAGTGATATGTGGCAGCGGTGCTTTGGCAAGTGGCCAAGCCAGTGGTCAAGAAGTACTCAGTGGGAAAATATGGCAGCTGTTTTGCCTGATGACAGGGCAGTTGTTCTTGCCATCACCATTTACTTTTTCCAGTTGTAACTCATAGGTTCATAAAGTAAAATCCTTACTGAAAGTAAAGCAGAAAACTCCATATTGTAGGCTGGGGTTGCTTCTAATCAGCTTAGAATGAAAGCCAGTGGGACAAAATTTATATTTATGATTTAAGAGGCCACAGCATTTGCTTAAATGAAATGAAATTGTGATCAGTTGAAACATTCTGTGCACGTCATAATGGTGTAGATGTACACATCTTTATTACATAGTAAGATCATTGTAATTGTGAGCACATTCTAATACACATCTTAGTATACAGTGCTTACATTAACCAAGCAGTTTGGTAGACACACTGATTCAACCAGTAAAGTAAAAACATAGTGACGGCAGTACTTTGTTTAAATTCGTTATTGTAAATTTTTCTCCATTTTAACAGGTGATAGCAGCACGCTCGTGTCACACTCTCCTTCAGCTGCCTTCCCTCACTCAGCCTCCTTTCCTGCTTCCACCTCCCAGAACGCTTTTCATCATGAGCCAGCTACTAAGCAAGAGACAAATGGTGAGCTGGGACATTTCTTCTCCGGACTGTCAATCATGAGCTAAATGGTTAATCTGGCCCTAAATGAGCCTGTCTAATGCACTTCCTCTCGAAAATGCACAGTAATGTATCTTCCAGATGGTTATGTCAATCATACTAACTCATACTCGTACATTAGAAGTAGCTATTTTATATTCCAATCTCTGCTGACCATTTACATAGAGAAACACACCTATAATAAAAAATTTTATTAAATTAAATAATTGTAGCTCATGCATTGTGCTTTGTGGGTTTCCTCCCACAGGCCAAAGACATGCAGATTAGGCTAATTGGCGTTCCCAAATTGACCATAGTGTGTGAATGAGTGTGTGTGTGTGTGCTCTGCGATGGATTGGCACGCTGTCCAGGGTGTACCCTGCCTTGTGCCCAGAGTCTCCTGGGATAGGCTCCAGGTCCCCGCGACCCTAAATACAGGATAAAGCGGTATAGAAGATGAATGAATGAATGAATGAATGAACTATGCATGAGCTACTTTTATTAGTGTAATACAGGGGTGTATAGGTGTATATTTAATACCTCTATGTAAAAAAGAAATTGAAATATAAAATAGCTGCTAATAAAGTAAAGACTTTAGTGATTTTAGTACACAGAGAAGTATTTTAGATTAAGATCATGTCAAGGTAAATAGTTAAGACTAAAGTGACCAGTAGATGTCGCTAAAGTGTCGATTTGAAGACAGTCTATGAAATATAAAAAGAAAAAAAAAAGTGATTTAATATATCTTAATCAATGCGTATGTGTTAATGTTAATAATCTATAAGCAGAAATATTAACTATTTAACTGAACTGTTTAATTTTCAATACAATCTGTATAGCTGTAGAAGTACTTTGACACTTGAGTTACTTAACCATGGGCATGCTTCATTTAATACATTAAGAAATATGCAGGTCAGTCACATCACAGACCTTCATACTTCAGCCAGATTCTGGAAATATTATACAGTATATAAAAATTCTATTTTCATTATTAATTCAGTTCATTAGTCCATTATTAATGCCAAATTACTCTCTGGCATTGAATATAATTGTTAAATTGACCAACTGCAGGTTTCACGTCTTTCACTGCACTGGAGTCATCTGCCTCCAAAGTCCAGCGGCCGATGTCCGTCAACCCGTTTACTGTGAGTCGACCTCCGTTCTTTGATACTGTCTGTTAATGTATGGATATATTTTCTATTATGATCCTTTCTGTTCTATATCTTTAATAAGCCCCATTTTAATTGGTTAGTAGAGTTAGTAAAGACATTAGTCTAAAGGGTTTAATATGCAGCTCAGTGATTCATTGATGCAATATCACTTACTGTATGTATAATTAAGCAATATCACATGAGAGGAAGTGCTGTATTGCTGGATATAGCACGCCTGTGCCCGACTCCCTTGAAATTCTAATACGCTTCTCTGTATGTTTTCACTTATTCGGCTTCACAATGTCAAGTCTGTTAACTTCTGGGTGCTGGGGTTAAATCCAAGATAGAGTTGATGTCAATCCATTGTCGCACACCACAAGTAGTGCCCTTGATCAGGTGTTGGACAGCGATTTGGAATTCAGCTTTGTGTTAGGAGTTAGTTAGCTTTGCAGCCATATTGGTACGACATAGAAGCAATATTATTAAGAAGTCAAAGCATTTTTTAGATTTCATAACGTTATCAGATGTGTTTTCTTGCTGAAAGTGCTACTGTGACTGGTTTTGAAAGTGCTTCTTGTGGCAGGCAGTTGCTGTGTCCTCAGTATGGTGTCCAGTATGGTGGACATTCACTCATGCCCACTGTTAATGTCATTTAAAGTTATTAGAATATTTGGGATTATGAGTGATATATACAGTGGAACCTTGGATTACGAGCATAATTCGTTCCGGAAGCGGGCTCGTATTCTAAAACACTCGTAAACCAAATTTAATTTTCCCATAGGAAATTATGGAAACTCAAATTATTCTACAGCCCCCAAAAATAAATACATAAAAAATAATTAACACAAAATATAAAGTAAAAATAAAACAAATTAACCTACAATTTACCCTTAAAAAAACTTAAAAATAAATCCCGACAGATAAGTGTTTCCGTTTGTGCACGCAGGTGCTGTGTATGTGTGTTTGTAAAATGTGCATGTAACAACAACAACAACAACAAACAAATTAAACAGCTCCTCACCTTTGAAAACAATCGCGACAGAGAAGAGTTGCTGTGTGTTTGTTTGGGAACCTGAGAGAAGGGGGGCTGTAAACGTGAGCGAGTGTGTGTGTGTTGGTGTAAGTCAGTGGTTCTCAAACTTTTTCTGTCATTCCCCACTTAAGGGGGTGAGCGAATTTTCAAGCCCCACTTGTCAACAAAATAATAACGAAATCGGCCAAGTTTACTGTTTATTGAAATATCAATTTCTAAACCAATAAGATCAAACACCACCAAGTTAAAAACAGATAAAATACACGTGTAATTGTTATAAAAGACTTACATTGTCACTTATCATTGCATAATTGACCCCATGTTTATTAGCTGCTCAGCAATCGTTTGTAGTTTTTTTGCACTGGCCAATTCTGTATGCAACTTTGAATGAAGCCATTTGTGCTTTGCTGTCCACTGATTCAGATGTTACCGTGCGATTCTCCTGCTGTCCGTATTCTGCCAGCTTTCTTTGAAAGAAGTCGAGTGGCTTATTAACGTGACTGTGAGTGTGTTGTCTCTAAGTGTCTTCCTAATTTGTTGGGTCTCATGCGGTCTGCTGCCAGCGGTATAAGACACAAAAAAAGACACACGAGCCTCTCCTCTGCCCCCACCATCACCACCATGAATCCAAGCTCAAGATAGGCTTCATTAGGGGTGGGCGATATAACCAAAAACTTCTATCACAGTAGAAGCGATTTTCTACATCGATAACGATATATATCACAATATAGCAATTTGTATCTGAAAATACATAAATAAAAATTCAAACACAAAGAAACTGTTTTACATAATGTAATTTTATATAAACTGTGAATTGCTGAGGTTTGCCCCATTTTTTTTACTTTGGGCATATTCGTTTGGATGCTTGGATTTCAGATGATAGAAAAGGTTTGACGTGTTTCCACTACTTGTTAAAACAGTGCACTTGCGTACGTTCTAAATCTCATTCGTATCACTTTTATACCCAAACACACCACAGACGATGCACCTTTTTTCTTTACAATCTCCTCGTTGTCGGTTTCGTCACATGTAATGGCGCTTTTCCACTGCATAGTACGACATGACACGGCTCAGTTCTACTCACTTTTGGGGGGTTATCCACTGGGACCAGTACATAGTACCTGGTCCTTTTTTCAGTACCACCTCGGCCGAGGTTCCAAGCGCGCCGAACCGTTACCAAAACGTGACGTGTAAACACGCTGGTCACTGATTAGCCGGAGAAAATCGTCATTACTGCGTCACCGAACTTGCGACACGAGACACAACAGAACCGATATATTTAGAAACAGCCAGAGAAGGATCGCACGCACCTTTTTGTATTAACCGTCGGCCTCTTTTGAAACAAACTCCTTCGTCTCGCTGTTAAAAACATCCACATGCCGAGAATGAAGAACACCATGCTGTCGATATGCTCCATTGTTGTGTGTTTGTTTGTGGCACGTTTACGATGACGTCACGGCAGTAGCGGCGCCGCGCGCGTGAGTAATCCCGCCCACGCTAAAGTGTTACTACACTGCAGTGGAAGCGCAAACCGAGCCAAACTGCGCCGAACCGAAGTGAGTTGAACTAAACCGTGTTGTGCCATTCTATGCAGTGGAAAAGAGGCATTAGTAAACTCACTGCTGCTGCACCGTCTTTTTCCATTGTCGAAGTGTATGTGAAGCCAAACACATCAAAAGTGGGACGAAACCGCGGCACCCGATTGAATCAAATATCTGCGCAAATACAGCGCAGCGCGACTATCTGAATAGCGCAGTGATGATCTGGTTTATTTGCGCAGCCCGGTGGATCGCGCAGCGCAGCTCGAATCACAAACCTGCGCGACCCACTGTGTTTTTATTTAAAAACAATTTAAAATGTCAGGACTGTTTAATATTGTTTCCGCCTTGCCCTGCCTGGTTTGTACGTGCGCATCCCAGCGGGGTAAAATGTATTTTGATGGTCGGCGCCGTTTATTTCTGTCAGAGTCGCGCAGCGCTGCCCAGTGGGTCGCGCAGGTTTGTGATTCGAGCAGCGCTGCACAAGTTGGCCCGAAGTTAAACCGTTATTGTTCCACTATGGTTCCACTTTTTCTCCCGGCCCACAACTGATGTTATTTTAAATTTACTTGTATTAATGATCCATTTATTTGTGTGTGATTGTTTAGTTTTTTCCTATTATTTCCCACTAATTTCCTCTCGTTCATTGCGCCCCACCTGTCATGTCTGTATTCCCCACTAGTGGGGCACGCCCCACACTTTGAGAACCACTGGTGTAAGTGAATGAGCGCACACACACGCACACTCAAAAACTCTGCAAGCACTAAGACCCAGCAGGGGAGACAATAGGTCTCGGCTTTACAGCCCCACTCCTCTCAGGTTCCCAAACAAACACACACAAACTCTGCTCTGTCGCAACTGTTTTCAAAGGTGAGGAGCTGTTTAATTAGTTTTTTGTTGTTTGTTATTTTACTTTACAGCAGTGATTCCGTTAGTATGCGCTCACGCGAGTGTGACTAGCGATGTTCCTTGCTAATTTTTTAAATAAAAAAATGGTTTTGAAAATGGTCTCTCTGTTAATGTGTGTGTGTGCGCACGCACATTATACACACACACACACAGCGCGTGTGTGTGTGTGTATTCACCCAGCAGGGGAGACGATTACCTACAATTCCGCAGCACAAGAGAGAGAAAAACCGTTGGCTCAGTTGTGATTACGTGACGCTCGGCGTCAAAACAAGAAGCGCATGCGTGATACATGATACTCGGTGCTCATAAACTAAGACAATGCTCGTTTTTCAAGTAAAAATTTATTTAAAATCTTTGCTCATCTTGCGGAACACTCGTAAACCGCGTTACTCGCAATCCGAGGTACCACTGTATATAAACGCCTTACTGATGCTACTGTCTATTATTACCACTCGTGGAATGCCTCTTGTCCAATCGGGTTATTCAGTCGTAACTAATTGTTGTATAATGCACAGTACATAATTACCATAATGGCATCTAAAATTAGGCCAAATGTACTCTGCAAGTAAGTCATTTATGAGTGAAAGCATGTAGTGTATATATGTGGCTTACATGTTACTGTTCTCTTCATTTGTTCTTTCAGGGGATGGTTTACCCGACTAGAGGAACATCATTGAATCCTTTCATCTGACCCCATCACCGATTTGACGAGAGAGAGTGAGAGAGAGAGAGAGAGCAAGGCAGAGAAAGAGAGCGGGATTGTGGGTGTGGAAGTGAAAGAGAGGCAGAAAGCTTGATGATGTTTCCATGCCTTGAGGAAAATCAGATAAGGAAGAAAAAAACATATGGACTGCCCATTTTCCAGAGTTTAAGTTAATGTGCGTGTATTAAAGAGTGTATCCCTTTTCTTTGAGTCTGTGTTCGTATTGGTACATGTGAATGTGTTATGTGTACACCATTTTGCATCACACACTACAAATCAAAATGTTTGTAAGCATGTGTGTCTTTGTGTTCATTTTTTATGTATGTTTGTGTGTGGGTGTGTTCATGTCATGTCATATGTGTTTAATCAAAAGGGTATCTAATGATGCCGCATAGCAAGTGGCAATAGCAGGAATACACACACACACACACACACACAGCTGCTTTAACCTCCTGCCCTGTACTCTTGATGAATCATTGCTAGCCTTTAGCCTGCTCTAAACTGGCTTGCATTTTAGCAAAGATACTTGAGTATCAAGTTAATGTAATTAAACGCTGAAAGGGGCAGCAACTTGAGCTTCAAATATCATTATATTATTAATATGAAGTGTGCGGTTTTATTTAGCTCTCATTTGGCAGCCAGCTCTCCAAATGCATGTTAAGGAGAGACAGACTTAATCATATGTTTGTATATGTATGTGAGGCATACACTTATGTACGTCATCAGCCTGCATGCGCTTCATGAGTAAGAAGCTGCCTGAATGTACTGCAATTTTGGTAATTTCACACAAAGTGTTATTTGCATTATTCATGTTTACGGACCAAATAACGTCAAACTTCATGTACTTTTTCCCTCCCGATATTTTTGCATTGGCTCATTTAGAATATCTTTGTAACAGGAAGTATACATATGCATAAAAAAAATCTATTCATTTGTTTGTGTCAACGTGTATCTAATTGTGAAAGTTACATTTAGGAAATCAGTTTGAATTATGCTGCTTCAGGATTTCATGCAATATATCTATTTTTAAGATTTGCATTTATATTTTTATCTGTGGGAAAAAAAAGATCATCTCTGCGTTATGAATGTAATTGCACTTCTTTACAGCTTTAAAGTGGAAATTAAAAAAAGAACGCTATCACTTTCATCTTTGCACGTGGCCTAAATTATTATTCCTGCATGACTGCAGTTCTCAAAATAGACATGTCTGTAGGGACTTTACTCTCCGGCAGAGGTCGCAGACCAAAGAAACAACGACTGAAGGAAACTCATTCAGGAGGCTCGTAAGTTAAGTAAACTTAACTTTTGTTATACAGATAGTTTTGTTTATTCACGGTATACTGTGCATGTTTCATAAACAACAGACGCCTTGATTATGGACTTATCTATCCGGGGTGCCAATAAATGATGAACCTAGCATGGCTGAAAGCGGTTTTGCAATATTTTTGAGAAAGTAACTTTAACTAAGATTGTTAATTTTACTAAAAAAATGGGATTTGTAATTGAAATCTGATTCTGGATGGCAAGCTCGTCTTGAAGTGAAGCTCGTCACCCCTCCTCTTTGGTGCCCACACACACACGCTTACACTCACATGCATACACACACACACACACACACACGCGCGCGCTCTTTAACTAGGGGGACGGGCGGTGAGTGACAGGCCGCGCAGTAGGAGCAGAGGCGATGCAGGCTGTCTGTACTACTGTACACTCGTGCGATTCACACATCGACACAAGAGGCTTTCACACACTTTGCGGTTGATGACTTTCCCCCGTTGAAACAAGAACACACCGTGTGTGTGGAAGCAGACGCACACAAGCGAGTCTCGCGTGCACGACGACCGACTTTTTTTTTTCCCGAAGGGAGGAGAGGGACCGAGGAGAGGAAAAGACCGTGAGCCGCGCTCCAGTCGGAGTGAGTGAGTGAATGAATGAATGAAGACGGGACGGGATTAAGAGAGCGCGATGGAGAGCGAGGCTCCGAGCTGCGAGGACGTGCGGAAGAGCGGCTACCTGCGCAAGCAGAAGTCCATGCACCGGCGCTACTTCGTGCTGCGCGCGGCCTCGGCGCGTGGTCCGGCCCGCCTCGAGTACTACGAGAGCGAGAAGAAGTTCCGCGGCGGCAAGGCGACGGCGCCCAAGCGCGCGCTCGCGCTCGAGACCTGCTTCAACATCAACAAGCGCGCGGACGCCAAGCACAAGCACATGATCGTGCTGTACACGCGCGCGGAGAGCTTCGCCGTGGCCGCGGAGAGCGAGGAGGACCAGGACGAGTGGTACCGCGCGCTGCTCGAGCTGCACTGCAAGAGTGAGTCCACACACACTCACACACACTGTCCTTAACCACGTCAACATGGCACACCGGGGCTGTTTGAATGAGGTGTTAACGTGGCAGGTCGTGGCGCCAGTCTCAACCCCGTCCACAGTCTTTAAGTGGATTAAAATAGCATTTCCTAAGTCAGACTTACTGACTTAGTAAGTGCAGTGCACTTTTTTTTTTGGAGCATTGCTCCTGTACGCTACACATTGTCAAACACGTGCTTTATAAACAAAGCTGCAGGATCAGTGCAGTAAAGTCTTGACTGCAGGGCGTCCTCAAAGTCTCCATGTATAGAGGAGACTGTAAGCTCATTTCCAAAAACATCATCTACACGAGTGCCATTTCGTTGTAAGCACAAACAGAATCGTCTCTACTTTCGTGTTGTGCATGAAAATGCACTTCTTCTTTTAAAGTAACCATTTTTGCTAGAAAGTGTTGATTTCCCTGTATGGAAACTTTTGGACATCTTTTTCTTTCTTTTTTTAAATTCTGATTGTTAGAATCACATTCATGCTACCAGAGCATTTAAAATGCATTCATGTTAATAAGACTTCTCTGCCATGAATTGCAGAGGTATAAAATGTAATGAGGACCAACAAACTACTGTAGAGGTCAAAGCATTGTGCACCAGGACAGACTAAATGTAAAGCCAACAATAAAGGCCTTTTATAGGCTTATTAAAGTCAGGCCAGTGTGTCACAGTTCGTCTCGGTGCTCACTGGGCTATTACTGGCATTAAACGTGCATCTGCTGAGTTCACTGACACCTCACAGTGAGGTTGAAGTGGTGTTGTGAGATCATCTTGTGACAAACAAGGGCAAAAGTATCTGCGACCCTGATGTTATGGCTTTTGGGTTTCTTATCCGTGCAGCCATACCGAGCCCCCGGGGTTTATCTCGCAGCTTCAGTGATCACTTCCTCACACACTTAACCATGTGTTCAGTTTAAGTACTTGTTTTTAGAAGACAGGACTCAAATCTTTGAGATGATAAAAACAACAACAAAGTCCAGAAAAAGCCAACAAACTATAGCTTTCCTCTTCCAAGGGGTGGAACCCTTAAAAAAGCTTTTCACTAAGGAGAGTGATTACAGAAATTGATTTTTTAATTAAAATGTTATTCATGTATTTTAAATTACTTTTAAACACATTTGCACTGCATTCATTTTTTTCAGGAAAAAATACACAGAACAAGTAGGCGACATAGAACAACATACTTGACTTTAGAGAGTCTGACATGTATATTATTTATTTGTTTGTTTGTTTCAGATTGGCTAAGTCATCATGGGATGTGTGTATTTTTATACAAAAAATAATATAAAGGAAAAAATTATGGAGTATACAAATACTAAAAATGCTTTATGTATGTGTGCAGAGGTGAGTTGTACAGAGGCATGCACTTATGTAATAATTTGTTGCTCCACCCAGATTAAAAAAAGATAAGGCTCCTTTTTCATATTCTTTCTCCATTACTCTGAGTGGACTGTATGAAATACCCAGCAACGCACGTGTCGGAAGAACTGTAGTTGACTTCGTAAAACACTCGATCTAAAGCTAGTGTAAACAGAAATGAAAAGATCAATGCACATGGCTTCCATAAGTAAGGCGTTCCTCCTGCCTGTTTGCCCCTTGGCCTTAAGAGATAACACAATTGAACCACATGACACAATGTTGGCAAATAATTATTTATTTTTTTTAAATCACAGGTCAAGGTGCTGTTCCATGGCATGCATTATATAACAAAGAGCCAAAGAACGGGTCTGATCAGATCTATGCTGTGAGCTCTAGAAGCTCTGTCAACATTGTTGCACTCTCTGTGGACTTTAATGGATTGCACTGAATGCATAAAATTATCTCATAAAGGAATAAAAAGAGAAAGAGCAACAGAGGAGTAACAGGAGACAGGTTGTGGGGAGGGTGAAAGAAGGGGGATCCTGCAGTTGTTAGTCATAAACTATGATGTCTAATGAGCAGTTAAAAAAAAATCCAGGCATCCACTGATCTGTCTCTCAAATGTTTTGGCATCTCTCTTATGCACTTATAAGGTCTCAAAATGCAAAGGTAATTTTTGCTTAAATTTCTTTGAAACGTCATTAGCCGTTGGTGAATCTCTGATAACAATTACCTAATATATAATTCATATTTTTTATGCTGATTCAGTTAATGACAAATTTGCAAGAAGACCACATAACCTATTCATTTAATTCAGCTTGGTTTAAAAAAAAAAAAAAAAAAAGGAAAACCAGTCTTTTTTCATTCAGCAACCACAGTTTATGGGGTAACTAGAGACATGGGTATGTACTGTACTGGTACCAGAGACAGTACAGTATATGCACCCCATGTCCCTGAAGACGCAGTAAATTACGGCATGCGAGGCGATATTTGGGACAAATATTTTCCCATTGACGAATATTTTGAAACCCAGGCACTCTGGCTATTACTTCAGTAACCACAGTTTGATTATACAAACCACATTGAGTTGTTGCAGGGTTTAAACTGTGGAAAGGTTTGGAGAAAAGAGGAATGGTCTGAACCAGCATGTTTGAACAATGCTGAACAATCTACTTTAGATCACTGACCAAAAGCTGACACATACCCAGCGATCCACACAAACACACGCACGCATAGGCTCACCTGTGCATAAGGAGGGCATGCAGAACACAGTAGATGTTCCAGTCCTCTCTATTTGTTCAGCTGCAGGGAAATTTAATGCTCTTCACACCACTTGAATGCTCCACACACACATCTAGACGTCACCGAGACAGCCTGTCTGCTCCGCTGGTATTCTGCTTACTTTTCCGTTAATGACGAAATCGTTCAGGGATATTCCATATAGTTGTTTAAAAAAGAACAACCTGTGAAATGAATTAACTACACTGTCAAGTTAATGATGAAAGTTGATATTCTGTGGATCATGCATGTGCTGCCTTCTCCTGTATCTGCAAATCAGGTGCAGAAATTTACCAAATGACAGCTTGGCGCCAGAGAGGTCAGCTTGTTTACATCACACATTACCACCACATTGCCACCGCCATCTCATGGGATGTGTGTGAGAGACTCCATTGAGGCGAACTCTTTAACGGTTATACTCTTTTAGATCTTGCTCGTGTCATTAATGTGGCGGTAATTACCATCATCGTGAGTTTCTCCGCGTGCGCTGCACACATACGCACAAAGACAGGCACTGAGCTGAAGGTGGGACAAGGCTGCACTATTTTAACTACTTGCTAAATCCTAAGCTTGCATCTGCTGCAAGGCTGTTTGCTATAGTTTGACCCTCAGCCATAGCACATTAGTGCACACCATGTCCTCATTCACAACTAAAACACGGGCAGTTCCCACTGGGTTATCTTGTGCTGGCTCTCTGTCCTGTCTGATGCTGTCCTCTCTTAAGATTTAAATCATACCCTTATCAAGGCACTTATTTGATCTATCAATGCACAGGTAACTTTGCTTAAATTTCTTAAAAAATTCTTTAGCCGTGGATGAATCATTGGTAACAATGACCTAATATATTATTAATAATTTTTTATGCTGATTCAGTTAAGCCTCTATAAACCTCTAAATCTTAAGTTGAAAACTAGGTCTGCTTAAGTTTAGTACTACTACATACTGTGTGTATATATATCTGTGTACAGTATGTGTGTGCATGTATGATTATGTAGTAGTAACATTGGATAATGAAGATGATGTTTTTCTATTAATGCATTAAACTAAATCTCAAGTGGTGTACCTAATAATTATATTACAATGAATTAGACCGTGCATTAGCTCACACACCCACATTATCAAACCAGGCCATGCTCTTGTTTGTGCGCTGCCACACTCACACTCCCGTGTGTATATACGTGTACACATCCTAAAACTGAGCTCATTTGCTCTTTTTTTCTCTGCCAGAAAATTACAAAGACTTTTCTTTTTCAGCTGGTCTATACAAGCCAGTGAGGAAAGTGAGGTCACTAGGTTCGTTTGATTGTAAGATATTTCTTGCTTGCCAGCTCCGTCCAGGAAGACCATTTTGAGGTTAAAAACAAATGAATAGCTACTGTTTTAAGGGAGCCTTTAGTTGACTGGGCACTTATGGGCAGCACATTTCTGGGAAATGATGCCCGTGCTTACCAGACAGAGCTCAGCGATTAAATACTTCTGACATGTTTTACTGCTTGAGCACAAACAGCCTGTTCTCAGGAGAATGCACAATTCTGGTTTCTCTTTAAGTTTTTCCGAATATACGTACAGTGCAAAACACAGCCAAGAGTCCAGATTATCTGTTTGCAATTGCAATTAATTGTGTAGATTATGGAATGCGGTGTAACATCTGAAGATACAGAGACACACACATTCAGTTTTACCCTAGGTCTGTTCAGAAAGGACAGCTTAGATTTCGAACCCATTGCAGCTGAAGCACTTGCCTCATGTAGACGGAGTTTTAAAAATTCCACAACCACGTAATTTTACTAGTTTTATTTACCCAGGCTGTAAAACAGTATGTTTTGGCCAGCGCATTACATGACATGTAACATTCTAAATGACCAGAATGTTTTTATTAAACGTATTAATAAAGCCTTATTAAATTGACCATCAAACACACACACACACACACACACACACACACACACACACATAAGAAAGAGGTGAACTCTGACTTTCACACAGCTGTTCCAAGCCTGCACTGTCATCAATTTTGTCCTGTATGTTTAATGAGTTTTCACAAAACACCCAGTGTAGACTATAATTCTTTTTGTAAAATATATTTTTTTTAATTTGGAACACAGATTTATCATGAGCTCAATTTTGTGGAGTTTATTCTACTAATCAGTGGTACATATCATGAAGAAGGTTGTGTTATTAGTCTTGCAGAATTTCACCGTTGCTGGGCGGGGCCACTGGGGGCATAAGGTCCTTGTGCCCCCTCAATTGTATAAAATTTAATTTATGTGGTACATTTAAAAAATCCAGTTAAGCTCTTATTAATGTATAATAATTATAATAATAACAATAATAATAGTCTTATGCATAGAAATGGCAAATAAAAGCAATTCAGTTATTAGCTATTAGTGTTTAGTTAACTTTTTCCATTTTTAAATTGATTTAATGTCTCCCTAATATGACCTCATATAAGACGATACCCTTCCTTCAGCTTGTTCCTCAGCTCTGCCATTCCCTGTCTGGCTGAGGCGCGGCAACCAAAGTGTGAGTTACTGTAGGAGGAGGAGTGAAGCAAAGCGAGGTTGAGGTATTAAAAAAATGCAGGTATTTTTTGCTTGAGCATGAACACACATTGTGAGACGTTTGTTAAATTGTTGAAGAAATAGTACAATATGAAAAAGAATAACAACAACAAAAAAAACTTTACCAGTTTAAATACCGTTTAAGATTAACAGTTTTTTGAGGTTAAATTTTAAATGTATATGTAGTTGATGCTGACTTTGTGTACTTTTTACTGTCTTACTCGGATGGTAAAATAATAAATTATAAATGAACCTCTTGCATACAGTAGCTGGTGGTTTTGATGGCCTTATGCTTGGGATCTAATCTGTTAATCTTCACTTCATTCAGCCAGAAAGTTGAATTTAGGCTTATTTATACCTTAAGAGAATATAAATTCCTGATCCTAGTTAATAAAAAAAAATAATAATAATAAAGGTTAGGGGTAGCTCAGAGTTTAAGAAGTTGGACTACTGATCGAGATGGTCCCTGGTTCAAACGCCAGCACCACCAAACTCCCACTGTTGGGTCCATGAACAAGGCTCTTAACCATCAAGTGCTCAGAGGTATAATGAGAAAATGAGATAAAAGTCGCTCTGGATAAGGGTGTCTGTCAAATGCCTTAAAATAAAAAGAAGAAGAAGAAATGGATCCCATGCCTCACAACAGAAAAGCATTTGCCACATTATCAGAAGATGTCGTGTTTGAATCCTGACAATTTCAAAGCCATCTGTGGTTAGGACCCAGTGAAGCAAAAAAAATGCCCACAGTATCTGGGTAGGAGAGGGGGTGTTTTCTCTCTCTCTCTCTCTCGTCAATCACAGTGACACTAGCCAATTGTAGGAATGTGAGACCGCATGTACTGTATGTGACAGAGGGGAGATAGCGCTTTCCTCCTAGTGTACTATGTTGCACTAAGATGCAGCTTGAGCAACACTTCCAAAAGATGTGGTTGGCTGACTTCACTTATTTCAAAGAAAGCACCTTGTCTTCTCATTTAAATGTTAATAGCAGCTTCTGCTGTATGACTTGGTGCCAAACCCTGCAGGTAGATTTGCATCTAGAGCAGGGTGTGGTAACCCAGTATAATTTCCCAGTTAAAGTGCAATGGAGGTGATTTGTGTGGGTGTCTATTGGCTTTACTCTGCCAGATCTCACTAGTGGACAATTGAACAGCATGTTGTCAAATGACAAGAAGTTTCGTGTTTATTTTAACCAGCCAGCTTTAGGTTTGATTAAGCAGTGCCAGCTTCTCACTGTGTGTGTGTGTGTGTGTGTGTGTGTGTGTGTGTGTGTGTGTGTGTGTGTGTGTGTGTGTGACAAACGTTGACAAAAACTGTGTGAAATGAGCCTCAGAGTCTGTGCATGTGTGTCCTGTTGAAAGAGGGAGGTGTGAGACAGACGGGGACACTTGGCAGCTAAGGAAAAGCTTAGAGCTCCCAGGGTTTTAAATGGAACACACACTCCTCCTTTCTCTCGCTCAGTTGCTCCCTCTCTCTCTCTCTATCTCTCTCTCTCTCTCTCTATCTCTCTGCTCTTGCTAGCTCTTTCGGTTACACACAGCTGTTTTATTCTCTCGTTGCCACTGACTGACTCCTCTTCCTAAAAAAATGTCCAGGAGAAAAATCGTTCTGCAGTACAGTTTTTAAGATAGTGCCCTTGTCTAACACAACCCTCTCTCCTTTAAACACTAAGTGAACCAGTGTACACTGACGGCTTCTATTCTGCACTGATTGACTCACATAGATGCCTCAGAGTGTTAAGACCCAGTGATTCAGGTCTCTATGGCTTTTATTCAGGGATCATTATCTTTGTCTGACCTGATTTTTCGGCAGTTTCTTTATGACTATTACCCTATGGTCTTCGCACTTTGAAACGAAGCACTTATGTAACCGTTTCTCTGCTCCCACTCCTTCGTCCCCGAGTCTCTCTGCCTTCCTATGGTGCTGTACGGTAACACACGCACAGCTTTAAACACTTTAGCAGCACTCAGCCACTTTACACAAAAAGAAAAACCCAAAAGACATTAGGTTTGTTCACAAAAGCCCATGTCTGTTTTTATTTTTTTATACTTAAGTTTTAAAACATCCATAAAAATTCCACCATTTCAAATAGACATGGGGCATTTTCTTCATTTTCCACACAGATAGAATGATGACGCACACAGATCTGTTGCTGAAAAACTAGACTTTTGAATAAGAGACTGAATACAAAAACATGACGATTGGTCAAAGGATATTTTTTTGAAAGCTGTGGAGCAAAAATTATACAAAAATCCCCCACAATTTGTTTACTGCTAAACTCTGGGACAAATCGCAATTTAAAGTAAGCCTGAGACCCGAATATATTCCTGAAATATTGCGTAGCATGTAAGATGTGATATTTCATGGCTTGGGTGCCATCAGGCACGAGAGGCTGAGATGAATGCAAAAGCAAGTTAATAATTTTTATAAATCTGGCACAGGTAAGTCTACATTGTAAGCCATTGCCAGAAACAGGGATAGGTAATCAGTCAGGCAATTAACAAACAGAGTATCGGAGGCAATTCCAAAACACACAAAACCATGAAACAATACATGACTTTAAAAAAAAAAAAGGGGTGGAGGGAAACAGAAAATCAGACGCAAGATTGCAAGACTTGGCAAGTTGAGATTTGTACAAACTATGGCTACGTTTACACTGCAGGTCTCGATGCTTAATTCCGATTTGTTGCCTATATCTGATTTTTTTGACCGTCTGTTTACACGTTCTTTTAACTATGACTCATATCCGATTCATGTGTTTACACTCGCCATACCATCTGAAACATCGCGCATACTTAAAGGGAGGTTCTTGCGCTACACACTAGCCAAGATAGACGAAGGTGAAAGATGCTTAACGCTATCTCTGCTATATAGGCAAAGTTCGCGAAACGTCACCATGGTTTTAAAACGGAGGAGGAGAAAAAAAACGCCATAATTGCAACCTGCGCATATGCTTCATTCACCAAATACTGATTTCTTAATGTTATTTAGCCCAAATAAGCATTAACACAAGGGGGGGGCGTGTGTGTGGGGAGGGGGTGTATTTTCCTCTTCCACGTCACCTGCGATGTTATCATTCCACACGCGCTTCCCCCGGAGAATAACATTACGTCATTAAACCGCGAAGAAGTCGCTGTTTTAATGACGGACAGAACACAATGCCTCAGGAAATCCGATCTGTCTGTTTACACGACAATCACATTAGCACATATCTGATTTATATCCGATTTATTTCCACATTTGAAGGAGGCCTGAAACCGATCTCGAAATATTGGAATGCATGCGTTTTTTTCCTGTTTACACGGACATAGAACATATCCGATATGTGTCACATATAGGGTTGGGTACCGAAAACCGGTGCCAATACGGCACCGGTACCTATAGAACCGGTATGTACCGGACCGAAACAGAACGCGAATTTCGGTGCCTCATTTCGGTGCCACTTAAATGCCTGAACTGTCGATTTAAATATTTGTTCTCTAGATTCATATATTTTTGTAGATTAATAGTTTTATTAGATTAAATTAAAAAAATTTAAAGCACAAATCATCCGGAAATGAGGGACCATCCGAGATGCGCGTGAATGCAGTAACTAATGTTACACTCGCTCTGACGGCAGCTTGCGGTCTACCGCTATCTTAGCATGCTAAAGTAAACTTTCGTTAAAATGCCTAAAACTAAACGGTCGAAAGTGTGGCTATATTTCACAAGAAAGGATTCCGGCACCACGACTTGCAGCGAATGTTTCACAGCAGTTGCGTGTAAAGGCGGAAACACGTAAAATCTAATGAAACATTCGAGGGCAGACGGAATAAAGTTTAAAGCATTTAACAGCTTGTGGACAACAGCTGGCACTATCAGTGTGAACGACCCTCAGGCCCAGTCATACAAACTGTAGCAAAAAGGAGTCACCGATTATGATGACGTCAGCAGCCTTGCCGCAGATTAGTAGTAGGATAATGTAATGTTAGTAGCAAAATGCAAATCTTGCATTCATGCTAACAAATAGTCAAACGATTTGTAAAAAACTAATGTAACATGGATTCTGTTTATAATTATGGCTTTCCAGCCTGTACTAGTAGCACTACAACAGTGACCCCATTTACTATTGTAAAGAAGGCTATACATGTCCTGTGCAGGGCAATAAGTCAGGAAAGGAGTCGTATTTTGACAGAAAAGGCAAATATGGTGAAATTTCTGCAAAAGAATTGCTAAAATTTGAAGCTTACATATTCATACAGTATATACTTTAAACTTTTAATATATTGTTCAATTTTAAGCATAAAATTTTTTTGTTCAATAAAAATTCATTCTTGAGTCATCCACTATAATTTTGTGGCTTAAAAGTATCGGTTCAGGCACCGTTTTGGCACCGGTACCGTTTTCAAAGTATCGATTTGGCACCGGTATCGAAAAAAACCCAAACGATACCCAACCCTAGTCACATATGAGCAAAAAATCAGAATTGGGTCACATTTACCTGGTGTCACTTTGCAAGAAGGCAAAGTCCAAAGTCTTTTCTCAGTATGTAGGCTGCCAGGGAGCGATTGGGAACATCTGAGTGATTAGTATTCTGGTTATTATGGACACGCAGGTGAAGTTTACCACTAAGAAATGTAGTTTGTGTCGACTATGTTTCTAGGCCGTATTGTGTTGTCTGACATGAAGTTTGGCGTGGCATACACTACCTTTAGGGGTTAAACTACTGTTCACGTTAGTTAAAGCAAGAACGTAGTTCAATCAAATACAGACTTTTCCCTGAACTCTTCGAAGCCACAACCCTAAAGTACTTTAGGGCTGCGGCTTTGGAAAGTCCACTGAAAATGTTGTATTTGTGACGGTGACAGTTAATTTCAGTTCAGTTCATCATAGTATGTCATATGTAATGCATAATCAGTTCGTAGGTGGTTTAAGGCCCGAGGTGTTACAGTGTCAGAAGAAATCGGAGCAGGTTTGAGCGATTGAAGGATCAGTGATTAGAGCACCATGACCGCCGAGTCACCATTGTTGTGTCCTTGGGCAACAGGGCTCATACAGCCTAACTGCTACGTGCAGTGCTGGTCGCAACCCTGGTTAGAAAAATGGGAGGATTGCAACAGGAAGTGCATCCAGTGTAAACCCTGTGCCAGATCTTCCAGATCAAATGAGCCGATGTGGCGACCCTTAGGATCAAAGGGACAAATCCCAAGGGGGGGAAGTGGGGTGGGTGGGTGGTCGCGTACATGGCATATATGTGGGTTATGAGAGAGAGAGTATAAAATACCAGCATGCCATGGTGAGATAGTCCAGCCTGAATGATAATCAAATATTTAATCTGATCTGGAGGTAGAGGGAGATTTGCCTTGAACATCTGAAGAGAAAGCAGTGGTAGAATAATTGGATAGAAATAAACCAGCACAAAAAGGTCTGGTTGTGTATGTATGTCAGATTCTTTAACCTTTTTAATCCTTAAGTGATTCTTTACAGCTACCATAATTATATCTTTATACTAAATAGACCAAACCTGTGTATACGAAGGTTGATGAAATGAAATTATTGTATTGTCCAAGAGAAACACAAATATAGCCACATATAATTATTGATGCTCATAACTCATCCTTTTACTTAGCGTAGTTTATGGTAAATAGCAATTTGTGTGTGAGCATACAGATTAGCAAGATTTATGGAAGGTATTTAAGTAAGAACTCCTCTATGAAGTGAATCCTAAAATGAGTCACTGTATTTGTTATAGTTACTATGAAGGGAGTATATTTTATTTTATTTTTATTTTTTTTTAGATTTCTAAAATGATAAATGCCGAATTTTTAATCACTACACAAATACCAAACTCTAACCTAAGTGTGTGTCCATATGGACTTTTTATTATATTTTCCAGCCTTGTGTAAACTGTTTCTGCACAGTACAGTATATACTGTATGTAGAAAAGGAACAATGTTAAAACTAATACGTGATCCAATATACAGTATGTTACTGTCATCTTCACAAAATCAGCTCCTCATACGTTCCTTAAAAGAAAAAAGAAGAAAAAGCCAGGAAGTTTCTCGAATATAAGATTTGATTTCATTTATACATTTTAGCGGTAGTAAGAACTGATAGATTGATACTTTTCGTTGTTTGTTTAGAAAGCTTATCAGAAAGGTTCACGAAGGGTCTAGTTGAGACTAGATGATCTGTGATCCCATTAGACGCAAGAAAAAAAGTGAAGGATTTTACTTTCATGTGGGAGCAAGCGAGTTGTCGGGTACAAGGCTTGTGTGACAAATGAAAACCACATTTATTAACAAACATACAGCACTAAACAAAGCATTTACAGCATTTCGTCATTTATTACTGCCTGGTCATGCCCACGGTTTTATATATCTGGTAAAATGAAGCAAACAGAACTAGATTAGCTCAGTACCTACAGGATTGTTTTGGAAGTGGCTGGCATCACCAGCTACAGCATAGCAACAAAGTGCTAAGGCAGACCTAAGAAGAAATACTGTACAATGTAATATGGTAAGACCATGAATTAAGTCTATTTAAAAATAGATTTACAGTGCACTCTAAGGGTCTGTGGAGAGACTGATGAAATGCTATAAGCAATAGTGGAAGTTCCCACTAATTCCTAATTCATTCATTTACAGATAATACTTCTTGGTCTTTAGAAAATATTATTCAAATATTACATTGCATACTTGAGGAAAAGTCAGGGGCAGTATTAGCAGAGACACAGAGATTACAGGGCTATCATGCTATGATTCATCCTGGGCTGGGGCGCCAACCCATCGCAGGGCACCAGCACACACACTCCCACAATCATTCATACAGTTTGGAAATGACAGTCAGTCTGCAATACAGGTGTTTGAACAGTGGGAGGAAAACGGAGTACCTGGAGGAAACCCATTAAGCACAACTCCACGCACAAAGACAGTGGGATTTAAACCCCTAACCTCGGTAGTGCAAGGTAATAATGCTAACCACTAAGCCTCACTGCTAACGGGAGAGTTCATAAGTAATTAAAACAAACAAAATCTGTGGTTTAGGTCTGGTAAGGCCATATACACGCTGAGTATAAATTTGAATACAGGCTTGTCTATTTGCATTTGGAGGATTAACAGATGGTTGCCGATAGTGACAATTTCTTACACTCTTAAATTTCACATGTCCATCTTTGAGACGAAAGAGCCTCTGTACTGGATAAAAACTATGCCATGAATTTCAAATGTCACAGCCCTGTTGCACTGCTCCACCCATGTCAGCCCGGTTATGTTTATTTTACCCAAGAGCAAATGACTGAATAATCTTTTTTTTTTTTTTTTTTGCTTTACTCCCAAATACCAATAAATAGAGCCCTACATTTTATACATTCTGGTGAACTGTGATATTTTTAAATTATTACATCTAAGCCAACTTCTCTTAAACTGCCCAGTGGGTATAAAATGACTATAGTGGTTTTCTGTTCAACGTAAACTAGTGGCACATTGCGTTCTTAGATCAAAGTTGCTAGCCGGGAGCATCGCCAGCTTCAAGTGGTGTGCTTTTGCAGAAGGATGTGAAGTAAGCACTCATTAGGTAAACACTGCACACTCTGTTAAAGAGCTCCTTCAGAATAACAGAAGAGTAGAGTGTTTGTGTGAGGTCCATGCTTTTACTGCTAGGGCTAAACATGGACCTGTCCATTATTTACCCAAACCTTTTCTGTCCCTCTTCTCGTTTTCTGAATCACTCTCTAGAAACTCCGATCAGTTTTCATTCTGGTCTTTTAAAAGCTTTGGAATACCAGTTTTGAAGATTTCTGCAGAAGAGAAGAGAAGTAATGAAAAAGGATTTTCATACAGGCTGCTATTAAGCGGTCATGTGAACATGATTTGAGTCTGTGACGCAATCGTAACCCAAGTTCACCAAAAACTACTCACAAACGCGCGCACACGCAAACACAGACATATACACACACGCAAACTACTGTAGATATTACTGTACTTCAAGTACTTGTGAGGTCTTACATTGACTTCAGTAACATCCCATGTGTAAGCAGATAAAACACGTATGAAAAAGACAGAAAAGTTAGGTTCCTAATGTTTTTGTAAAAGAAGAAGGAAATAGAAAACACCTTGCAGGTTTGTTGTTTTTGTTCACGTAACTGAAATGTTCTGGCAACAGCGACGGAAGGGTGAGTCAGAGCAGAGAGCAGGGTGTCCTTGCAAGTGCGTGCCTCAGTACACTTTTCTACATATGGTTGTGATTGTCTTACTCGTTTTCCACTGGAGACGGTGCGAGGTAAAAAACATGAATGTATTGAACAGTGTTTCACGTTTCTTTAAAATGCGTTCATACAACAAAATGAATATTCAGTCCAACAAACACACACACACACAAACACTTTTTTTGGTTTATTTAATGTGTAGTACTTTCTCTCTTCATCTCTTTTCAATCTCACTCAAAATCATAAACAAATCAATCTAGATTGAATTTAATAAAGATAAATTGAGACCACGCTGAGACAAAAATAAAAAAAACTTATTTCTTTTATTATGGCATGTCACTGACTTGTGGTCATAACTATTTTCCAGTAAGCCACTGGAAGTGTGTTAATTGACACTTATTGTGCCAATTATAGTACATTATTGCATGGTAATAAAAATGCTTTTTTTATTATTAAATTGCTTTATGTTTGACATATCTAATATCTTTACATCAATATGCAGATAAAATTTATTGGGATTTCCTGTCTTTGTATGAAATGTTGAACCATATTTCATTCTTAATTATTATACCTTTCCGTGTGAGCATTTTTGCTGATGTATATTTTTGGTTTGTTTATATTTTATGTTTGTGTTATCATGAATACAGAAATGAAATAGAAAACTATTTCATTCCCACTTAATAAACCAGCCCAGTGCCATAGAGATAATGTAATAAAAAAAATCTGAGCCATCAGCTGCTTAGTTTAGAAAGAAAGGAAATGGGCAAAAGATGTCAGGGTGCTGAAGACGAGTTTTTCCAGAGCGTCATACAAACTAGAATGGCTACTGGCGGTATTACAGTGAATCAGGGCCTCAGAAACAGTTCTCAGCAATTTTTTTTTCCTATTATAGGATTTTTTTTCAGCCATTCTTAAAAAATACCCTTACGTCTTGCTTTTCCATGCAGGTGGTAATCAGAATATTACTAGAGTGTATAAGAAAACC
This sequence comes from Channallabes apus, assembly GCA_030522415.1. NCBI lineage: Eukaryota > Metazoa > Chordata > Actinopteri > Siluriformes > Clariidae > Channallabes > Channallabes apus. The sequence continues at coordinate 33,338,339 of CM060108.1, read as the reverse complement.
TGGTCCATGCAGGCATCAGATTTTTTGTGCACAGAAATGTACAGTACCTTTTCAGAAAAAAATAGTAAAAGAACAGCTTACTCCTCATGGAGCTGGATTATCAATTTTCCTGCCTTGGAATAATTTCACAACTAAATGTTTGGTCTCATCAGCCAAATTCTAAAGTGGCCCCTTTGGTCACTGTTGGCTGCATTTACTGATTGTTTAGACAATACTGGCTATCTAAATGTGAAATAGTTAGCTTGCTTGGCTCCAAAGGCGAACGGTCAAGTGATTATAAATGCCTTTGATCAGCTGTATAACTGTATTTAGTTCAAGTCTGTAGGTGTGTTATCAATAGTTAATTTCCTCACAAACCTACTTTTCACTGACCTTTGTCCTTATTTGTGGCATCCACTGTATTACATAAGTAGCTCTAAAATTAACAAACTTAAGAAAAACCCTGGTACTAATCAGGTTGTAAATAGGTTGTTTATGTTGCATCACCTTTAGGATAAGTTTTCGGTATGCACTGTGTTCGTAACTCCAGTATATACTGTACTGTATGAATATCAGCTTACTTTGTAAATTGGTGTGATCTTTATGCACTCTAATGTTTCAATGTAGCTCCTTACATAAATAACTTGTTTGCTTTCTCATCACAAATACTTATTTATCATACTTTAAATGTTTAGAAATACTAGAATATATATATTTTTTACTATTTTAATGAGATTTTGATAAAGGCTTGTGGTTTAATTTGATTTCTGAGACAAATGTAAATACTGATGATAATGCTTGAACTTTATTTATTATCAACATGTATTTAAAATAAGTAGGTTTTACTGCACTACTGTTTTTGTGTGCTAAGTTTTTCATTACTCTCCTAAACTGGCAGAAAATAGTGAAATGAAGAACACACTTCTTTGAACAATGAGTTTATGATTGGCAGTGTTTTTATATAACTGGTGTTTTTCCTCTGCCTCTTGTAGGTAAAGCAGTCTGTGATGGTAATTCTGGAGACTATGGTGTGCCATCGCCTGGACCTGCGTTTAAGGAGGTCTGGCAAGTTAAAGTTTGGCCAAAAGGTCTTGGGCAAGCTAAAAACCTAGTGGGTATATACCGACTCTGCCTTACAGATAAGACCGTCAACTTTGTCAAGCTCAACTCAGATGCAGCAGCTGTTGTATTGCAGCTTATGAATGTGAGACGTTGTGGCCATTCTGAAAATTTCTTCTTTGTGGAGGTTGGCCGATCAGCGGTGACTGGCCCTGGAGAGTTCTGGATGCAGGTGGAGGATTCAGTCGTGGCACAAAACATGCATGAGACTCTACTTGAAGCCATGAAGTCCCTAAGTGAGGAGTTTCGTCAACGCAGTAAGTCACAGTCTACTACAGCAGGAGGAGGTGGTGGGGCTATTCCATCCAATCCAATCAGTGTTCCATCTCGTCGCCACCACCCAAACCCTCCACCCAGCCAAGTGGGATTCATCAGACGACCTCGCACAGAGCCACCCGGAACCACTGGAGGAGGAAGTGGGACTAGCAACAATGCCTCACCTACATCTCGGCATGGGTTATCGAGACCCTGTAGCTCCAGTGATGGCACAAAAGTAGAAGATGGCATGAATGCAGGTACAAAGGGTGTTAATTCCTGTTCAAGTCCCACAACAAATGGATCCTGTTCAAGCACACCTATTCTCAGGTCTACATCTGTACGTGCTCCCACACCAGTCAAGCCACAGCATGCTCTAATGAGGTCCATCTCAAATCCAGCCCCTTCACCTGCCCAGAACCTCTCCTCCTACTTAGCCAGTGGGTCAGAATTTGTAGGCACAGGTCCTGGAACTACTGCTGTTGGTGGTGATGGAAATGGAAGCACGTACAATCGAATGTCTCTGCGCCAGCCATCAGTTTCTGGTTCATTCAGTGACTATGGTTCTTCAGATGAATACGGTTCCAGCCCAGGTGAGCATTCTTTGCTGACCGCAACTATTCAGACAGGTTCTGTAGGTAGCTCAGGTGGGGATGAAGCTGCCAACTATATCCTTATGGCACAGAAAGGGGCATTCAATTCATTGCCAACTGACAACTCTGTGCCTCAGATTAGAAGGGTTCTACGACGTTCTTCGGGACGTGAATGTGACGGTGAACGTAGGATGATCAGTAAAAGGTCATCTCTGCCTCCCATGGCTCTTGAGAGACTTGGCACTTATCGCAGAGGAGCAGATGTAGAGATTGAGGAGGACAACTATGCTATAATGTCTCGAAGTACTAGTCGTGAGTCTTTCAGCTCACGCCAGGATTCTGATTCAATTGTTGGTGGAACCAGATATCTGGATGTAGCTGCAGAGTCTAAAGCTGACACAGAAAACTGTGGATCAGATGGATCAACTGTTACCAGTAATGGTAATGTAGGTAGTGACAATGGATACATGTCCATGTTGCCAGGGGTAACGTCTCCTCCAGTGTCCCTCTCTCACTCACTGTCAGTAGCAGTGTCAGACTCAAAACCTGCAGATGACTATATGGCTATGACTCCCAACAATAGTATTTCACTTCCTCAGCAGATCCACCTTCCTTCTAACACAGATGGCTATATGTTGATGTCACCAAATAGCAGCTGCTCCCCAGACCAGCGTGTGGTTTCAGGAGCCTGGGTTGGCAGGAACAGTACAGACAGTAGGCCTGGCAGTGATTATATGAACATGTCACCCATCAGTTTACGTGCCAACAGCACTCCATCTCCTCAAGAGTCCCTTACAGCATCTGAAAAACGTCCTCAGCAACCTCCCCCCAAAATGGTATATTCTTACTATTCCCTACCCCGTTCTTATAAACACAGCAGCACTAAACACTTTGAGGATGGTTTAGGAAGAGGAAAGTGCACAGGTACTGAACATGGAAATGGTGGGGGTCAAGGTTTTGGCAGTTGTAAAGGCACATCTAATTATCAAGAACCTGGAGTTGGACGGCACTTTTCTTTTTCCTCCTCATCATACTCGTCCAGTTCAGCTAGCAGTGAAAGTCTGGGCGAGAGTGAAGAAAGGACCCAGGTGCGAAGGAGAGCTGCAGGGGCCCAAGTAAAGGGTGGGGCAGCTAAACAAGCACAGAGCCAGAGAAATCGTCCTCTTAGTTTGTTTGTGGATGTCTCTAAAGCCAATACCTTACCTAGGGTCCGTGAGACACCAGCCCCGCCTGAGCCGAAAAGTCCTGGTGAATATGTCAGTATAGAGTTCAAGAGTGAGCGAAGCATCAGAGAAGTAGTTAGAGGACCTATTCAGGGTGGTTCTATTCCTGCCAGTTCACAACGCCCCTTGCCTAGACCTACTTCTTGTGTGGCTGGGTTCTTGCCACATCCCAGCAGCCCCTCCTCTGCTCTCCCTCCATCTGTTGCTTCAGAATATGTCAACATGGAGCTAGGAGCCTCCCCATCACCATCTTCCTTTTCCCTCACTCCACCTGGTTTCCCTTCTTTTCCCACTCTTCCAGCCCCCCCTGCAACAACACCCAAGTCTTGGGATGAGCAGATAACACCACAACATGAACAAGAGGGTGAAGTGGAAATAGGACGTACTGGGCATCAGCCTTCATCACCTTCTCAGTCAGTGGACTCTCCTATACTACGTGCAGACTACACAGAAATGGTCTTTGGATTGAGCTCAGACACGACCACTAGTTCTACAACACCTAAAGAATCTCTGCTGGACAGACAAGAATCCATGGTTCCCACTTTAAGCCTGGGGCTTAATTTAGATTTTCCTATCTCCAAAGCCCCAAATCCAGATCATGGTGCTAAGGTAATAAGGGCAGACCCTCAAGCTCGAAGGCGCCACTGTTCTGAAACATTCTTGGCCCCTTCTTCTTTGTCCTCATGCCCCGTAAGTTCCTCCTCTTCTATGTGCATGATCAACGATCACACCCAAACCATAGCACGACGACTTGGTTTAGATGGCACTTTGAGCAGCAGTGGAAACTTGGTAGATATACCAAATCAGCATGCCAGCCATGGATTAACTAACACAAATACTACTCAGATCTCATCCACTGAGCAAGGCCTCAACTACATAGACCTAGACTTGGCTACGAGAGAAAGCTCACATCTTGCTGTTGATGCACCGGCTCCTGGCCAAACAGCAGCACGGTTGTTTTCAACTGTTTCGGGTACTGGAGCGTCTGGAGGTGCTGGAGGAACAGGAGGTCTGAGCAACAATGCTTCAAATCTCAACACATATGCTAGCATTGACTTCTACAAGTCAGAGGAGCTACGTTCACACCAGGGCAGCAACAGCAGCAAGGACGGTACTGGTAAGAGAAGTTCTTTTATTCAGTTTTTACTATTGAATAGTCAACATTATGGGACAGCGGAGTAGTACTTTTAATTCCTGTCCACCTGCTGCTACTGAATGCAGTAACCTACTTAGCTTAGCTTGAAGCCAAGAAGACGGTAACAATACTGACTACTAAGCCACGTAAAAGCTCAGTATATTAAATCTTTTAATATTGTCTATTCTGTTTTCTGTCAATCCAAGAAATAGGCATAAGAATTGTTGTTTTCCATTTCTGAGTTTTTATTTTTTGGACAGTTTCACTCCGTCATACTTATAGTAATGTATATATGGACTGCTCAGACATGCTTCACCTGACGTTTTGTGTGAGGAAGTATCTAATATCTAGTATCTAGTATCTAAACCTGATACTACAGAGCTAAAATGAACTTATCGTTCCCCTAATATTGAATAAGATTGGGCCTGGGGTTAGAGACAGTAGTTATCAATAGCTGCAAGTAGTGTAGCCTCTTCTGTAGCAGTGCTCTGTGCTGGCTCCATCTGCAGCAGAGAGCAAGTGTGTAAGATTTTCACGTTAAGTCGGCAGTGTGGTTGTGGTGCTCGGGGACTGAAGTGTACTAGCTGTGAATGTTGATACGAAGCCAGTCTAGCCTTGACAAAGGTCTGGCCCATAGTCTTTTTATCAAGAGGTCATGGTGGCACCTCTTGTAGATTTGCTATAGTGTGTGCCTGTACATATTTATGTACGTTTGAGATTTGCTCCTTTAAATAGTTTTTTTTGGACTTGAATAAATAATTGGAAGAGTTCCCAGCTCAGTTTTGGAATGGAAGATAGAGAGACAAAAGTACAGACAATAATACAGAAAGGCGGTAAGATACAAAGATGGCACCAGAAATGAGCTGAAGTGGATAAGAGGTGGAGAGAGATAGACAGTGTGTGAGACATGCAGATGGTGGAGATGGAAGAGAGAATTTGGGTGACATTTGGCTGTTATTGGATCTGCATACATTTTTTCCTTCCCTCTTTACCATGAAGATAATATTGGCCAGCGTTGTGGGGATTTTCCCAGCCGAGACTCCAGACTGGGTCTTCATCGTGACATCTGATATGAGCCAGAGGGGGAGGTAGAGAGAGAAAGAGTAGGGGGCGTAGAGAATAGTGAAGTGAGAACAAGAGAAACAGAAGAATCAAGTGAGTATGAGGGATTGGGCGGGATCTAATGAAGGATGCCAATGAAGTAATTTTGTCTAGGCTAGGGAGGGTGATGTGCGTAGGTGTTTGCTTTATTTCATTCTATGTGTCAGAGTGTGGATGTGCAATAGAGACCTGCGCGGGACAGATTTTTCAGTCCCGCTCCTGCAAGATTCTGTCCCGCTCCTGCAAAAATATATATAAAATATATATTATTTCCGCCCGCAGTATTCAAGTTTTGTCCCGCTCCCGCCTGCAAAATCCCGCAGGTAAACATATAAGTAGTTTTATTTTTACTGCTTCTTCCCGCTACTCTGTTATTTGTTTCAATTGCTTCCCATTTGAGTATATATAAAAATGAAACGGAAAATAAATATGTTCCGTTTTATTTGAGTTTGATTAAAGGGAATGATGAACATGGACACGAACGAGGAGCTTTTCAGAACATAGAAATACAGTCAGAACTGTTAGAAATAGGCTAATAATTTTGCAATGAAACAAAATAATAATAAACGTTGATTTCTCAAGTGGTCAAACAGAAAAGCATTTGGCCTAATACTGCTTCAGAACGTTTTTGCCTTCAGCAATGTCAAAACATTATTTCTCAATAAGTTTCGACCTTGCGCCTGTAAATTGTTTTTATTTTACTTTAGTCGTTCTTGTTGCTTTTGTGCAGTAGATAAATAATGTAGTATTTGTTTTCAATAAATTAATTTTAAGATAATTCCATTTTGCGGGAGTCCCGCAATTAATTTTATTCTCCCGCCACCCACACATACATGAGGACCTTACCGCCCGCACCCGCATTCACCCATCAAATCTTGTCCCGTGCCGCACTCCGTGCGCTGGGTCCTGCGGGAGTGCAGGTCTCTAATGTGCAATACAGCTGTTACCAGTGCAGTCTCCGTGCTTTCATTCTCTTCCTCTCTCTCTCTCTCTCTCTCTCTCTCTCATATCTTTACTTTCTCCCCTCACATTACTGATCTACTCTAATGCATGTATATGTTCAAAAACATATTTACTGTCAGGAGATTCCGAATTCAAATCACAATTATGCCTTTCCTTGCGCATGAGCAGTGGTTTGGAATTGATGAAATCCCAAAAAATTGTGATAATTGTACCCAATGTTGCAGCAAGGGGAGTTCTGTGTTAACTTAATATAAGCATACAGCAATTAGTTACGACCAAGCAATGTGATTGGATGAGAGGCTTTCCACAAGTGGTGGTAACGGATGATAACAGCACTCGGATGTTTCTCGGATGTGTATCAGTCCACATCAAAGGTGTCCTACAATAGTTAATTACACTAACTGTTGGTTGCAGCATGAATGAGAGTAGGTCAGCTATCTACTGAAACTCACACATCTGATAATGTTTTGTCATCTTAATGAAATTAAAACAAAACTTTTTCTACTTAATAATTACTTTTAAGTCATTAAGGATAGTTTCTGTGTTGTTTTATTTCACACCTAAGACAAACACAAAGGCTGAATACCAAATCTATTTGTATCCCCTAATCAAGGTGTGTTGAACAAGTGACTTTACACTCTAACACACCAGTTTTCAGTTTAATGCTATTTGGAATTTTGTCCTAAAACCTGAATGTTAACGGAGTTGATATTCTGAGGCAGAATAATTGGAAATATAAAGAGATTTACAAGATTTACAGAACTGTCAACCACATTCATGGTTTATTCTTATTAACCTTTGTCTATGGAGTACCAATAAGAATTAAAACTACTTTCACCTCTATTAAATAAATAGTGGCCAGTCACAGAAGGATATTTCTTGGCAAAGAAAAATAACTAGTGGGAAATAAAAAAAAAAAATAGAATAATTTGTGTTTGTGAAAGTATTGTATAAAAGAAATATTACACTCGAGGTCATTCTGCTTTGCTGGTTATTAGCACGGCTGTGATGCCTTCCAACCTCATCAGAGCTATTTTATATCTAGCAGAACAGCACTACCTCTCACATGATATTGCGTTAATTACTTCACTTATGATCTATACTGCGCTATCCTGTATGCAGGGTCGCAGGGGGCATGGAGCCTATCCCAGTAGACTTGGGGCACAAGGTGGGGTGTCAATCTTTTGCAGTACTTTCTTACATATAATTAATTATTGCATAAAATAAGGTACCTCAAGGGAGTACGATTTCAGTTGATAAACCGTATACACATATTCTACTTAGATCAACACCATGAGCTGAATGACATCCTTAAAGTAATATTGTAAAGATGACATCAAGGGGACCGCAGGGCTTCTGCCTCAGTCACCAATCACTTCACTGCATGCACATCCTTTATCATCCTATAATATTTGCTCGGACAACCATATTGGGTGGCAAATTATTCCTGTGTAATATGATGAGCCATTAACTCTTCCAGCTCATTGACATGAATTAGTTTTAGCGGTAATTTTGATCTACACTGTAACCTCTTTGAAACTCATATGTATTGTGCTGTCCACACAAAATATCTGCTCTTAATATGCAGGAAAGGAGATATATTTTGTGCATTTCTTTCCGCTAGAATGGTATTTTCTAACCACATTTAAATATTTTAGGAACTAACACACACACACACACACACACACACACAAATACACTCACACGAACACAGAAGGAGACTGTAAAGTTCTGGCTGGTCTCCACCTCACTACAGCACACACACACGTGGCAGCAGCAGTGCAGTGGAGGTGCCACGTGTGTCCTCTCAGTGTATCCAGGACTGTTGTGGTTACTGAACTACTGGCACCAAGGGGGTTGATGCCACCACAGAGGGGTGGAGAATGAGCCAAACAGATTGACAGATGTGCCACAGCTGTAAGAGTGCAGTCTGAACCCAAACCAGGTCGAGATAAGTGAGGCAAGGTGAAGGTTATACAGCACACACACAGATATATATACACACACACCCACAGTGCATTTAGTTATTTTGGTATATTGGTTGTAAATTTGCAAGACGGAATACATGTGTGTGAATGAGAGGGACCCAAGAGGAACAGTGAGGCTACAGGGAGCAGAGGTAAGGAAGGTGCAGGATTTTAAGTACTTAGGGTCAACGGTCGAGAGCAACGGAGAATGTTCAAAGGAGGTGAAGAGGCGGGTACAGGCAGTTTGGAATGGGTGGAGAAAAGTGTCAGGTGTGTTGTGCGATAAAAGAGTATCAGCGAGAATGAAAGGAAAGGTGTACAGGACAGTGGTGAGACCAGCAATGCTCTACGGCTTAGAGACAGTGGCACTGAAGAAAAGACAGGAGGCAGAGCTAGAGGTAGCAGAGCTGAAGATGTTGAGGTTCTCTTTGGGAGTGACAAGGATGGATAGGATCAAGAATGAGTTCTTCAGAGGGACAACTAGGGGTGGGCGATATAACCAAAATTTTCTATCACGGTAGAAGCAATTTTCTACCTCGATAATGATGTATATCACAATATAGCAATTTGTATCTGAAAATGCATAAATAAAAATTCAAACACAAAGAAACCGTTTTACATAATGTAATTTTATTTAAACTGGGAATTGCTGAGGTTTGCCGCATTTTTTTACTTTGGCCATATTTGATTGGATGTGTAACAGACCTAATTTGATTTTGTATATTGTGCTAATGTTGGATGCACAGGCCCTCGTATGTGTGTGTGAGGTTTTTATCCCCTTGGGGCTTGCCGTAGAAGGGCAAAAGGCGCATGCGCACTTCCTCCTCTAGAGTGTCCGTTTGTTTTTGTGAATAAAGGAGAATAAACAGTTGATAAGGATTTTGTCTTTCGTCCCACTTTGATGTGTTTGGCTTCCCATAGAAGTGAATGTGTATTGCGTGGTTACGTAACGTGCAACGTCACGTGATCTCAACCGCGATTAAGACGATGGACCAAAATCTCTACCGGTTGACAAATTTCTACCGGTTAACCTTGTATACCGGTATATCGCCCACCCCTAGTGACAAACCCATGTGAGATGTTTTGGAGATAAAGTCAGAGAGGCCAGATTGAGGTGGTTTGGACATGTTCAGAGGAGAGAGTGTGAATATATCGGTAGAAGGATGCTGAGGTTGGAACTGCCAGGCAGGAAGTCTAGAGGAAGACCAAAGAGGAGATTTATGGATGCAGTGAGAGAGGACATGAAGTTAGTTGGTGTGAGAGAAGAGGATGCAGAGGATAGAGTTAGATGGAGGCAGATGATTCGCTGTGGCGACCCCTGAAAGGGAACAGCCGAAAGACAATGAAGAAATAAGAAGGTATATTGGTTTTAAAGTGAAGCAGTGAGATTGACTTGCAGTGTGCCAGCTTTAATTTGATGGTATCTTCATAGGGTGAGCGTTATAGGAATTTCTGCCAATCAACTGTCCATTAGTTATGGGTTGCAACTTTTGGGGACACAGATGTACACACGCATACTTATGGCACTTTTCCACTGCATAGTACGACACAACACGGTTCAGTTCTACTCACTTTTGGGGGGTTTTCCAAAGGGAACAGTACATGGTACCTGGTCCTTTTTTTAGTACCACCTCAGCCGAGGATGACCCTCACATTGTTTCATGTAGTCTTTAACAGCTCTCACACCAATTTGCCAAAATTAATTGTAAACTTAACCAGCTTGGCTACAACAGAATTTTGCCGCAAGATGCCACCCCATCTGGTTTGCACTTAGCGGGACCATCATTTGTTTTTCTACCTGGACACACCTGTGTGTGTGTGTGTGTATGCTGACTTGACAGTTGTCCTGTTTGTTCATAATTGGCACCCTCCACAAGGTGAATAAGCCACAGAAGATCATTACTGAAAGGTCTGGCTGGTCACAGTGTTGTATGAAGTCATATTCATGGAAAATTGACCGGAAGGCAAAAGTATGGAAGGAAAAGGTGCACAAGCAACAGGTATAACTGCAGACTTGAGAACATTGTCAAACAATGCTGATTCAAGAACTTGGGAGAGCTTCACATGGAGTGGTGTGAGGCTGGAGTTAGAGAAACAAGAGCCACCATGCACATAAATCTTCAGGATGTTAGATACATAGTTACAAGCCACTGCCGAAACAGAAACAACTTCAGAAGCGTCTGGCCTGGGCTACGGAGAAACAAACCGGACTGTTGCTCAGATAAAATTAAATTTTGCATTTCATTCGGTCCAAGAGTCAGAAGAAGGCATGAGAGGCACAGAATCCATTTTGCTTGATGTCAAGGGGTGAAGTTTCCACAGTCAGTGATGATTTGGGGTACCATCCCATCTGCTGTTATTGGTCCACTGTCCACAGTGTGTAAATACTGTATGTATGTACACACACACATGCACACATTTTATATATATATATATATATATATATATATATATAATGTGTGCATATAGGGTTTCCCTGGGTCCTATTATCGTCTGGTAATCGCTCGCTTTTACTTTTCTAATTATTCAGACCAATGATTTTCCCTAAATTTGTGTTTCTTGAATTCTGGATTAAAAATGTTCAGCCTTATCTCCCAAGCACTATGGGAAGTCAACCATAGTTTCCCAGTAATAGTTTGGCAGTTGCACCAAATCCCTTTGCTTCTATGACTTCTAGCTTCTTGTTTGGGTCCACTTGGAAAATGTGAAGATGTCAACAGGGTTGAAAATCATGCCGTCCAAAAATAAATAATCCCTTTAAATATGTCTCCTTCCATGCTCCAAACTCGCATCCAACTGCTTTTTACAGATTTTTTTATTTTATTTTACAAAACTCTGCCTCCATTCCTCTTATTCCAGTGTTACTGTAGCTCAATTTTGGATAGACCCCCACGATACTGTCTTGTGCAGATTTTAAATGCAGTCAAACCATGTGGAAATGATTAGTTTTTTGGGGGGGTTTTTTTTGGTGACATGACGCAAAAAAAGGGACTTTCCCATAGAAATTATTTTATAATAAAAGTTAGCTGTTGTGGTGATGGCATCATGTAGCATGTTATACTTTAGGCTACTTTGTGCTGCATCATGTAGTGTGTTTTTACAATCCTGTATTATTTCAGGCTTGATGTGTGACATGGTGACCTCCTGTCTATAAACACAAACTCCATTTCTCAGAACTAGTTGCCAAATAACCAACCTCAAAACATATTATTACTTGTTACTTGTCTCATTCCCCAGACTTCTAATCACGCACACCTGTTCCCTGTCACTGGTTCACTACAAATAGGCACAGCGAACCTCAGCTCGCTGTGAAGTATCACTTCTACCTAATCAATTCTGACTTGACCAGGATTATTGAGTGCATGCTGTTCTGATGTTGACCCTGTTTGTTCAGTTTCTTGAGTTTGCTTTTGCTATTTGAGCCTATTCTAGATTTTGCTATTCTTCCCCTGAACCGTTTGTTGTCTGCTTTGTCATTGGCATCAATAAACCAATAAACCTGCAGTTTCTTCCTGACCATTGTGCACTTCTGTCAACAGGATTATTACGTAAAACCATCTTTTTTTTCTTCATTATTTAGGTTTAAATTAATTCTAATAAAAAAAAAAAACTGTGAATTCATTGAATATTCCTAGTAAATATTTCCAGTAACAGTGCTTCTTAGAAATGAAAGTACTTCCTGAGGTCCTTGAAATAGTTTAGCCAAACATACAAACTATTTAAAATGTAAACACGATACACGTTGTAAACTTTAAGGTATAGTCTAAATAGCTTCAATAATCAGTGCTCTGTAATATAATGGCATTTTGTCCAGTTATAAAAAGATACATGATTCCGCTTTACCACGTCAGTGACAATCAACAATGAATAGACCTTCTAAAGCCATAGCGAGAAATCTTCCATTCATACCCTGCTAGTCCTGAAGGACCTGAATCCAGTCTGTAGTAGCTCAGGACGAGATGGTCTGAGAGGAGGGAGGGGTGATGAGAGGAAGGGATGATGGAGATGGAACGAGACAGAGAGGAAAAGAGAGAGAGGGTATTACATTTGACTATTCATATGTGTCCCTGAGGCAGACTAATTTATGCATGGTTCTGCATCCTGAGGCTTTGTGGTTGAGAACTTTTGGGTCATTCAGTACGCCGCCCTGCCTGCTGCACATTGAGTTCATTCACTGAGTTACAGATGACTGTGTTTAATATTAATTATGCATAAAGCTAGGTGGTAAGTAATTCATGATTTTAAATCCTTCTTTGCCAAAACCATAAGCTTGCTGTGAGGAACTTGAAAAGCACTTCTCTTTGTCAGCACAGAGTATGAAAAATATCTATTTATTTTTTGTGTTTTAAAAGGTATAAAAATAGGAGTTTATGTGAGTGCTAATGTAAACAGTACTTTGAAGTTTGATATGGTGAAGGATCGTATGCCTCCCGACGAGGACCAGAAGACCAAAGGTGTTTAGGATGGTCTCATCATTTGGTTAGTCTGATCATGAAAATAGATGTTTGTCCAATTTAGTTTAACCGAACTTTATTGGTCTTAAATTGTTTATATGACTTGCATATTTACTGTCCATGTAGCGTGTATATACTGTAGATAGAGGTACATGTTCAGGGCCATAATGGAGAAGCCTACAGACAAATAGGTGTTGTTTTTTCTTGCTGAGAATATAGCGAAACACACAACTGGTACATTTAACTGTTTGTATCACATCATCTGTGTTCACTGCATACAATTCCAATTCTAAAAGAGTTCATTACATTCAGGCCATCACTCCTACAGGATGTCATTCAGTCTGTGTGTTGCATGGCAACATGAAATGCTCTGTCACCTTTGGCTACATTGGAAACTATTTTCATTGGGATAAAAAAGCTATTTTGCCGGATCACTTTTGAAATGTCAGTCACTTGAAATTCATTTCTGGTAGAAATGGACTTTTGAGGTTCCTCCCCTCAGTGTGCCGGGTGACAGACGATAGTGTATCAGAACTGTACTGACACTTTAGAGGGTATTTTATCACTCACATGCACTACTATAGAGTCACAGTATTTCTAAGTTGCCACCACAGTAGAGCAAGCATGATAAAATGCCCTTTAAAGTGCCCCCCACAGAAGTGCAATTGGGATTAAGTGCCCTCTATAGTGGCCCCATCAGGGAGTAAATATGGTAGAGTTCCCTAAGTGGCCCCCCACATTTGGGAAAACATGATAAAGTGCCCTTTAAGGCTCCCCCAAAGTAGTCTCTATACACGCAGCATCAACTTGATTGTCATGGCATTATTGGAATTTAAATGTGTTAATTATTAAGTGCTTGAGTCAAAAATATACAAATGACACCTCTAATATTTGGTTGAATGTTCTGTAGCAAGTTTCACCTTCAGAAACTTTTGGTAGCAATTAACAAGCTTCAGGCTGATTTGCAGTTGGATTATTGACCCTGCCTTTTAAATATACAGTAGTTCACAAGAATTTCGAAGGGGTTGTGGACCATCTGAACCAATTTCCTCTCAGCTGAGTGCAATGTTCTGGAAGAAGACCCAAAATCTCACAATGTGGTTACATCTCCCAATTACATTTACTCTTGTACGGTTGTTGGGACTAGAGGCGGGTAGTAACGAGTTCACTTTTAGCAAAAAATTTACTTCTATGAGTAGTTTTACTGCCCCATATGTTTTACTTTTGCTTGAGTAGATTTGTGAAGAAGAAACGCTACTTGTACTCCGCTACATTTGACCACACTCGACTCGTTACTTTTCTAACGTTTTATTCTACTCATTAGATATTCTTTGTTTTTGCCAATGAAATGCAGCCGGTGGATCTACCATGTGACTGTGTTTCACCAATCAGACGTAGCAACAATAATCACATGACTTCATTTGACCAATCAGCTGCAATAAGAATAACTACATGTTGTCAAATGACCACAAAAGCAGGCGAGAAAAAAAACTTCAGCCGTGGTAGACAGTGACGGAAACATGTCGCGGTTAGTTTAGCTGTTTTATTTAATGTTGCAATGTTAAAAAATATAATTAGCAAATAAGATAGAAACTAAATATAAGTTAAATATAAGTTTCTTACATTTGTTTAGCTGGACACAGTTTATAGTAAAGTGACATGTACATGTTCCAATGTTATTTTCTATCTGCTGAGAGATTTGGAGGGCAATTGAATATACTGTAAATATTACGCTGGAAATAGTTTACACTATTCAAACATATGTGTTACCTACAGTGTAGGTATTTGCGTTAAAAGCTTTATGTTGTGAAAAAAGTGAGATTAGGAAATTTGTGTTTCTTGTTTCTTTGCTATTTTGTAAAGATATTTAGTTTTATTCATTCATTTATTTCATTAATTTATTTTATTTATTTCATTATTTGGAAATGTCAGAATTTGTACATTATTTCATCATTCATCATTATTTCACTCATACTTGAGTAATATTTTCGATGACTACTTTTTACTTCTACTTGAGTAATATTATTTTGAAGTACAGCTACTCTTACTTGAGTACAAGTTTTGGCTACTCAATTTTTGGCTAATCTGACCTTGGAATCTGTAGTTGTTTGGAATTGGCTCAAAGAAGCATTTTGACTCTATCAACCTCTGCACCGAGCTCCTTGGACTTTTCTCATTCAACTCTGTGTTGATCATTCCAGTGGGTGCTGTCAAACAAACCCTTTTTATGTTGGCACAGAGCTCACAGAGACATTCAGCACCACTTAACTAATAAGATAAGTGGATGTATGTACAGTATATTTGTGATCCAGTATGTATCCCTTTGTCTCTGTCTTGTTCGGAAATCCCCAAATGATTTTTTTTCCTTTGAAAAATATGTATGTTGTACAATCTTTCTGCCCCAGAAAAAGCAATTGAATGAAATCATTGATTTAATGAGACGTTTGTTTAATACCAAACTTATGCAATTGCTGTACTAGTTAATTGCTGCTGTAGCCTTTTTACTCTACAGTATATTGTAGATTTATAGTAAGGCTATGAACGTCAGCCTACAGTGGCCTTCATTAAGTGCATTCACATGGACCCTAATATTTCCGTAATAATTGGAGTGATTGATGAATCAGAATAAAACTGCATCATGTAAAGATCTCAATCGCAACAGTTTGACCCGATCTTGCCCAGCCAGAATTAATCTTCAGTCCGAATGCAAGGTTAGTGTAAACCTTTGATAATCCATTCAGTAAGTAAATATTATCCATGCAAACACTTTTTCCGATTGGTTCTCTCTTGTCGGAATAAATATATATTCTGTGCATGCTTGCTCCACGTGGTGGTAACATTAGGTGACTTGAGTTTTCATGGGGAAAATATACTGTAGCTTCCATTCCTGAAAATCTGTGAGAACAACTCTATCCCACCTGTGTTTATTTTTATCAACTGTGTCTTTGGCTGAGGATGGAGCACTGATTGGCTTTCCATTTTATACATAATAAAGCATCTAACCAATGATAGATGTGACTGATGTCTTGTAACCAAACAAGGCAGGATTTCCTGGAAAAGATGGGAAACCTAACCTAACCTCAGAGCTGGAGAAAAATACTTGTGTTACAGTTCAGGAAGATTAAACACTTTACCGCGAGCAAAACCACTTTGCACATGTCAAAAAAGTTATATTGTAATAAAATGCTTTGGGTATTTAAACTCATATTTTATCGGATCAGCGTCCATGTAAAAGATAATGCTGGAATATCCTTATTTAAATATTGTCCACTAAATCATAGCTATTTAGAGTATCTTATGAAAGGTGAGATGTTTGGGAGAAGAGTGAGAGCAAATTAGTTAATTGGTTGGTTGGTTGGTTAAGTGAGAATGCTTCAGTGCTTTATTATGTATTTTCCTGTAAGGTATTCTCATACACATGGTTGCATTTTGGAAAGCAAATACAGATCGTTTTCCTTGTCTACACCATGTGGAACTTATCTTGTAGCCATATTTACTGTAGCCAAAATTATTCCTTTTTGATCAACTTCCAACAGCAGTTGTTCAACAGAAGCTGAGGTCACACCAACACACATCCATAACCACTAGCCACTGGTAGGGTGATAAGAATAGGCCTGCAAGCAGAGATGATAAACTGCCCTGTGATTCAATAGGAATATTTCAGCAGATATTGAAAAATGGGTTAGGCAATAAATGACAAAGGAGAGAGAGCAGGAGAGCAAAAAAAGTGAGTTGTTGTGGACTTTGATTTCTCTTTTCGTTTGCGTCAGAGGAAGTGGGATACGCATGGTTGCCGTAGCAATGCTGATGAGTACAACTTTCCTTCTCCTCTCACTTGCTTTCATTCACTCTCTTTTCTATTCTTTTCTCACTGTGCATTTTTCCCCCCAAGCAGCTTACTCTATTCAGTTATTCCTTGCTCTTGTTTGGGGTATTTCAAGTTCATCACTGTTAACCGTTTTTCTGCCGTTTCCCTCATTCCCTTGTTTTCCACAGATTGTTCCTCATCTCACTCTCTTTACCCAGTGCAAAACAGCATGTGACCTGCCACTCAGCATGCTTCATGGTTCGTGGACTGTCTAAGCAACTGTGCTGTTTTGTTGTTGTGTTGTCAGGGTCTCTTACACCGTGTGCTGAACTTGGTGCGGGTTTCCCTGAAACCGTCTTGTAAGCATATGTGTTTGTGACAGTGTGTATGTGTGTGCTTGTGAAGCAGCTGGAGTAGCCAACCTGATAGTCCTCATTCCAGGGGTGGTGAGGAAAAGAAGTAAGACAAGAACTACAAGGACAGGTCGAGGGTACAAGCATATGCATTCTACTAATGTGACTTTGTGTGTTTGTGGCCAGACAAGTGGAAAGACTGTTTGTGTGTATTGTAACCATAGTTGATGACATCATTGTGTACAGAACAGTATAAAGCCATATGGCCACCATGCTGTAACACTGAACAACTGTCTTTGTGATGTTTGCACAATGTTCTAAAAATCTGCAGATATATTGGCAGTGAGCATTCCCTTGCTAACATTTTTGTTTGGGAATCAGTTTAATTAATTACTTTGAAAGTTATTCGAGTAACTAACATTGGATTATGCCATTGGTGTGCTAAACATTATTCAAAATATTATAAGTTGTTTGTATAGCCAGCCAGTTTTTCTGCATATTTTAGCTAGTTGCTAGTTCAGTCAATTAATTAAATAAGCTGTCATATTGTTATAGACAAGTTTATTTGTTTAAGAATTTATAAGTTACATTAATTTAAGTAATAAAATGTTTTCAAATTTAAAAATCCCTATATGAAGGGAAATAATTGTAATTCTGTTATTATTGTAAAACGCTGCATATTGCAAAACGATTTGAAAACAATTCTGCAGGGAACATTTTCAAAATTCCTTTCCAAACGTTTATGCTACCTGAGTTATACCTTTAGTAATGTGTAACCTACACCACTGATATTAAACTAAAATTTGCTGAGTTACATTGGCATAAATAAAATACAAGCTTATAATAAAGCAACTACAGGAGCAAAGAGTGAATAGCAACAACATTCAACTATTATTAATTAGTTCATGGCTACATATAAGGCCTTGTTCACACGGCGTTCATCGAGCGTTTTTCTGGCATTCGTAGTGTCCGGTGAGCGCGGATGAAGCGCCGAGGGTTTTCTACACATAGGAGTCAATGAGAGAGTTCACACGGGCTTTGGTGACGTGCATTTGTCCGGCTGCGCGGTTATACGGCGTTAAAAAAACGAACGCAAGGAAAACGAGTCTAGTTCGTTTTCTCCGCGTCCATTTTACGCTTTGGAGGACCGGATATATCCCATGATCCTACATGCTATACATAGGGAAATGCCGAAAAAAAGCAAAAATAAAATGCTTAAAAACTAAAACTTGCGCGGAAATGTTCGCATTTCTTCATAAAACCTCAAAAAACTTCCTTTAATCCGACGTTGTGCAGTCAGAGGGTGAACCCAGTAGCGGCAGTGATTTTTTTTTTCTCTCCCTACATCGCCGTATTATTTTAAAAATATTTTTTATATATTATATAAAAATATAATAATTTAATTAGAATTTTTAAAACAATAAGATTAATGTCTAATATAGCAAAATGGTCCATATTAAAAGGAGGCACCGCAAGTAAAATGACAAGGGCTTTCATATCCAGTTCCCGACACACTGCCCCCACAGGTTAAACACACAAACTACAAGTTGGGCTGCAGGCTGTCATTAGACAGAGACAAACGAACGCCAGTGTAGACGTCAATCGAGCGCCACTACAAAACACAACATAAACGTCTAGGACGTTCAGAGCTCCTTCGTTTATCCAAAAATTTAATGCCCATGTGAACAAGGCCTAAGACACATCAATTGGAATTGAATGTGTTTTATATTGCAGTAGAGCTTCACATTACCACTTTTGGGTTTGCTCCGTCAATTCGTAACAGATGAGACATTTGTTTTGGACTTAAATGAGAGGATAATTAAGACTTCTCTGTCCTTTACCTTTGTCAACTTTTCTTTTTTATTATTATAAGTTGTCAGTTCACTAAGGTAAATTATAATTCAAAAGAGCTTTATTGATAAATTAATGGGATCGGTTGCAACAAAGGATCTGCAAAATCTGTGATGTTTCATGTTCAACTACAGTGAGCTATGGCCAGCTTACAGTATATATCTATATCTATATATGTGGCCATATATATATATATATATATATATATATATATATATATATATATATACACACACATCTATTTTCAAAAGTCAACCTCTGGACATGACGCAGAGCACGTGCACTCAACTTCTTTGATCTTTTCAGATCCTCAGAGAATTCTATGCCATGAGGTGCCATGTTAAACGTCTAGTGACCTGTATGAGAGTGTGAGAGCGATAACACCAAATTTAAGACACCTGCTCCCCAAGGACACCTGAGACCTTGTAACACTAACGAGTGACATGACAATGGGAAGGGAAAAGGGCTAATTGGGCACAATTTGGGCATTTTCATTTAGGGGTGTACTCACTTTTGTTGCCAGCAGTTCAGACATTAATGGCTGTGTGTTGAGTTATTTTGAGGGGACATCAACTTTACACCATTACACAAGCTGTACACTGATTACTTTACATTCTATCAGAGTTTCATATCTTTAGCGTTGTCCCTTGAAAAGATATAATAAAATATTTACAAAAATGTGAGGGGTGTACTCACTTTTGTGAGATACTGTGTGTATGTATATATATGTGTGTGTATATATATATATATATATATATATATATATATATATAGATATATAGATATATAGATATATAGAGATAGATAGATAGATCACTCACTCATTGTCTATACCACATTATCCTGTACACAAGGTCAGTCGCAAGAAGCTAGGAGCTTATCTATCCCAGGAGACGTAGGGCACGAGGCAGAATTCACCCTGGACAGGGTGCCAATCAATCGCAGGGCACACACATATACACACACACACACACACACACTCATTCACACACTTTAGGAAATTTGAGACTTCTTCTGCAAGTCTTTGAAATGTGCGAGGAAACCCGCCAAGCACGGGGAGAACATACAATCTTCCTGCATTCAATTGAACCCCATCCCTGGAGGTGCAAGGCGACAGTACCAACCACCATAATGGCCCTTGATGTCGATGTCACATATCTTGTAAATGGACTGACTGCAGTCTTTATAATATCATGTCTCACAGGTTCAGTGTAATGGAAACTTGCACAATTTTTAGTCAGTATTGAGCTGACACAAGTGGAAGTGTATGTACACATGAGGTAAATCAGTCACACATTAAGGTTAAATGAAACCAGAAATCTTTATGATCGGTGTTAAGATTGCTGTCACAGGCGACCAGTGAATTTGAATATAATGTTGGCATGGCAACACGTGCTATAACCAACTTTGTGGAAATACCTCAGAATGAAAGTTATGCACGTGTGTAATGTCTCATTGCTGTCTCTTCATTCTCTTCAAATGGCCTGAAGCCCAACTGGCAATGTTTGCAGTTGGTGAGTCAGCAGTCATACTTTTAGCAACAGAACATTGTGTGTGTGTGTGTGTGTGTGTGTGTGTGTGTGTGTGTGTGTGTGTGTGTGCACTTATTCTCTCTCTTCCTGAGTACATCCTGCAGGGTCGGTTCAATCGAGCAGCCAATAAGAACACAGCTTGCATGAAGACCCATTTCACCTTAGTTATACATTTAACATTGTGCAACTGTTTACAGAATTGTAGCAACTGGATGTGTGTATTTCTATGAGTATGTCTATAGGTATGCATCGTGTTCGTATGTAGTTTGATTACTGAAAGCTGAGACCATGTGCTAAATCTTCTGCTACATTTGGCCTGGTCCAGGTCCAGGTTTTTCATGACGGTCTCTGTCTCTGTTCGTACCTCACGTTCCCTTTTGCAAGTCCCGAAGTTGCTTAAGTTCTCTGTTTCTGTTTCTGTAGAGTTACTCAAGTCAGGTCTCATGTCACTCCTCTGGAGCGAGTACTCTCTCCAGAGAGCTCTTATGCAGAGATCAAGTACCCCCTTAAGACACACACACACACTTACACACAGTGATTTTTAGTTGCAAAGTCATCACACAAACAGATGTCTATATATAGCACTGGGTGTCACATTGAGATTTCAGGATATACTTGGTACACTTTTCAGAAATCTCTTTGCAGTCCTGCCTCCACATGCTATCACTTCTGCGTTCACGCCACACATTTTTATATGTTTATTTTACATGCAGGCATTTCTTCTTTTCATATGAAAAAGTTCTACGAATCACAAATTGCAAAGCTGTCGAATAAAGCCAACACCAGACAAACTGCCAAGAGTTCAAAAGTGTGTTTGTCTTCGAAAGCTAACGAATCACTCGATCCACCCTAGTTATACATCACTGTTTAGTGCTTTCATGTGCTTATCAGGAGTTCCTTTTTTCTTGTAAAAATATAATACTTTGATAATACTCTGTGTTCAGAGAAAGCAAGGATAGTTTTTACAGCTGATGGGAGAGGTTTAGCAATCAATCATCTGTGCTTTCATGCCCTTTTAACTGTAAGTGAGACAGTATTAAAGCACTTTGCAGCCTTGATGGTGTCTGAGGATTTAACTTTGAGTCCCAGGCATCATTGCAGACTCGATTCACTGTGGTCCTGTTTTTTTTAACAATAATAGGATGCTAGAGACAATAATACAGATTTAATCAAGTGATTACTGTCTGGTGAAATTTTCAAGAGGAACAATATGATCCTTATGTAAATTCAGTTAATGTGTATCTTGAGTATTTTTCATGCTTACAGTCATTCATCAATTTCCACAAAGGGTATCGCATGCGCGCGCACACACACACACACACACACACACACACACACACACACACACACACACACACACACACACACACACACACACACACACCTCTACATGCACTGTAGTGCTGGCATGTTTTGTTGGAAAGTTGGAGGAAACCTGAGGAGAGAGAGGAATCCATCCCAGACATGGGGAGAACATGCAAAAATCCACACAGACCGTAACCTGAGCTCAGAATCAAACAAGGCACCCTGAGGCTATGAGGCAGCAAGGCTATCCTCTGCACTACTGTATTTGCCTTAAAGCTTACACTATAATGTGTGGCTGATGATATAATTACGCTCTCAACTAACTTCTAATAAGAATTAATAGTTTAAGTGCATTCCTTTACTCAGGATCGGTTATACTCAATAATTATTGTAATTAATTGTAAAATTTATCTCCTATTTCACTTATTCATGCCTGTTATTACTATAAGATATACTGTAACAGAACTGATCACCTTATCTATACATATAATAAAACTGTAATGTTGGCGTGTCTGTACATTTGAAGATATTTGCGAGATCTTGGATTCTTTGTCTGTCTGTTTGTGCACACATCACATAAAAACTACTGAACTCATTTTAATGGGGTTTTCACCTGTGTATTTGGCTGAGCTTGAGGTAACACATAGTCTTTGGATTATTGCAATCAGCCCATGGTAAGAGAATATATGCTAATTTGAACTTTAAATGGAAAATACCCTTATATCCTTAAAAACAAATCGACTTTTTTAAAAAAATCATTGCTTCTTCAAAAAATTCAAGAGATGGCACTGTACATTTTTAAATACGCACTTTTGAGTGTGCAATTAAAATCTACTTAAATCTACTTAAACGCACACTTTCATTCTGCATACTTCAAGGTAACTGTCATGCACACTCAGTCCACGACCGGCACTAGGACCCGGAAGTAAAGTGGTTGTGAACCAGGAAGTATAAAAGGAGTAAACAAACCATAGCATATCGCTCAGTCATTGAGTTCGCCCGATGTTGTTTCGGAATCGTTCAGCAAACCAGGAGTACTCACTTTCTTGACCTTGCTTTCTGATTGAGTGTGTGTTTATAGGACGCGGGTTAGATTGTGTCTTTCCATTGCTCTTCTTTCGTGAGAGTCCTTAGACCAAATAGCGTGATTATCCTGCCTATTCGTGTTCTTCCACGTTTGGGTTTAACATTCACGCAACATAGGGCTAACCGCGTCTAAGCGACGTCTTCTGGTCATCTCAGGTTAGTTCGTGACAGTAACACATTTAAAAAAAAATTGTTCATTTCAAAATACAACAGATGGCGGTTTACATTTTTAAAAACATTTGTAAAACACTTAAATTCTACTTGAACGAAGTCCAGGGCACATTTAGTTTTAAATATAAATGATGGTGATGTGATGGTGTTTGTGGCAATGTTCAGGCAGCACAAGAAGTGTAAAATTGCACTGCATGAATGCCAACAACATATTTTTTAGCGCTGTATCATTGAGAGTATCTTCATAAACTGCGCCTTAGTGTGTTATCGCAACTGCACCTTCTGAGGGTGGTAAAAAAAAAAAAAAACTCCCTACGAATCGTATGCTAGGCACTATGGAACATGGTCTGCAAACTGAGAGAGGCATTATTGGAGATGTCTCTCACCCTAGTCAGAAACTATTTACCCTTTTCCAATAGGGCAGACGCTACAGGGGCCACAGCGCTCGTACAAAGGAACTGAAAATAACTGTTTCACGGTCACTGTTACCATACTGGACAGCTGATTCTGGTGCAGTAACCACTACACTATTGCGCACTATTGTGTCTCTTTCACTTTATGTTGCACTGCTTTATCTACTGTGCATCTTTGCACCATTATAATAATGCTGTCATTAGACTACTGTATATTCCACCCATTTTTACTCTCTATATATACTGTACTATATAGACATCCATACAGTATATGTACATGTATTGTATTATCGGTGTAGCAGCTTCTTATCTTCTTTACATGTCGTCACCACTGCATCATCATGTTTGAATATATATATATATATACTGCTTATTGTAATATATGTTCTATTTATAATACCTGCACCTTCTTAAAATAATACACCCACACTCCTGTACATGTGACCTCCATAACCATATGTTACTATCTTATCTAATCTAAACAAAATTTATCTTGATTAAGGACATGTGACTCCTGAGGCGATCATCCATACGCACAAACACACATACATATTTTCTTTGTAAAGTATGTCTCAGGGCCTCAAAGCTGATTATATCCACTAATTATC
This sequence comes from Channallabes apus, assembly GCA_030522415.1. Taxonomy (NCBI): domain Eukaryota; kingdom Metazoa; phylum Chordata; class Actinopteri; order Siluriformes; family Clariidae; genus Channallabes; species Channallabes apus. Next base: position 33,314,423 of record CM060108.1, on the reverse strand, counting down.
CATTGGTCATATGGGTAGATGTTTGTAATGTGTGCCTATATGCATGCGTGCATACATGCAGCATTTGTTTAGATTAACTTTTAGAAAAGACCAATACATATTTTTTTTCTACGTAATCTCTTTGCTTTCCAATATACTTTGACCTCAGTCAACAAGCTTCGGTTTTTCTTCATTAAAAATGTTTTAGGCTGAGCTGCGAGCCACAAATGCACTGCTGTCTTCACTTCTTCATCAGAATCTTCATCCTCATAGGGCTGCTTTCAGGGACCCAAACAGGTGAAAGTCTGATGGAAAAAGAGCAGAACTATAGAGAGGATGTTTTAACACTTTTAACAAAGATTTTGTAGAGTGCCAACGGTGCGTGTAGAAGTGTGTAGTCATGCATCATCTTGTAAGATTACAACACATTTGGCTAGCAGTCCCCTGTTTTTAATTCGAAGTTTAGGCTTCAGCTCTTCAATAAGCGTCTCACTTTAATTGTGCAAAGGAAGCAATTTTCCAGCTGAGGGTTGACTTTTACATTTTTTTTTGGTTGACGATTTTCTCTTAGGCTCCTGGTAATAAATCCATGTCTCGTCACCAGTAATGATTCTCTTTAAGAAACTTTCACCTTACTTGGAGTATTGGTCCAAATTTCAACATGTCTGTTCAAACCACAAGCGGGACATCCTTTTTTATGCATTTTCACAGTTACAAATGATCTCATCGAACATGTTCACATTTGCACAGCAGTGGCTGGAGAGATAGCCTTGAACAGAAAGTGCTTATAAGGCCAACAGAAGTTTTTATATAATCGCAGTAATAAACTGCAGACCATTTTTGACTCATAGATAAGGTAAAATAATAGCAGAGAAAAGAAACTGCATAGTAAAAGTTACAGCATTGACAATCCTCACACAGCCTGAAGCGTCCATGTACACATCAATCATTTCTAACCTCACCAGATACTTTGAGACACTTTGAGTGTTCTGTTCAGAATGCTGTGTATGTCTATGTGAATTCAGGGAATACCCCTGGGCGAAACTGGTTGTATCTTGTTAGAGGTTTACATAAGAACCACTGAGAATTGAATAACACAAGCCTGTATTTGATCAAGCAAATGACACTTTTTACTATATGCACGGATTCCACAGTCAATTCTTTTGCAAAATAAGTTTCTAAATACAATTAACACCTACAGTGGCAGAAGAAGTTCCGTCTGGAAAGCATTCATGAAACAAACATCATATTTATATATGTATCATAATTACTGTTCTGGATGTTTGGTTATGGGTTTCACTCTACCCAAGCTGTATTTCATATGTAGGTCATGTAGCAGATGCAGCATGATTATGAAATTAAACATAATCCATGACTATTGGATTTCGAAAACTTCAGAGTGTTGTTTTATCTGAAGGTACAGACGTCATAAATGTTCTACTTTCTGGATTTTCGAGTTACTCTACTTCCTTTTCTGAGCAGCCAGAAAATCGCAATGTTTTGTCTTAACCTTAAAGTCTGGTTATGGCTTGGGTCTACCCTCCTGATCACGAGATAAATAATTAATAAGACAGATGAACATAAAAATGTATCAGCATTTTTAAAAAAAAGTCAGCTATGCAGCTTTTTACACATTGATCTGATATACAGTGGAACCTCGGATTACGAGTAACGCGGTTTATGAGTGTTCCGCAAGACGAGCAAAGATTTTTATAAAATTTTTACTTGAAAAACGAGCATTGTCTTGGTTTACGTGCACCAAGTATCACGCATGCGCTTCTTGTTTTGACACCGAGCATCAAGTCATCACAACTGAGCCAACGGTTTTTCTCTCTCTTGCGCTACGGAATTGTAGGTAATCGTCTCCCCTGCTGTGTGAATACACACACACACACACACACACACACACACACACACAAACTCTGCAAGCACTAGGACCCAGCAGGGGAGACGATAGGTAATGTGTGTGTGTGGTAGAGTGTGGGAACCTGAGAGGAGCGCGTTTGACCTCGGGGAACATGCTTTTTTTCTATTTTTATTTTTTTTACTGTTCTAGAATAAAGTGCAATACCACTACATTAGGGGGCAGTGGCGCTCTCATTCGCAGAAAATAATTGAGAAGCACTGGTGTAAGTGAATGAGCGCGCACACACACACATTAACGGAGAGACCGTTTTTAAAACCGTTTAAAAATTAACCGTTTAAAAATGAGCAAGGAACATCGCTAGTCACACTCGCTTGAGCGCATATGAACAGAATCACTGATGTAAAGTAAAACAACAAATTAAACAGCACCTTACTTTTGAATCGCGAGAGAGCGGAGTTTCTGTGTGGGGGCTGTAAAGCTGAGAGAGAGTGTGTGTGTGTGTGTGTGTTGGTGTACGTGAATGAGCGCACAACACACACACACACACACTCTGCTTTATAAGCCCCCACCCACCCCCACCCAGCTTCAAACACACAGAAACTCCGCTCTCTTGCGATTCAAAAGTAAGGTGCTGTTTAATTTGTTGTTGTTGTTTTACTTTACAGCAGTGATTCTGTTCATATGCGCTCAAGCGAGTGTGACTAGCGATGTTCCTTGCTCATTTTTAAATGGTTAATTTTTAAACGGTTTTAAAACGGTCTCTCCATTAATGTGTGTGTGTGCCCGCACATTACATACACACACACACACACACAGCGCCTGCGTGCACAAATGGAAACACTTATCTATCTGGATTTATTTTTAAAGTGCAGGTTAATTTGTTTTATTTTTACTTTATGTTTTGTGTTAATTATTTTTATGTATTCATTTTTGTGGGCTGTAGAACGAATAATTTGAGTTTACCATTATTTCCTATGGGTGTTTTGGAATACGAGCCCACTTCCGGAACGAATTTTGCTCATAATCCGAGGTTCCACTGTACTGTAATTTAGATGTAACTAGAGATGTTCCGATACCATTTTTTCCCTCCCGATACCGATTCCGATACTTGTGCTCAGGGTATCGGCCGATACCGAGTACCGATCCGATACCTGGGTGTGTATATGTACTGTGTGTGTGTATGTGTATATATATATATATATATATATATATATATATATATACAGTGGTGTGAAAAACTATTTGCCCCCCTCCTGATTTCTTATTCTTTTGCATGTTTGTCACACAAAATGTTTCTGATCATCAAACACATTTAACTATTAATCAAAGATAACACAAGTAAAAACAAAATGCAGTTTTTTAAATGAGGGGTTTTATTATTTAGGGAGAAAAAAAATCCAAACCTACATGGCCCTGTGTGAAAAAGTAATTGCCCCCTGAACCTAATAACTGGTTGGGCCACCCTTAGAAGCAATAACTGCAATCAAGCGTTTGCGATAACTTGCAACGAGTCTTATACAGCGCTCTGGAGGAATTTTGGCCCACTCATCTTTGCAGAATTGTTGTAATTCAGCTTTATTTGAGGGTTTTCTAGCATGAACCGCCTTTTTAAGGTCATGCCACAACATCTCAATAAGATTCAGGTCAGGACTTTGACTAGGCCACTCCAAAGTCTTCATTTTGTTTTTCTTCAGCCATTCAGAGGTGGATTTGCTGGTGTGTTTTGGGTCATTGTCCTGCTGCAGCACCCAAGATCGCTTCAGCTTGAGTTGACGAACAGATGGCCGGACATTCTCCTTCAGGATTTTTTGGTAGACAGTAGAATTCATGGTTCCATCTATCACAGCAAGCCTTCCAGGTCCTGAAGCAGCAAAACAACCCCAGACCATCACACTACCACCACCATATTTTACTGTTGGTATGATGTTCTTTTTCTGAAATGCTGTGTTACTTTTACGCCAGATGTAACGGGACACGCACCTTCCAAAAAGTTCAACTTTTGTCTCGCCGGTCCACAAGGTATTTTCACAAAAGTCTTGGCAATCATTGAGATGTTTTTTTAGCAAAATTGAGACGAGCCTTAATGTTGTTTTTGCTTAAAAGTTGTTTGCGCCTTGGAAATCTGCCATGCAGGCCGTTTTTGCCCAATCTCTTTCTTATGGTGGAGTCGTGAACACTGACCTTAATTGAGGCAAGTGAGGCCTGCAGTTCTTTAGATGTTGTCCTGGGGTCTTTTGTGGCCTCTCGGATGAGTTGTCTCTGCGCTCTTGGGGTAATTTCGGTCGGCCGGCCACTCCTGGGAAGGTTCACCACTGTTCCATGTTTTTGCCATTTGTGGATAATGGCTCTCACTGTGGTTCGCTGGAGTCCCAAAGCTTTAGAAATGGCTTTATAACCTTTACCAGACTGATAGATCGCAATTACTTTTGTTCTCATTTGTTCCTGAATTTCTTTGGATCTTGGCATGATGTCTAGCTTTTGAGGTGCTTTTGGTCTACTTCTCTGTGTCAGGTAGCTCCTATTTAAGTGATTTCTTGATTGATACAGGTGTGGCAGTAATCAGGCCTGGGGGTGACTACAGAAATTGAACTCAGGTGTGATAAACCACAGTTAAGTTATTTTTTAACAAGGGGGGCAATCACTTTTTCACACAGGGCCATGTAGATTTTGAGTTTTTTTTCTCTCTTAATAACGTAAACCTTCATTTAAAAACTGCATTTTGTGTTCAATTATGTTATCTTTGACTAATAGTTAACGGTTTTTGATGAGCAGAAACATTTAAGTGTGACAAACATGCAAAAGAATAAGAAATCAGGAAGGGGGCAAATAGTTTTTCACACCACTGTATATATATATATATATATATATATATATATATATATATATATATATAATAAATATATAATTTATTTTTTAAGTAAAATACTACTAGCCCTGTGTAACGGGTTCGACCCTAAGTGCACGGGCGACACCATGAAACACGGACACGAGGTGAGGTCTTACAGGAAAAAGGGTAATTTATTTCGAAAAATGGGTAAGGAAAGGGTTAAAGGCTCTCTGCGGTCTTTTCCCCTTCTGCGGCAGGGATGTGAAGGCGGGCTCTACGCGAAAGTGAAGGTGCCGCGGGAGCTCGCGCAGCTCGTTCACGCGCTCCTCTCGTGGAGATCAAAGGCGCCCCCCCTTTTTAAAGTCTCTGGGGTGCATCACATCGCCCCGCTCTTGTGCCACTGTCTCTCATAAAATCCACCGCGTCGCAAAGTCCAGCTTCCCAACAGTCAGACCCCGAGCTACACTCCCTGCTGTGTTTTATAGCGCCGATAGCTCATGGGCCGTTGTCTGATTCTGCGGCCCTGCTACTTCACATACCTAAAGGGGGGGAGGCCGCCTAACTAGTGAGCGAGGAGCGATATCAATTTGGGCGCACGCCCATCACAGGCGCACGCCGTGACACTCTGTAAGCTAAGCTAGCAAAGCTAGCGGGCATAAATAGGTTATGTTTAGGAAAATGGTATCGGATCGGTACGTGGACTCAAGTACTCGCCGATTCCGATGCCAGCTTTTTTTGTGGTATCGGCAGCATTTCCGATACCAGTATCGGAATCGGAACAACCCTAGATGTAACACAAAGCTACCACAATAAGTACAATCCCATCTATGTATTGTTTCAGTTTTTTCATAGATAGCACATTGCAGATGGATTGCTTTCACTGTTTTCGGCAAAATCATATGTTTAAGATCAGATTTTTTTGTTCCACTGAAAATTTTAACCAACAATATTGTTCAGTGTAGTATGGTGCTAACAGACCAGAAGAGTCAGTGAATTTGTAACGAATTTGCTAATTGTCTTTTGCTTATTAATTTTCTACCTAGCTATCTAATTGTCAGACATGTGATTTATTTAGCATATACAGCAAGGTTTGGACTTTATGGCTTGGATGTCCTTGTTAGGAATCTATATATTTAGCATATTGTGTTAACAATATATTGGCCAGCAAGCACTGCAGATGAATTTAGCTTGCTTTGCTAGCCAGGCACATGGCCAACATGCTTTCCACAAATGTGCTGTAGTGCTCAAGTAATTTTGTGTTCTCTTTGAAAGTTGCCATGCTCTTGCTTCGGGCTGCCATGTCTGTGTCTTTTGTTTGTTTTTTTAAAGTGTGGTGTGCTACGGATCTCTGAGTGAATACATATGAAGTTTATGTAAATGCCTTCTCAGCAGGGAAGAGCTGAGCGGAGAGGGGTGGAGAGGAGCTTCCACTAATTACACAGAAATAATTACACAGGTATCTGATGCAAATGACTAAGCAAGCCTTCAAGACAACACATTATTTTGAGACATTACAGTTATAAGGGTCAGCATGCTTACATGGTTTTACATACTGTTTAAACAGTATTAGTGCATGTCTTAAATTTCACAAATACACTATGTGCAGATATTATCTCTTTATAAAAAATTAAGTCAGTAAAAAGAAAATAATAAATCTGTTATCTGAGGAAACGTGTGTAATCCATTACTCACGTACTAGAGTAATGTGGACAGTACATGTACATTATTGTAATTTACAGTAATGTTTATTTGTTCTGCAGTGACGGTCCTGCAGAAAGGTTTTATAAATGGACAATATTTTACACCTTTTTGTTAAAGAAGAAAGGCATAAACTTTTGTCTTTAAAAACTTTCTTCTGTTTCATTTAAAATATTTTTTAAATGAAAAAATATATATTTGTCTCATAGTTTAAGTACACTTGACACTTATTATAAATCATATTAAACACTAAATATAATAATTTCTGTATGTGTTGCAACTGCAGGTGTTTAAAACTTTTTGGTTGTATAAAGGCACTGATACCTTCTCTAATCTTCAAGATTCAAGATTCAAGATTCAAAGAACTTTATTAATCCCAAAGGGAAATTGCTTATGCTCGGTTACAGGTGCTCACAGTTGTTAACTAAGGAAGGTGGGGAAAAAAAAAAAAAAAAAATGGGTAAGTATTAGTGTCCTGTTGTATACCAGTCAGTGAAAAAATCCACATACATGTGTGTATGAGTTACAGCGAAGAGTTGTAAAGTTTTATGGCCGTTGGGAGAAAGGATTTCCTGTGACGCTCAGTGGAACACTTGATAGTAATCAGTCTCTGGCTGAAACTGCTCCTCTGTTCAGCCAAAACACTGTATAGCGGGTGAGAAGGATTGTTCACAATGGATTGTACTTTGGACAGAATCCTCCTCTTTGCTACTACATCCACCGAGTCAAGCTCCATGCCTAGCACAGATCCGGCCTTTTTAATTGACTTGTCCAGTTTGTTCTTATCAGACACCTTAATGTTACCACCCCAACAGACCACAGCGTAAAAAATGACACTCGCCACAACGGTCTCATAGAACATCTGTAGAATGGTATTACAGACGTTAAAAGACCTGAGCCTTCGAAGAAAGTACAATCGACTCTGACCTTTCTTGTAGAGTGCCGTTGTGTTGAGTGACCAGTCAAGTTTGTTGTCCAGATAAACTCCCAGATATTTGTAATCGGAGACAATGTCCACTATCTCCCCCTTGACAGATATAGGAGTCACAGGGGTCTTGTTTCTCCTAAAGTCTACCACCATCTCCTTTGTTTTCCTGATGTTGAGTTGTAGGTGATTACGCTCACACCAGGAAACGAAGTCATCCACAACAGACTGGTACTCCGAGGTGTCACCCTCCTCTATACACCCAACAACCACAGAGTCGTCAGAGAACTTCTGCAGGTGGCATGACTCTGAGTTATATCTAAAGTCAGATGTATAGAGGGTGAAAAGAAACGGAGACAGTACCGTCCCCTGGGGAGCTCCAGTGCTGCAGATCAAAGTCTCTGACACACAGTTCTTTAGTCGGACATACTGGGGGCGACAGGTCAGGTAGTCCATGATCCAGGAAACCAAGCGGGTGTCAATGTTTATGTTCCTTAATTTCTCCCCCAGTACTGCTGGTTGGATGGTGTTGAAGGCACTGGAGAAGTCAAAGAACATCATCCTTACGGAGGTCCTAGGCTTGTCAAGGTGAGAGTAGGTGCGATGTAGCAGGTGTATTATGGCGTCATCAACACCCATGAACGGCTGATAGGCAAACTGAAGAGGGTCCAGAGAGGACTTCACCAGGGGACGAAGTGTATCCAGGATCAGTCTCTCAAACACCTTCATAATATGCGATGTTAAAGCCACCGGCCTGTAGTCGTTCTGGGCACAGGGACGTGGTGTTTTGGGTACCGGCACAATGCATGATGTTTTCCACAGTGCAGGGACTTTCTGAAGAGACAGACTCAGGCTAAAGAGGTACTGGAGGACACCACATAGTTGGGGAGCACAGGATTTCAGGACTCTCGGATTGATCTTATCCGGACCTACAGCTTTTGTAGGGCTGATCTTACTCAGGCCATGTTTAACCTGATCCACTGAGATGTTGATTGCTGGGAGTGCAGGAGTAGTGACTGTGACTGTTCTCTGTGTAGGGGAGGACATAGGAGCAGGAATGTGTGGATTTGGGTTGAAGTCGGGGGGAGTGTGAGACATAGGGACATCAAATCTATTGAAGAAAGTGTTGAGGTCGTTTGCACGTTCCCTATTCCCCTCAATAGCCTGGCCGCTTGTCTTATAGCCAGTGATACTCCTCATGCCCCTCCACACCTCTCTCGTGTTGTTTTGCTTCAGCCTTTGTTCTAGTTTTCTCCTGTATGCCTCTTTCCCCTCCTTGATTTTTCTCCTTGATTTAATCTCAGGCTTACTCTCACAAATGTGTTATGATGTATCACAACAGTGTTAGCAGTTCTTTATATAACCGTCCTGACTCAGCAAAGCGTAACAGCCTAATAGAAATGTGTGTGCAGGGTGCAGAGGTGGAAAGTAACGAATTGCATTTACTCGCATTAATGTAATTGAGTAGATTTCTTGTGTACTTCTACTTTTTAAAGTAGCTTTTACAATCTGTAATTTTACTTTTATGTATGTTTTGTTTAAAGTATTGTACTTAATTTTAAATCATATTTGCTATGGAGTAAAAAATTAATTAATGAAAATGAAAAATAATACAACGGGGAAGGAAAAAAATTGCACCCCGGATACCACTGCACTGATTGCTTGATGGAGAACAAACGCGCTAAATTCACAAGAACGATGGAGACAGACAAAACAGATGTCAGTGATGCAGACACAGCTGAAAGTGAAATGCCAACAAATTCTTATGAAGCAAACCCCTTGTCATATTTAAGCGACCACTTTGATTTCAAGCAAAACAAAGGGAACAGATTTATTATGCAAAGGTGTTCCATCCCCCATTCCACCCCCGCTACAAAAAAAAAACCTTTACTTGAGTAGGTTTTTATAAGGGTAACTTTACTTGTACTTCAGTAAAAGTTCACTAAAAGTAACAGTACTTTTACTTAAGTACAAAATTTTATAATTTTTTCCACCTCTGGCAGGGTGTCAGGAACCGAATTCTGCATATTATGTGTACTAGATTTGGGAAAACATTAAATTCAATGTTGCTTTATCTATCAATCTGTGCTACTTTTGCTTAGATTAACTGTTTAATAAATTAATATTTCACAGTTTACATGATAAATGTACGTTGCAAACTTACTAAAACTAAAATTTACATACAGTGCAGTGCAGATGTTTTAAGCCAGCCGTCATGTATTCATGTTAAATTAAATGACATGTAGATATGTACATGATATGTAGATTAAATTACTGAAATGGGAACCTGTTTTATTGAAACAAGCTGCAAGTACCTAAAGATTGAATTTTAAAATGTTTATATAACAACCTCAGCAGCAATCTCGTTTCCGCTCTTGTCTGTTCCAACCATTCAGCATTCAATATTAATACTATACTAATTACCGGCCTGATCATCTGTCATCATATGCTCCTGTTTCTCAATGGTTCATGCCATAAGTTAGATTTGTTTGTGCTTTTATGATTCATAGGACACGGCACAGACAAAAACATTCCTCTGAAAGTGGTCAGTTACAGGGACTGGACTGAAAATGAGAGGCGAAAATGAAATGGAGAAATGAGAGGAACGAAAATGAGAGGAAAATGAAAGTATTTCAGGATGACTGAAGAACGTGGAGAAGCAATATGACAAACTTACGTGTTGCCCAAGACCTTTGCACAGTATCGTGTTGAACAGTTTATAAATTACAACTGGTGTTCACATCTTGTTGTACATGATTGTTTCAAGTGACTTAATGAGAGATGAGCTATTGCTATAATGGCAACTGTATTGTTGAAATGTTCGAGACAAAACAAATGTAAGGAATACTGGATAAGTGAGAGTCTAATTAAACAAAGTGGACTAGTTAGAAATGAAATTCAGTTTACTTACTAGCGATTAGCTGTATGCATTATGCCACCTGTCTGCTTTTCCGCATCATTCATTAACCAGACATAATTGTGCTGACCTCATTTAGTGTCTGAAAAGTGTTGAGATAGCAGAGCCACCAGAACATCTACAGCTTGGCATTGATCCTATACAGTACATCTCTGGAATTGTATTAGAGAGATAAACACCATTCTTCCAAAGATGTTCGTTCATCTGTTGTTTTGGTCGGGATGGAGGTTGTGGTAAATTGATTCGGACAAGCCCTTGTGTCCTGTGAGTGGGGTTTTAAGCATTTTGTTAGAAACTGCTCCAATCAGGATGGACATGTAACATTACAGCGCCATCAGTTTATTCCTTAATTTGTCACCTGTCTGTATACAGGTCCTTCTCAAAAGATTTGCATATTGTGATAAAGTTCATTATTTTCTGTAATGTACTGATAAACATTAGACTTTCATATATTTTAGATTCATTACACACAAACTGAAGTAGTTCAAGCCTTTTATTGTTTTAATATTGATGATTGTGGCATACAGCTCATGAAAACCCAAAATCCCTATCTCAAAAAATTAGCATATCATGAAAAGGTTCTCTAAACGAGCTATTAACCTAATCATCTGAATCAACTAATTAACTCTAAACACCTGCAAAAGATTCCTGAGGCTTTTAAAAACTCCCAGCCTGGTTCATTACTCAAAACCGCAATCATGGGTAAGACTGCCGACCTGACTGCTGTCCAGAAGGCCATCATTGACACCCTCAAGCAAGAGGGTAAGACACAGAAAGAAATTTCTGAACAAATAGGCTGTTCCCAGAGTGCTGTATCAAGGCACCTCAGTGGGAAGTCTGTGGGAAGGAAAAAGTGTGGCAGAAAACGCTGCACAACGAGAAGAGGTGACCGGGCCCTGAGGAAGATTGTGGAGAAGGACCGATTCCAGACCTTGGGGGACCTGCGGAAGCAGTGGACTGAGTCTGGAGTAGAAACATCCAGAGCCACCGTGTACAGGCGTGTGCAGGAAATGGGCTACAGGTGCCGCATTCCCCAGGTCATGCCACTTTTGAACCAGAAACAGCGGCAGAAGCACCTGACCTGGGCTACAGAGAAGCAGCACTGGACTGTTGCTCAGTGGTCCAAAGTACTTTTTTTGGATGAAAGAAAATTTTGCATGTCATTTGGAAATCAAGGTGCCCGAGTCTGGAGGAAGACTGGGGAGAGGGAAATGCCAAAATGCCTGAAGTCCAGTGTCAAGTACCCACAGTCAGTGATGGTCTGGGGTGCCATGTCAGCTGCTGGTGTTGGTCCACTGTGTTTTATCAAGGGCAGGGTCAATGCAGCTAGCTATCAGGAGATTTTGGAGCACTTCATGCTTCCATCTGCTGAAAAGCTTTATGGAGATGAAGATTTAATTTTTCAGCACGACCTGGCACCTGCTCACAGTGCCAAAACCACTGGTAAATGGTTTACTGACCATGGTATTACTGTGCTCAATTGGCCTGCCAACTCTCCTGACCTGAACCCCATAGAGAATCTGTGGGATATTGTGAAGAGAAAGTTGAGAGACACAAGACACAAGAATCTGCAAAAGGATTCCCGACCAAGTATTGAGTGCAGAACTGAACATAATTATTTGAAGGTTGACTTTTTTTGTATTAAAAACACTTTTCTTTTATTGGTCGGATGAAATATGCAAATTTTTTGAGATCGGGATTTTGGGTTTTCATGAGCTGTATGCCACAATCATCAATATTAAAACAATAAAAGGCTTGAACTACTTCAGTTGTGTGTAATGAATCTAAAATATATGAAAGTCTAATGTTTATCAGTACATTACAGAAAATAATGAACTTCATCACAATATGCTAATTTTTGGAGAAGGACCTGTATATGTTTGTTTGTCCACTGTAGGTCATAATGCTGAGTGCAAAACAGCAGCAATGAAGTGACTTTGAGAAGCCCTGACCAAAACACCTTCTGTTACCATCTACTCTTACATGCAATTAATTTACAATCACATTTAGGCTTTTATCAGATGCCCTCTTCTCGACTGACTTACACAAGTGCACCTACAAGTACATGCTCACAGACACTAGTAACTCTACTAAAGTAGTCTCTTTGAACAAAAAAAATTGTTGTGTAAAAAGCAGAGAACTTTTACAATGCGTTACCAGGCATAATGCTAGTGGTAAACATGTCTTTGCTTTAAGTGTTCTGTCTAGTGGTGTCACTGTCAGCCATCGCTTATATTATAGGGATTGGAGTGAGATACAAAAAGCTTAGCAGAGGAAAGGAGGACAGAGAGAGCAGCAGGGATTTGATTATATAATTCACAGATAATTGGCATTTTATTATAGTCTGTGTCTGCGTGCACATGTGCATTTGTGTGGCTGTGTTTGAGCGCCTGGTGAAAACGCTTTTTATCCAGTGAGTCAGATCATTTGGCTCAAGATCAACGACAGCAACCTGTATGACAGAATATGATTTTTAAGATAATGCAAATGACAAATACAGTAAGCATCCCTAAATTAATGTTGTGTCTGCTGTGACTGTGCTGCAGTGTCTGTGCTTTATACCTTTTAATTCTTTACAAATCATGGCCTTTCCCCAGATATCTGTAATGCACTCTTTCAGGTTTGTGATTTAAAAAATATTTTATAATGGTGGAAATCACAATCCACCTTAATAAAATCTGCTATACGTATTATGGTGTGGCCCTATGCTCCACCAGGAGTCTACAGGGTTAAAGTATACGTATTATGGAGTTCTCACTGTCACTTGAATTCAGTGAATTTAATTCTTATGTATAAAGGATGTCAAAGATTTAGGAATAGGAAACTAACATTCAAGATTACATTATATTACATAATAACAAATGTTGCCAGCCGGGCTAGTGGTGACTCATACGGTTGAGGGTCTGGTTTGCTGATCAGAGAGTCAGTGGTTCAAGGCACACCACTGTTGAGCCCTTGCACAAGGCCCTTAACCCCAACTCAATCAATTAATCAATCAGTCTTTCAAGGAATGCAGGAGGTCCTACTTGTCACGCTGCCTGCATGCGGCAAACAGTAGAGATACAAAAATAACTTTCTGGTTAAATATAATGTATAATTATATACTAATATACAGAAGGACCTAAAAAGTTATACACACTTCAACATGAAAAAAATATGCACAAAAAATAAAATCACTGTGACGTGATAACATCAACAATGGTGCGACTACTAAGTTTTTTAATTAAAAGAGAGCTAAAAGTGGCAACTTGCTTGCAAACAACACATCACTAATGTGTACATAGTCCGAAAATGAGAAGTCCTTATTCAGCATTTCTTTATCATGTAGTTAACCAATAGCGGACACACTTTAAGCTCAGACCTTGCAAAATACCATCATTACCATTAAGCAACAGGGCTCTTTTCTTCCCAAATCAAACAAGCTCCTGGCAGCATACCTCTGCTGACTTCAGCACTGTCAATACTCAATGACACAAAGCATCCCAGAGGCACAGCAATGTTAAAGCATGGAGACCTTATGTTGAGCTGTGCATCAACTGCTCTCACACACTGCTGCTTCTTCTGCACTGGCCATGTAAAATAATGCGTAATCTGTCCCATGCATTTGCATGATTGTGATTTTGTGCACATCAGGATAAAAAAGGAAGCTTGTGCAAAGTGCCTACTGTACAAGCCTCTGGAGGCCAGTGTTATGAGCTGGGGTTGCTTCAGTTGGTCAGGTCTAGACTCAGCAACGTTCTGTGACAATCAAATGATGTCAACTGAGTACTAAATAACCGGGTTATCACATCTATGGAGTTTTTCTTGGAGCATGAGGAATGATTTTCAGTAATCAGTGCTAAAGACGCTCAAACTAAATTAGGGCTGCAACACCTAATCGATAAAATCGATAATTATCGATAATGAAATTCGTTGTCAACGAATGCCGTTATCGATTAGTTGGGCTGCTCACGTTACTGAGGAGCGCGACCACAAGATGCACAAATACACTCACACAGTCGCTCGCGCAATGGCGGTTACAGAAGCGTTTGCAGGAAAAAGCGCGCGCCCCAAGTCCTCCAAGGTATGGGAGCAATTTACATTAAACGCCTCTTATTGGGCGTTAAAATCGAGCGGTTTTCTGCCGGTCGTAGTGTCCGGTGAGCGCGGATGAAGCTCCGAGGGTTTTCTACACATGTGGGAGCCCCTAGCGACGGGGAGGAATTGGCCACAACAAAAAAAAAAAGGAGTGAGTGAGAGAGTTCACACGGGCTTTGGTGACGTGCGTTTGTCCGGCTGCGCGGTTATACAGGGTAAAAACAAAAAAACGTTGCACGCAGCTTTTTCTCGGCGTTCAAATCCCAATGACCGCAAGGAAAACACTTCTAGTTCGTTTTCTTCACGTTCAGTTTACACCTCAGAGGACCGGATATATCCCATGATCCTACATGGGGAAATGCGGAAAAAGGGCAAAATAAACAGAGTGAACCAAGTAGCGGCCATTTTTTCTCTCCCTACGTCGCCGTATTACGAGAATGTCTAGTATAGCAAAATGGTCTATATATATTTTTAAAAAAAATTTATTTGTTGAGACAACAACAAAAAAGGATAAAATACCCGAGAGGATCGAAATAATGTATAAACTGTGACAAGGATGTAGCAAGAGACACTTTCATTAAAAATAATATCATAATAATCTAGAAGTCTATTATTCTTCTTATTAAGTTGAATTCATTTAAGAGAATTTAAAATTGAGGTCATTCTTAACTGAATATGTCAGTGTATTTTTTAAACTACTGTGTGTGTGTATGTATATATGTGTGTGTGTGTGTGTGTGTATATATATATATATATACACACACACATACACACACACACATACACCGTATCAACATTGTTAACTTGCCATCTGCAATTATTGTTAAAAAAGAATGTTGATTTACATAAACTACATAAGGTTTAAATGTCAAAATTAAAGATCATTATATTCTATGTGGCTATTGCATTTTTTTAAGTTTACTTTTATACATAAATAATACCCTGATTTATTTATGGATTTATATAGTTAAGCAAAACAGCAAATTAAAGCGGGCACTTTTTATCCGATTAATCGAAAAAGAAATCGTCCAACTAATCGATTATCAAAATAATCGTTAGTTGCAGCCCTAAACTAAATACTTGGGTGTCCAAGTTTTTGGGGGTACAGACTCCAATCTCCGATATGACAACAGAATAAAGAGTTGATTATTTATGATGGCTCTGTAGAAGAATTGCTTTATGCACTGTATTGTGCAGCAGAAGTCTTTACTGCTGTAATGTAAAAATACAATCAAAGGAAATAAGTGAAATGTCATGTGTGAAAATCTCATTTCAATACCATACAAACTAACCTAAACCTTTTTTTTTAACCACAGCAAGCTTTTGAGCAAGTCAAAATTTTACAAATGCAAAATGTCCCAGATTCATTTCATGTGGCTCTTTCATTGAAAGAGGCTTTTAACCATTCTGCTTAGCAGACTGTACGTCTGGCACAGTATGCTGTTTCAGACAAATTGTGTTTGAGCTGGATTTTATCATTTATTTTTATTATGATAATTATATTACCTTATATTATTATTTGTATACAATATTTATTTTTACATATTTTAATTATTTAAACTAGAGGCATGTTATTCATTCATTCATTTTCTATACCGCTTAATCCTGTGTTCAGGGTCGCGGGGGACCTGGAGCCTATCCCAGGAGACTTCGGGCACTAGGCGGGATACACCCTGGACAGCGTGCCAATCCATCACAGGGCACACACACATACACACACTCACACACTCAATCACACACTACAGGCAATTTAGGAACGCCAATTAGCCTAACTTACATATCTTTGGACTGTGGGAGGAAACCGGAGTACCCGGAGGAAACCCACCAAGCACGGGGAGAACATGCAAACTCCATGCACATAGAGACGGGAATCGAGCCTGGCCGGGGAATCGAACCCAGACCCTGGAGGTGCAAGGCGACAGTGCTAACCACTACACCACTGCGCCGCCTATTCAATTCAATTCAATTCAATTCAATTTTATTTGTATAGCGCTTTTAACAATTGACATTGTCTCAAAACAGCTTTACACAATCAAAAGAATTATTTAAGTTTGTATGGAATGTGAATGTGTATGAATCAAAATGTTCAGATATTCCCTGGCGAGCAAGCCCGAGGGCGACAGTGGCAAGGAAAAACTCCCTGAGACGGTAATAGGAAGAAACCTTGAGAGGAACCAGACTCGACAGGGAACCCATCCTCATCTGGGTGAAACAGATAGCAGGAAATGATCTGCATTTATACAGTGTTAAGTGTTAGGTTCAGCTATAATAGTTGATGTTAATTGATGTTATAATACTTGATGTAAAATGGAGTCCAGTAGTTATTCGAGACTCAGATAGACTTGTAGAAAGTTCCAGTCCTGAACTATCGAATTGTCAAGTCCTCAGAGAAACAGCTGACCACACCAGTCGAGGCCAGAACCGTCTTTTAAGTATAGAGAATCATCCCCAGACACCAGACGCATCCTAAAGAGACACACGGGGCATCCATGCGGTGAGACCTCCAACCAGAAACCGGGCACCAGGATGGATCAGACAGGTCCGAAGGGCAGAGGGAGTCTGGATCACTGGCAGCTCAGGAACCACATGTGTAGCTCGACAGAGAGAGAGAGAAAGAGTGAAAGGGGGAGACAGGGGGAGAGAGGAAAGAGAAAGAGGGGGAGGAAGAGAAGAGGAGGAGAGATTGCAATTAGGTATGGTCACAGTCACAATGTCTAACGTGAATGTATATTTACTGTAGAGTGCAAGCAGGGACTCCGGCAGGACTAATTATGACAGCATAACTAAAAGGGAGAGCCAGAAGGAAACACAAACATGAGGGCTCCCTGAGATGTAAAGCAAACAATCACCTCACCGTCAACAAACCTGAGTGATCAAATGAGACTGAGGAAGACAGCATCTAAACATACCAGTTCACCATAATACTCTACGTCCATGAGTCCCCCAGATCTGCTCCTTTACCTTATGGCAAATCTATTTATAAAATGCTTGGTTAAATAAATAGGTTTTTAGCCTAGACTTAAACACTGAGACTGTGTCTGAGTCCCGAACACTATTTGGAAGACTATTCCATAATTTTGGGGCTTTGTAAGAAAAAGCTCTGCCCCCAGCTGTAGTTTTCATAATACGCGGTACTGATAAGCAGCCTGCATCCTTTGACCGAAGTAGGCGTGGCGGATCGTAAGACACTAGCAGTTCGCTCAGATACTGCGGCGCGAGACCATTTAATGCCTTATATGTCAAGAGTAGTATTTTAAAATCAATGCGAAATTTCACAGGGAGCCAATGTAGTGAAGATAGGATAGGGGTGATGTGCTCATATCTTCTGGTTCTAGTGAGGACTCTCGCTGCTGCATTTTGGACTAGCTGAAGCTTGTTTATGCACCTAACTGAACAACCAGACAGTAAGGCATTACAATAGTCCAACCTAGAAGTGATAAAAGCATGAACTAGTTTTTCTGCATCATTTAGCGACAATATATTTCTTATTTTGGCGATATTTCTAAGGTGAAAGAATGCTATCCTGGTGATATTATCTACATGAGCTTCAAATGAAAGGCTGGAATCTATAATCACGCCGAGGTCTTTTACTGTTGCACTTGGCGGAACGGAAAGGCCATCTAAAGTTACGGTGTGATCTAAGATTTTACTTCTAGCTGTATGCGGTCCTATGACTAGAACTTCTGTCTTATCCGGATTAAGCAGAAGGAAGTTAATTAGCATCCAATTTCTTATGTCCTGAACACATTGCTCAACTTTAGTAAGATGGTTTTTCTCATCAGGTTTTGTAGAGACGTATAGCTGTGTGTCGTCAGCATAACAATGAAAACTAATACCATGCTTACGGATTATGTTGCCCAGAGGAAGCATGTAAAGGGAAAAAAGCAGTGGGCCTAAAACTGAACCCTGCGGAACGCCAAACTCCACTAGAGAACATGCAGAATAACCACCATTTAAGTCTACATACTGATAACGATCGGTCAAATAGGATCTGAGCCAGGAGAGGGCTGTACCCTTAATTCCTACTAAATTTTCTAATCTGTGAAGAAGAATAGCATGATCAATGGTATCAAACGCTGCACTGAGGTCGAGTAATACAAGCATAGTTACACAACCCTGATCAGAGGCCAATAGGAGGTCATTTACTACTTTAACGAGTGCTGTTTCTGTGCTGTGATGAGGCCTAAATCCTGACTGATACAGTTCATGTATGCGATTTCTATGTAGATATGAGCATAGCTGCTCCGCTACTATCTTTTCCAGAATCTTAGAGATAAAGGGGAGGTTTGATATTGGCCTGTAATTGGACAGCTGACAGGGGTCAAGGTCAGGTTTCTTAATTATTGGTTTAATAACTGCTACTTTAAAAGATTTTGGAACATAACCAATGCTGAGTGAGGAATTAATTATTCTCAACATCGGTTCTGTTATTACTGGTACTATCTGTTTAAGAAAATGTGTCGGTATAGGATCTAATATACAGGTTGATGAATTTGCAGAAGAGATGAGTGAAATTAGTTCATTCTCTTCAAGAGGAGTAAAGTATTCTAGGTTTGAATCTGACATGGCTAGGTTAACATCAGTATCAATTACATTGTTTGGTTTCAAAGCCTCAATTTTATGCCTGATATTTACAATTTTATTATTAAAAAAGTTCATGAAGTCCTCACTATTGCATGATGTTGTTGTGGAGATTTCTGTAGTGGTCTTATTTCTGGTTAATTTGGCTACGGTATTAAATAAAAATCTAGGATTATTTTTATTTTCTTCTATAAGAGTGGAGAGATACGTTGATCATGCCGCCTAGAGGCATGTTATTAAACTAGGAATTCTAACTAATTCTACTCCTTAGTACATTCGTCTAAGTCAACACAGTCTAGAGCTACTTGTTCCAAATTTTTATAAATATACTTGTTTCTATTTTCCAAATTTTAAAGAAGTTCCATGTGAAACCAACTTTGAAACATTATTTGCCCACTTTTGGATGCACAAATTCCATGATTTGCTAGCGCTACTGTGAATAAGGGAGGAGTGAGATTATTCCATCCCTCTCTCCCAGAGAGCAGCTTTCCTGGACTCCTGGCCACGTAGGGCTGAAGCATTGTTGAGATTTTATCTTGTGATCTCCACCTGAAGGGGCAAATGCTTTTTTTTTTTTTTGGCTGATGCATGCTTCTAGCTTACAATGTGTTCTCTGATATTTTAAATATATATTTGGTCCCCAGACATGCAAGAATAATCAGACACCAATAGATTTATTTTTGTTTTTTTAATATGCAACAAAGTTTGTTCCAGTCTTTTTTTCTTTTTATCTTTATCTTTTTATCTTTATGCATGTTCAAAGAGTAAAAAAAAAACAACAATAAAAAGATTGATGGTGAGTCTGGGAGCAGACTATTTCTTACACAAATGACTACAGTAGAATTCATGAAATAGTCTTTTCTAACATTAACAGAATTATAGTTCAGTATAAATGGAAGGGTAAAGCATGAACAGAGAGTCATGACCTTCTCGACCTGGCCTCTCTGAAAGACATCTTTGTGCTGTCTAAAGATCTGATGTGAACAACTCTCTCATTCTATGCCTATGCAAAAGCAGTTTCTTTCAAAGATGCTAAATTAAAGTCAATTAAGTATTAATACTTTATTAATAGCTAAATCTTACTCGCAAAAGAAAAAAAAATCAACAAATGTTTGTGCAACCATGTCTGCGTATTTCTATTATTAGTGTGGTGTGTGTCCACGTGTGCCTTTTTTAAGAATGTGCTACATGGACTTCTTACCCACTTTTCTTTACTCTGTTTGGCTCTTTCACCACTCACTTGACGCCAAATAAGAACATTGCATATTAGTGAGCATAAAAACACACACACACAGTGCATTTCATACGCTGTATGGTCAAACTTGATCTCGTGTCAGTGTTACTTCTGCTATGAAATTTAAGGAATGACTGAGCATGCATACACACAACCTCTCACACATGCCAGAATAAACACAAAAAGGTGTACATCATATACTGAAATGCCTTGTTCATGCCAGAGGTCTGAGGAGAATGCCCAGATTAGTTAAACTGATAGAAAGGCAACAGTATCTCAAATAACATTTCATTACATCCCTGGTATACTGAAGAGCATCTCTGAATGCACGACACATTGAACCTTGTTGGCGATGGGCTACAGCAGCAGAAGACTACCCTTGGTCCCACTCCTGTCAGCTAAGAACAGGAAACCGAGGCTATAATTCACATGGGCTCACCAAATTTGGACAATAGAAGATTGCAAAAACATAAGGGACCCTTAGTACCAGTTGAACATACTTGCCTACCTGAGTACTTTGGCTGATGTTATCTATCCCTTTATGGGATAACAGATCATATTACAAAGCTAAAGTCATCTTAAAATAGTTTCTTGGATTTTAAATGAGTTCACTTGAGGCCTCCACAGACCCCCGATCTCAGTCCATTAGAGCACCTTTGTGATGTGGTTCACATTATAGAAGCCCAGCCAACAAATCTGCAGCAATAGCATGATGCTCTCATTCCAATATGGACCAAAATCCCCATGGAATGTTGTGCCACGAAGAATTAAGGCAGTTCTGAGGATAAATGTGGGTCCAACGCAGTACTAGCAAGGTGTAATTAATTAAGTGGCCAAAATGAAATTAACACTGCTACACACCAATACTTGGGACATTACAGTTATGCAAGGAAAAAATCAGCACTGTTACTTTATGGCTTGCACGCACACACACAACTTTGGTAATTAAAAGGCAAACAGATAAAAACATGTCCCAGGGCAGAAAGAGATACACAGACGCTTACAGGAAAAGCAAGCGGGAGGATTTAACCACTGTAGAGACAGTAAGTGATGTGGCTCTCAGGGGTATTGTTGTATTGATCAGTGCTTAGCTTGAAAAACACATAAGGAAATGAAAGCAGTTGATGCAAAGATGAATTAAGAAAGAAAGGCTTCCATTTCAATTCTCATAGCTCTTAAGGAAGGAAGTTAATCCTCCTGTTGAATAAAACAGTGCCAAAAAACACTACAGCTGCTCTAGACGTGTAATCTTCAGCTGTCCAGTTTCTGTGAGCGAGTGCCCACTGTACCAACAGATTTCTTGGGTGGAACCTGATCTTGTCTTCTGTTGTTATAGCTCATCCAAGAAACAACCTGTCGTGCGTTTCTGCTCGGCACGCTTATTGATCTGCTCTTATCCGAGTCATCAAAGACATCCTGCTAGCTCGGACCAGCCTGGCCACTCTCCTCAATCCCCAGATTAAGAAAGTGTTCTGTCTGCAGAACTATTTAGTGTTTTCAAGATGTTTTTGGTTGAAGTGTGAGCACATGTTGCAGTACATATGTGTGTGCCAGTTTTATTTGTCTTCTCATGATTGTGAGAGTCACTAAGTTGCTGTGATTTGGATAGTACAGCGTGTTCTGATCTGACTAAATATAGCATCGTAAGAGAAGGAACAGTGGTGGGGGGAGAGGGGTCTTTTTAACATCTAGATGAGAGGGCAAAGCAAAACAGAACATCAGTTCTTAGTTCATCAAAATAGTCTTGTTTATTTCCCCTCTCTCGGGACTAATTGATCTGTTTTCCATCTTGCATAAGCACTTAGGAGGTGATAGGCTTTTAAAATCTTACCCCCCCCTTGTACTCAGATTTATTGGTAGATCAATCAGTATACATCATTTATTTGACTCAACACGTTGGCAATAACCTATTTGCTTTTTGTATGCAAATGCTGTTTCCCCAGATCATGGCTCTGTTTGTGTCAGAATGAACTCAAAAGAATGTACAGATGCTTAAAGGTTTTTGTGCATTTGTTCATTTTTATTAATTGATTAATTATTGTTGTTTTCTCGAAAATGTCCTGGCACTTTTAGTAGTTTAGTTTGGCCTGATGAGGAAGGTCGAGAGGTCCACAGAAGCTCGATGGAGAAAGTATTGATTTTATGATTGAATGCAAGTACAGACAGGTTTTGACATGTCTCTCACTTCTGCTGAATGCATGTGATCATGTGAGACAGTGTTAAAGTTCAGTACACCACTGGTTTGTCTAGTGTGATTGATGTAAACTAATCAAGTGTCTGTAGGACCATAAAACGTCTGAAAAATTTAATTCAATAATTAAATAAAACAAAAATGTGAAATTTAAAGCCATTTAGGCTCTATTTTCTCCCTGAAGTCAAACATTCATAAATGGGAAGCAAACTCGTGTTAAACTGGTTAAACTGAGAGCTATCTGCTGGTGAACTAGACAAAGACACAGCAAGGTGCTTTTACACAGCCCCAAATATTCCACTAATAATCAGAATAGCAGCCCAATCGAAAGAGAAAAGGCTTCATGTAACCACCATAATCAGAACATTCTGACCCAGTTGGAAAGAATTTTCAATCGGAATGAAATGGGTGGTGTAAGCCTTTGATAATCTGTTCAATTCCAGGCATTTCAGGAAAGGACATTTAGCTTCCATTGCTGATCAGTAAATTCCATGAGAACAATTTTCTCCCACTGGTCTTTATTTTAAACGTATATGCTTTGTGTCTCTGACTTGAGAAGGGCCAATTATTGGCTCAGATTTCACATGTAGTAAAGCGTCTAACCAATCTGAGATGAGACTCAATTCTCGTAACCAGCCATAATGCTGAAGGAGGGATTTGACCAGAAAGATGGGAAATCTAACCTCAAAGTTGGAAAATTTTTTATTCATCTGTTATATTTCTGGCAGATTATTATTTAAACCAGTTATATTCTAATTAAATACTTCAAGACATAATGTTCATAAAAACGGAACTATGGTTTTACTGGAAAACAGTAAATGCGGTCACTGGTTTCATCATAGCACTTCCAAAGCTCACTGAATGCTTTGAGAACCTGTAGATCTTACTAGAGTTCGTTTAGAGTGCTGTTATAATATTTGTTGCAATTCCAATATAAATTAAGTTTTAAAATAATGAGTGGCATTTGAAAAAGTAGCAATTATTAAAGTGTGTAAATTAGCTTGAGGCTGTGTGCACACACCCTTGACGTTTTGCGTTAGTAGCCTGGTGAAAATGTTCTGATCAAATTATTTATTCTATTTTTCGGAGTTCATGTTTAAGATCAAGTAAACATCATCAGTGTATTAATATCACAAACCCAACCTTAACTGTAAACAGAGAGACCAACTCTCTTTCAATATCACATAATGTTCTACACAAATTAGCCGACTACATTCCCTGCCCTTGGTTTGTTTGTTCGATTTTGAAATCACTCTCACACAATAATGAGAGAAAATGACAGGATATTAGTCACAGGAAAAATAAGGAGCGGTGTGGTGCTAAAACCCACACTGTTCTTTTGTTTAATGAAGTTTGATATTCATGCATTTGGGTTTGACCATGTTTTCAGTCATTGTAGATTTTTTAATGTTCCTTTGGTGACGTCTGTGTGCTTATTGCCCCTGATCTTTAGCACACAAGTGCATTCAGAGACGTACAAGCATGGTCATGGTTTTATGCTCGCCTTCAGGTACACCTGTCGTCAAATGAAATATTCTTTCTAATGTTGACGCAAATACAAACTCTGGATTACATGTTTAATGTATGTCATCTTGGCCATCTGGCCATTGGCTTAATGTGTACTTGACCCTTGTTTGTTCAGGTTAAAGATGCTATGAGAAAATGTTGATGCTTTCTATTGATTTTTATAATACAGTTCTGCTCTTAATAAAGTTGATTATGTGATGTAGGGGAACAGAACGGCCCTTGCGCTTGACACAAAATCGTTTCTTTCTGTGTTTACCAAGACCAACAGCCCAGTACATTTTATAGATATAATCTCTTAAAGATGAGTCTTAAATATAACCTCAGGTTAAGCTGCTTTAAGCAAAATAAAATTGTGAAAAATCTCAACTAATATAAACTTCACATTTTAGAACTTGCCATTTTTGTTTCAGATGCTAAATCTAACCCAAACCTTTCTCTTTTCTCTTTTTGCAGAGTGTTGAAGTATTGCCCTGGTCCTCTTGGATACCGAGGAATGAAGTCCTAGAGTTTTTCCTTGACTGTTGAAACAAACAGGCAGCAAGAGGCATGAGAGTGTGTGCGTGCGCACAAGGTCCAGCTGCCACTTTGGCACTTTGGAAAAAGACTGATAAAGCATTTCATTTCTGTTTTTAGTTTGATTTGTTGCAGCAACCAGGAGTGAGTGCCAAAAGAACTCTCCTTGCTGCCCAGATTGGTTTTGTAACAAATAAAACCCATAGCCAATCAGAGGACAGAATGAAAAAACGCCTCCCTAGAGATAGCCAATCAGGTACAGCCATCAGACAAGTGAACACTTTGGCAAAAGGATTCAGTCGAACAATGGAATGGTTCTTGAATTATGAATAGCTTGAAGACGTGTCTCTTGGTTTGATTGTAGTTATTTGAAAGAAGCTTGATTTTGACTGAGGGATTGCTGGGAAGGCAAAATCCCCAAGAAAAAGATGTCTAACTACAATTCAGATGACGGTGATGCTCTAAGAGTCTGTGCTGTGATGTTTAGTTAATTAGTATAGCAGCTTTCCCAGAAGCCTCAGTACTGAACTCTTTCACTACTGACTGTGTCTTGCTGATTTCTTCTAACAACCATGTCTATACATCTCACCTCTCCCAGTTTCCTGACTCGTCTCTCCGTTTGGCTTCATTCTTTGATGTTGTTTCGTTACTTCTGGCTTTTTATTTTACGTTCAATTTTGATGTGATTTAAATGTCTCAACTATGCAGGAGTACTTCAGTGCCTATCTGTAATTTTAGACTTCTCTCATGTTCTTATTCAGCCTCTGCTCCTACGGTAGCATGTAGCCCAGTGCGCTATTTTTATCTGTACTCTTTAGGGGTGATTCTCCACGATGGTACCTGCTGTTACTTACCTCATGCAGACATGCTAGCTGATCCAGTCCATGGTGGACTGTACAAATTATGTTTCAAATAGGAATGTGAAAAACATTGTCAATCTTAAGAGTTCTGTAGATGTTACGCTTTGTCACCGATTTCAGACCTTTGCTGGTTTTCTTACAGTGTTTAAAATCACCAGTGTAAAAGGTGGTAACATCTCTGTTGGCATGAAATACCAGCCTCCATATTGGTCGATAATCAAAGGCAAACAGTGCCAAAGTTCGAGTATACAGAACTCTGCTTATAGTTCTCTAATGTCATGAATAATTTTATAATGCTTTTCTGTTTTTCATTTTCTGACATTATTCTCTTTTTAATTCAGCTTTTAATGGTAGCTAACTGCCTTGTGACAATAGTTTTCAGTTTAACTATATTTATGTGTAGGGAGATGGCTGTTGTTGCACAATGACCTGCCTCTAAAAAGACATTTTAAGTGTAAAAATCCTTAAAATCATTCGCAAAATATGCTTACTAAATCATGCTTTATATACACCGACCACACAGTATGCTTATATGTATACAGTTTATTTACTAAAGAATACACAGAAGAATTCAGTTTTAGCTCCTGCTAAAATTTATACATGCTTATTTTAATATTCCTGCCGTTTCCTTGAGACAAACTGTGAATGCCAAAGTGTTCGAGATCGCCTGACCTGATAGTGAGTATCAGAGTACCAGTTCCCTGATAAACACGGAAAAAGTTTTTTCTAGCCAGGGACCCATTTGACTGTAAAATTAATTTTACAGGTTCTCTCAGCGGCAGTTTATTTTTTATTAGAATACTCCAAGTATTATAATATAAGACTTACTGAAATCATGTTTTAAATTCTTGAACAGAACACCATAGGTCCAAGTTAACATTATTTATATAAGTGACATTTTTGAGCTATTAAGACTTGAATTTAACTAATTAATTCAGCTCACCAGTCAAATAGACTAATACCAGAAGAACTCAGTCATACATATAATAACTGATAAAGGTGGATTGTGATTTCCACCATTGTAAAAATAAAAATAAATAAGCACATGGTTATTGAGCTTCTGATTTTTATCAGAGGCCCAGTGATTAAACAGGTAGCATATAGAGATTATCACAGAGCCAAACAGAGTGCCCTCATAGTCAGTATTACATTTTGGTAACATGATAGGGTCACACAGAAATTTGTTTTTTTTTTATGTCTTTCAGCGAGGCCAGGCGTGGAACAACAGACACCCTCTCTCTCTCTCTCTCTCTCTCTCTCTCTCTTGAATTCTACAGTAAATCCATATACAAGGATATACCTTATTGTATATTGGGAGTAACACAGTTGATTTTGCTACATCACAGTGTAAAATATCTTTTTGTATTTTCAGAGCATTCCCACAATATGTTTTGCTGCTGGTTCTACTAGTTTTTTGGGGTTGGGAGTTAGAGCTTAGCACCTGGGTTAATGTTGATTTCATGTGCTAGAATTATGTTTCCAGTGAATTAGAGTCGCTTGTGTCATATTGCAGTGTGAGCTGCCCATCTGTGTTACTCATGTGTTCATGATTCTCTGTTCAGGAAATTATAAAAAAAAATGCATATTATGAATGTGTTCAGAGTAATTTATAAGATTTATTAGATATATTAGATTAAATATAAGATTTATTGTGGTCTACACACTGCCATTTTGAACCCAGTGCGTTAAAAGAGGTGTACATTTAATATATATATATAAGCAAGGCAAATCGCAGGTTACAAGTTTACCAAAGACCAATAACTAAACACTCTAAAACATGTCATTGTTCAAGACAAAACTAAAGTATCATTGTTAAATTTAAAGTGTAGCTTATTAACTTATGAAGTGTCATTAACTTAAAAATTATTTTAAAAACAAGAGAATTATCATTTCTAGCTGCTCAGGGACATGAATCAATAATTTGATTCATGACCCTCCCACATTACATATAAGTATAAATTAATAGAAAAAACATATTCAGTTAAAGAAAATGGGGGAAAAAACTAGGGTTGTTCCGATTCCGATACTGGTATCGGAAATGCTACCAATACCACAAAAAAATCTGGCATCGAAATCGGCGAGTATTTGAGTCCATGTACCGATCCGATACCATTTTCCTAAACATAACCTATTTATGCCCGCTAGCTTTGCTAGCTTAGCTTACAGAGTGTCACGGCGTGCGCCTGTGATGGGCGTGTATCCAAATTGATATCGCTCCTCGCTCACTAGTTAGGCGGCCTCCCCCCCCTTTAGGTATGTGAAGGAGCAGGGCCGCAGAAACAGGCAACGGCCCATGAGCTATCGCCGCTAATGATCCCGGCGCTATAAAACACAGCGGGGAGTGTAGCTCGGGGTCTGACTGTTGGGAAGCTGGACTTTGCGACGCGGTGGAATTTATGAGAGACAGTGGCACAAGAGCGGGGCGATGTGATGCACCCCAGAGACTTTAAAAAGGGGGCCACCTTTGATCTCCGCGAGAGGAGCGCGTGAACGAGCTGCGCAAGCTCCCGCTGCACCTTCACTTCCGCGTAGAGCCCGCCTTCACATCCCTGCCGCCAAAGTGGAAAAGGCCACAGAGAGCCTTTAACCCTTTCCTTCCCCATTTTTCAAAATAAATTACCCTTTCTTCTGTAAGGCCTCGCCTCGTGTCCGTGTTTCATGGTGTCGCCCGTGCATTTACAGTGGTGTGAAAAACTATTTGCCCCCCTCCTGATTTCTTATTCTTTTGCATGTTTGTCACACAAAATGTTTCTGATCATCAAACACATTTAACTATTAGTCAAAGATAACACAAGTAAACACAAAATGCAGTTTTTAAATGAGGGGTTTTATTATTTAGGGAGAAAAAAAAATCCAAACCTACATGGCCCTGTGTGAAAAAGTAATTGCCCCCTGAACCTAATAACTGGTTGGGCCACCCTTAGCAGCAATAACTGCAATCTAGCGTTTGCGATAACTTGCAACGAGTCTTTTACAGCGCTCTGGAGGAATTTTGGCCCACTCATCTTTGCAGAATTGT
Source organism: Channallabes apus (assembly GCA_030522415.1). Classification (NCBI taxonomy): domain Eukaryota; kingdom Metazoa; phylum Chordata; class Actinopteri; order Siluriformes; family Clariidae; genus Channallabes; species Channallabes apus. The sequence goes on along the minus strand of CM060108.1, from coordinate 33,286,208 downwards.
TGTAATTCAGCTTTATTTGAGGGTTTTCTAGCATGAACCGCCTTTTTAAGGTCATGCCACAACATCTCAATAGGATTCAGGTCAGGACTTTGACTAGGCCACTCCAAAGTCTTCATTTTGTTTTTCTTCAGCCATTCAGAGGTGGATTTGCTGGTGTGTTTTGGGTCATTGTCCTGCTGCAGTACCCAAGATCGCTTCAGCTTGAGTTGACGAACAGATGGCCGGACATTCTCCTTCAGGATTTTTTGGTAGACAGTAGAATTCATGGTTCCATCTATCACAGCAAGCCTTCCAGGTCCTGAAGCAGCAAAACAACCCCAGACCATCACACTACCACCACCATATTTTACTGTTGGTATGATGTTCTTTTTCTGAAATGCTGTGTTACTTTTACGCCAGATGTAACGGGACACGCACCTTCCAAAAAGTTCAACTTTTGTCTCGTCGGTCCACAAGGTATTTTCCCAAAAGTCTTGGCAATCATTGAGATGCTTTTTAGCAAAATTGAGACGAGCCTTAATGTTCTTTTTGCTTAAAAGTGGTTTGCGCCTTGGAAATCTGCCATGCAGGCCGTTTTTGCCCAGTCTCTTTCTTATGGTGGAGTCGTGAACACTGACCTTAATTGAGGCAAGTGAGGCCTGCAGTTCTTTAGATGTTGTCCTGGGGTCTTTTGTGGCCTCTCGGATGAGTCGTCTCTGCGCTCTTGGGGTAATTTCGGTCGGCCGGCCACTCCTGGGAAGGTTCACCACTGTTCCATGTTTTTGCCATTTGTGGATAATGGCTCTCACTGTGGTTCGCTGGAGTCCCAAAGCTTTAGAAATGGCTTTATAACCTTTACCAGACTGATAGATCTCAATTACTTTTGTTCTCATTTGTTCCTGAATTTCTTTGGATCTTGGCATGATGTCTAGCTTTTGAGGTGCTTTTGGTCTACTTCTCTGTGTCAGGTAGCTCCTATTTAAGTGATTTCTTGATTGAAACAGGTGTGGCAGTAATCAGGCCTGGGGGTGACTACAGAAATTGAACTCAGGTGTGATAAACCACAGTTAAGTTATTTTTTAACAAGGGGGGCAATCACTTTTTCACACAGGGCCATGTAGATTTGGAGTTTTTTTTCTCCCTTAATAACGTAAACCTTCATTTAAAAACTGCATTTTGTGTTCAATTATGTTATCTTTGACTAATAGTTAACGGTTTTTGATGAGCAGAAACATTTAAGTGTGACAAACATGCAAAAGAATAAGAAATCAGGAAGGGGGCAAATAGTTTTTCACACCACTGTAGGGTCGAACCTGTTACACAGGGCTAATAGTATTTTACTTAGAAAAATTATATTATAAGCACTTATTTATTTATATATATATATATATATATATATATATATATGTATATAGCATTTCTTTTTTTAAGTATATATATATATATATATATATATATATATATATATATATATATATATGTATGTATGTATATATATATACTGTACAGATACACACCCAGGTATCGGATCAGTACTCTGTATCGGCCGATACCCTGAGCCCAAGTATCGGAATCGGTATCGGGAGGGGGAAAATGGTATCGGAACATCTCTAAAAAAACATTGTACTACTGTAGTAAAAGGGGAATAAAATAAGTTGGATGTATGTTTTGCATGAAACCATACCAAGTAACTCTTTCACCATTTCCCCAGTATTCCTTACTTCATGAGTATTAAAATGTATGTATGACAAATGCTTTTTGTTTGTTAGACAAAAAACCTTAAAGTACTCTATTAGGATAAGTATAGCAAAAACTGTCTAAGTTTTGCAGTCATTGCTGGTTTGCTGCTATTTTAAATATAATGATTATAATATTATTGAAATGAAATTGCACAATTAATAGCAAGCAAGTAAAAAAGAAATTACAGCTACATTTATAGAAACTGTTCTCTACTTGCTGCCCAATCTCAGTTTCTCTCTCCATAAAAACGATAAGTGCATGTACAGACATATAAACGTGTGTGTGTCTGTGTGCGAGCGCATGATTGAGTGTGAGTGAGTGTGGAGTATAATGTGCCAGATGGCATTCTATGGACAGAGATAAATTGGTATCATGTACACAGTTGTAACAGTATCTCAGGTGAGCTGCACACGACAAGAACACCAAGCAATCAAGCAGTAAGCACCTGGACCTGTGTTCATGCCTTCTTTCTAACCCCGAGTTTCCAAACCAGTGCAATTTTTTTTTTACTTCGTCTCTTGAGAATGTAAGACAACACTGTTAGGTCTAACTTCCCACCAACAAAACAGCTTCTGGAAAATTATAAGAACATGTACCTAAACTGCCAATTTCAAGGCAGCCACTCATTTCCAGAAAACAGCACCTTGTAACGCAACACACAACATTACAGCAGCAGCAAAAAGCTGGCCCAGGTGTATTTTTACCCGGCCACCAAAGAGGACAGCATGGATCTGAAGGGATACTGCCTTTGACCTGATTACACAGAATTCTCCTCCTCAAGGTGCCTTACAGACCCTGAGGCCTCTTGATGGTAGACAGTTAGTCTAGAAGATAGCTATTTTCGCAATCTGACTTAGGACCAGCAACTTTCATGGGGAATATCAGCCTCACATCCAGTGAACACAAAGAACATGAAGACATCACAATGAAGGCGCGATATATATATACGGGAGTATTCCTGTGGACGATCAAGTACATGAACATAAACCCTCAAAATTATTTGCTCACGGTCAAGTATCGAAGTACAACTCAATGTTTTTAAAGTCTAATAATCAATGTACAAGAGGATAAAAAGCAATACATCAATATTTGTTACAATATAAATTGTTTCATACTGTAGTTTGTATTTTTATGCAGCTTCTAAAGATATAGAGCTGTTTCTAGGTTTGTGGCACAATTTTTGAAAATCAATCCCTTTTTAACGTTGTCTCAGTTTCTTCCTGAGTCTCTGAGCCCTATACTGTACATGTGCACATACAGCCAGTTGAGCAATATTGTTAGAAATTTAAAGAAATGCTAATCACATACATTACAGATTAGATTGACTAAATGTGTATAAAGTAAATGTAATAAATTAACCATTTGTGTTTAACTGTAGCATTGCTTTCCTAAGAATATTTTTTTAAGATTCGAAAGTAAGGGGAAAAATATGAAGCCCAGACATTCCATAAGATTCTAATCGTAGTTTAAATATAAAATATGCATTATCAAAATAATCAGTGTTAATGTTTTTAAGCAAATAAAAGTATATTAATCTGCTGTTTCTATTTCTAGCAATTATACATTTCTGTGGTTTCTTTTTAGATATACGTATATGCACCAAAAATTTGATAACACATGACTCCAGTTTTCATATGGAAGCCATAAATGTATTTTATTTTATTATTAAGGGGTAGAGACTGTTTGGAACATGGAAACCAATATAATTAAAACAATCCACAATTTGCCTATTGATTTCAACACTTACATAACCATTTTTCTTTTATTATTTCTTGCCTGTCTATATATCCAAACTAAAGTTTGTTTTTTATCTAATCCACTGACGTGAGAAAAATAATTCCGACCTCTAATATATTGCAGACATACAGTACCATTCAAAAGTTTAGACACAATTTTGGATTAATTTTTTCACATTCTAGAAAAATACTGGCTTTTAATTTAAAAAATACTAAATAATACCTATGGCAATAGTTAATTAATTAACTGTCAGTTGTTATTTTAAGAGACGAAGGTCAGCTGTTCTGGAATAGTTCTTGCAAGAACAGTATTGTTAAGTGTATTTGCAAAACCTATCAATCACCATGATGAAACGTGAAGACCTTCCCAGGAAAGCAAGACCAGAACTTACCTCTGCTGCTTTACTTGCCTTCAAAACTGTTATGAAGGCTTTATGGAGCAAAAGTAACAGACACACCTCAATACCAATTGTTCAAAGGATATTATTGCATGATTTGGACACCATTGTTTTATAATGTGAAGACCTTGGAAACAGAAGGTGTGTCCAAAATTTTGTCAGGTATTGTAGAATTACTATTAACGTCCAGTTTTCAACTTTAATGCTGCAGTTATCTGTTATTTGAGAAGAGAAATTATAGTCGTCATTTCAAGCCACACAACAGCACACGTTTAGGACTAGCTGTACTTCAGGAAGTCTTCCTGCTTTATTGCTTCCGTTCTGGCTTACACAGACAGGAAGGTTACAGTGTATTTTCCTGCTTGTGTAGGTGTATGAGCTGGAAGGAACCCAGAACATATTTAAAACGTCTACATCTTCAGTTTATATATTAATATTTTTATATCTAACTTGGCATGCTGTTCTACAGAGACTTTGTGATACTTTCTACCAAAGTCTACCTATTTTTCATATATTACACCTACCACAAGCTAAGGAAGCTTCAGTAGTCACAGGTCAGTGGAGAACAGCAGCCACAGAGTGCATGGATATTGACTGTGACATTAGCCACAATCTTATTCTAATGCATTTCAATACCTGATCTTTGGTGCACTTAGCTTATCTTCCCATCTTTGCAGAAGGAGACACATAGAAAGGTTTTATGTCATGTGAGTCTCCTGCTGAAAAATACAGCTTTGTCTGATCTGTTACCAGCTGCCAAAACACTGGCCAAGCTGGTGAAACGGATATGCCATGCTGGACACATGGTAAGATTCTGCCTTTCTGTATTGCTTGACAGTATGTATCAATATTCATCTTTATGTATCAATAAACTCATGTTTAAAAATGTTTCATCATAATAAAAAAATACTTAATAGATTGCCTTTTTAGAAGTTTTAAGGATGGTAAATATGTTTTTGCATGTAGATAGAGTCATTTCAGGTCTCACTGTAAAGAGAGAGAGAAGCATTCCCCCCAGGAATTGCCTGAGAACCCACAGGCACATGGTGCAGAATCCCCCTGCAGTTGTGTGTGTGTGTGTGTGTGTGTGAAAAAGAGAGCATGAGAATACGAAGGAGGGGTGGGAAAATGACAGCATGGACATGTTCTTACACACACCGGAGGGAAATACGCGATGCGCCCTGTTTCAATCCTCCAACGCATTTCTTTTTTCTGCACAAAATCCCACCATTCACTTCCTTTTTCCCGAAATGTCACGCCATCATTCTCTAACTCCGCACATGCACGCGCTTTTTCATTGCGAGGGCACGCACACAAAACTTCTCAAGGATCTGGAATGTTCCACTTTCCAGGCATTTGTGGGGGAGGGGCCGTAATCCATCGTACAATGTATGTAGTCATGATTGACAGAGACACCCCCAAACACGTTTTCCCCTTCGCCTCGGCCTCACGCTGAGGGACTGCGTGTAGAAGAGGGGATTTCTGCAAAGGCTTTCCCTTCTGGAAAACAAGAGTCTGGGGGTCACACTGATGAATAGGGGAGGGGCAGCGCTCACTCAGCTCACGCGCACACGCGTTTACCCGCCGTTAATGATCAACACTTCAGTTGATTAACTGATTTTCTGAGGGGGATTCGTTCATTTTATTACTAGTATATTACCGACTATACACGCCTTATATCTCTTTCCCCAGTTTATCTTCTGATGTATATATATTTGTGTTTGTTGCAGAAAAGCCTCACAACAATGTTCTCACTCTACAATCGTCCATATGACAAATCAATCTGATTCGTAAAACTATAAGCAATTTACACTAAACATACCTTTTTATTTATTAATGGGTCAACTCTTAGTTTACATTTACTGACTTACTGTCATTAGTTCATATTTGATTTCTGCACTTATCTATACTTTTCAGAAGGTACAACAAACAGACCCATAGTAATGACGAAAAACAAAAATGAACCCAAAGACCTCTTTCTTTTCCCTGAACAGTACACACACGCCATCTAGTGGTCATGTCACGGATCCTGCATCAAGAAGTATAAAAAAGAAAATCACACATCTCTGTTCATCCATATATATATATATATATATATATATATATATATATATAATTACATATTTATTATAATAAATTTTTTATTAAAAAATCTGTTTTTTTAATAATTGATATTAGTTTTTAGTCTTTAGTTGAATATATCTGTAAAGATATACTATATATATATATATATATATATATATATACAAACCGGATTCCAAAAAAGTTGGGACACTAAACAAATTGTGAATGAAAACTGAATGCAATGATGTGGAGATGGCAAATGTCAATATTTTATTCAGAATAGAACATAGATGACAGATCAAAAGTTTAATCCGAGAAAATGTATCATTTTAAAGGAAAAATATGTTGATTCCAAATTTCACGGTGTCAACAAATCCCAAAAAAGTTGAGACAAGTAGCAATAAGAGGCTGGAAAAAGTACATTTGAGCATAACAAAGAGCTGGAAGACCAATTAACAGTAATTAGGTTAATTGGCAACATGATTGGGTATAAAAAGAGCTTCTCAGAGTGGCAGTGTCTCTCAGAAGCCAAGATGGGTAGAGGATGACCAATTCCCACAATGTTGCGCAGAAAGATAGTGGAGCAATATCAGAAAGGTGTTACCCAGCGAAAAATTGCAAAGACTTGGCAGTTATCATCATCAACTGTGCATAATATCATCCGAAGATTCAGAGAATCTGGAACAATCTCTGTGCGTAAGGGTCAAGGGCGTAAAACCATACTGGATGCCCGTGATCTCCGGGCCCTTAAACGACACTGCACCACAAACAGGAATGCTACTGTAAAGGAAATCACAGAATGGACTCAGGAATACTTCCAGAAACCATTGTCAGTGAACACAATCCACCGTGCCATCCGCCGTTGCCAGCTGAAACTCTACAGTGCAAAGAAGAAGCCATTTCTAAGCAAGATCCACAAGCACAGGCGTTTTCATTGGGTCAGGGATCATTTAAAATGGAGTGTGGCAAAATGGAAGACTGTTCTGTGGTCAGACGAGTCACGATTCGAAGTTCTTGTTGGAAATGTGGGACGCCATGTCATCCAGACCAAAGAGGACAAGGACAACCCAAGTTGTTATCAACGCTCAGTTCAGAAGCCTGCATCTCTGATGGTATGGGGTTGCATGAGTGCGTGTGGCATGGGCAGCTTGCATGTCTGGAAAGGCACCATCAATGCAGAAAAATATATTCAGCTTCTAGAACAACATCTAGTCATCTCTTTCAGGGAAGACCCTGCATTTTTCAACAAGATAATGCCAGACCACATTCTGCATCAATCACAACATCATGGCTGCATAGGAGAAGGATCCGGGTACTGAAATTACTGAACATTTGGCGCATCATAAAGAGGAAGGTGCGACAAAGAAGGCCCAAGACGATTGAACAATTAGAGACCTGTATTAGACAAGAATGGGAGAGCATTCCTATTTCTAAACTTGAGAAACTGGTCTCCTTGGTCCCCAGACGTCTGTTGAGTGTTGTAAGAAGAAGGGGAGATGCCACACAGTGGTGAAAATGGCCTTGTCCCAACTTTTTTGGGATTTGTTGACACCATGACATTTTGATTCACCATATTTTTCCCTTAAAATGATACATTTTCTCAGTTTAAACTTTTGTTCCGTGATTTATGTTCTATTCTAAATAAAATATTGACATTTGCCATCTCCACATCATTGCATTCAGTTTTTATTCACAATTTGTTTAGTGTCCCAACTTTTTTGGAATCCGGTTTGTATATATATAGTTTTTTTAAAACAAAATTCTATGTTTTTTTAAAAGGCTCCCACGCCAAATAAAGTGATAAAGTGATTGATTCAATGTATCACAAGTAGGCTATATGTGAATACTGTTACTGTAAACAGCAATCATGTTCATAAAGCAAAGAAAAACTACGTTATGCTTACTGCACTGACACCTGATTCAGGGACAATTAGTAAAGATAATTTTATCAGAGAGCACAACTTGTTCATTGTCTCATGTTTCAATACCCATTAATCAGAAAGTGAAACTTTTACGCATACTCAATAAAATCCCCAGTGTTGATTATACCCTCTCAGAAATCATCTTAGTCAAACTCGACCTACAGTATAAAAACACTATATAGTGTTAATCCAACACTTTGGCTGTTCATCCAACACTATAGATTTTGTTGCATTCAACTGAGCTTTCCCGAATTTGTAAAGCTTGAGCTTTAATTCGAATTTGGAATTGGTGTTTGTTTTAAATACTACATTCATTTTATTAATAATTAATTGCATAAACAAAAAATGAATTTATATTTCTTTTTTGTTGGTTGGTTGTTTGCCCCCTAAGTTTTAATTTATTTGATTTTATTATTTGAAATGGTTACTGCTACATTATGTTATATTATAGTTGCATTTGATTTTACTTTTGTAGTGGGTTTTTTTTTTTTTTTATCTTTTATTTCTCTAAAAGGTACGTTCTCAGAGCTATTCTGATTTACTCTTCTTGGTTATTTGACACAGTCATGGCATTTTATACTGCACTACAGTGTCTAGCTGGCTGGCAACACTGTTTGCTTGGATGTTCGCCTAGTTCTATATTTGTACATTGCTGATTTAAAATTCTGAATTGGGACAATATATCAAAGAAAGGAAATGTATATAGTCTGTTACCATCATTGCAAATATCCCAGAGCAAAAAGCAAAGAAAGGAAATGTAGGGGAGACCGGGTATGGTTGTAACATGGGGAGAGTTTTAACACCCCCAATTCCACCAATCAGGTATAGGATAAGAGTCATATGATCATTTCAGTGTTTACTCACTTCATCCCTAAACCCACATGGTGGATATCAAGGCTGGGAACAAATACATGCAGATTCTATTATTAAAAAACAGATTTTGAGGTAAGAAAGTAATTTTTTTGTCCAAGACTATATTTTGTTTAGTATTTATACTATTGCAGATAAAATCATATAACTTATATTTGATTAAATTGTAGTTTATTAGGTAAAATGTGATTCATTTATCCCTTGCTAGTAATGTCAAACCACTCTCCTACTACAGCTAGCTAAACAATGGCTAAGACGAGTGGGGTGGGTTGTAACATGTCTTTAAAAAGTGTTACAATCATCCCCTTACATACAACTAAGGACAGTTTCCTGATTTTAATAATTTTACAGAATGCCTAGACAATGGAAAAGAACGACTGAAAGAGGTATGCCTGCCAGTGTTTTAAAAACAGCATCTGATGAAGTCACAAAGAAGGGCAAGTCAGTCAGGTCAGTTGCGAAGGCACATGGGATCTGCCATGTAACATTGAGCAGATACTGCAAATCACTTCAGAAGCTGAGAGACCAGGGGTCCAGTGATCATCCAAGTTTGTTCTAAAGGCAGAGCAGAGGACAAAGTGGTGGAAGCTGAGAAAGGAAGAATGTTGTGTAGTCTTTAGGGAGGAGTTGAGACAAGCTATGGGTGGTCAGGAGGTGCTTTCAGTTGACTGGACAACTACAGCCAATGTGATCAGGGAGACAGGTAAGAGGGTACTTGGTGTATCATCAGGTAAGGGCAAAGTGGACAAGGAGACTTGGTGGTGGAACGAGGTGGGTCTGCATCAAGGATCGACTCTAAGTCCCTTTTTGTTTGCTCTGGCGATGGACAGGATGACAGATGAGTTTAGACAGGAGTCTCCATGGACTATGATGTTTGCAGATGACATTGTGCTTTGTAGCGAGAGCAGGGAACAGGTGGAGGACAATTTGGAGAGGTGGAGGTACGCTCTGGAAAGCAGAGGAATGAAGGTTAGCCGCAGCAAGACGGAATACATGTGTGTGAATTAGAGGGACCCAAGAGGAACAGTGAGGCTACAGGGAGCAGAGGTAAAGAAGGTGCAGGATTTTAAGTACTTAGGGTCAACGGTTGCGAGCAATGGAGAGTGTTCAAAGGAGGTGAAGAGACGAGTACAGGCAGGTTGGAATGGGTGGAGAAAAGTGTCAGGTCTGTTGTGCAATGAAAGAGTATCAGCGAGAATGAAAGGAAAGGTGTACAGGACAGTGGTGAGACCAGCAATGCTCTACGGCTTAGAGACAGTGGCACTGAAGAAAAGACAGGAGGCAGAGCTAGAGGTAGCAGAGCTGAAGATGTTGAGGTTCTCTTTGGGAGTGACAATGATGGATAGGATCAAGAATGAGTTCATCAGAGGGACAACCCATGTGAGATGTTTTGGAGATAAAGTCAGAGAGGCCAGATTGAGGTGGTTTGGACATGTTCAGAGGAGAGATGGTGAATATATCGGTAGAAGGATGCTGAGGTTGGAACTGCCAGGCAGGAGGTCTAGAGGAAGACCAAAGAGGAGATTTATGGATGCAGTGAGAGAGGACATGAAGTTAGTTGGTGTGAGAGAAGAGGATGCAGAGGATAGGGTTAGATGGAGGCAGATGATTCGCTGTGGCGACCCCTGAAAGGGAACAGCCGAAAGACAAAGAAGAAGAAGAAGTTCTAGCAGACTCACACACAGCACCTGAGTCAAACTTAAAATGGATTTGAGTTATGGTCAGTCACAGACAAAGACATTGTTCTGTGGTCTTGTTCTTTTATTTCAATAAAACCTCTTTTTGAAGCATACAGCATGGTGTGGTCAATGTTTTTGCTTCTTTTGTCTAACTGTTACAACTCACCCAGCATGTGTTACAACCTACCCCGGTGGTGGGGTAGGTTGTAACAAAGGAACTCCATGTATTTGTCATGAACTCACAAGGTCTGTGATATTCTTGCAGAGATTTGATTTAGTGCCGTTTGTAGCAAACAAATGTGGGTATTTTGTATAAAAGTTTAAAAACTCTAGCTCAAAAATTAGTTATAGTTATAGGTGGTAAAGCAAAAAGTGTTACAATCATACCCGGTCTCCCCTATATAGTCTGTTACCACCATTGCAGATATCCCAGAGCCCTGGGTGATTATATGCTGTTCTCGACTACCAAAGTGCTCAAATCGCCGATGAAGCATTTGCTGATGATGTCAATGCTGATCATGTATTGTAAACTGAATTTGTTTCTCCAGATTTTCAATAATCATAGTAATTAAAAAAGTTTTTTTAGTAGTAGTAGTGTATATATTTTTATTTAACCCTAAGTAAAGAATTTGTCAATTAATCAAGCTGATTAATCCGTTTTTTGTCAAATCTGGCGGATTTATAGAATTTTGTAAAAGAATAATACAAATATTGGATGTACACCAGGCACTGCGTGTTCCCCACATCGTGCCGTAACTTTTTAATCAGCATTAGGTGTGGTATATTAGGGTGAAACCTACTAAACTTCTGTAAATTAGGGACAGACATGTGGCAAAGATACAAATGTGTACTTATTTGTACAGTTAGGCATTATACCCATATGAACAATAATTAGTTTTATTACTAAGAGCACAATATATGTTTTGTATATTGTTCCTGATTCGAGGAAATTCCCAAAAGTTCTTTCATGCTCGGAAATCTTGACATGATACTGATGAGTGGTTGCCTAGTCTGGTTGTTGTTAGTCTTTTGGCTGCTACCGTTAAGGGGTCGCCATATCGGACCGACTGATCAGCACAACAACGCTGCACAGGTTTTATGCCGAATGCCTTTCCTGGCACAACTCTCCCATTTTACCCGGGCTTGGGACTGGCACTGCATCCAGTGGCTGGGGTTTGGGCATTGACCGGGCATCGAACCTGGGCCTTTCACCGAAACCTATCACTGAGCCACCAACCACTTAACTCGAGTGGTTGCCCAGTCTCCAATACTGTCCAATACTGATCCTCTGTCGCTGAAATTAGAATTGACTCATATTGATTACGATCACTGATCGCTGATTACTGGTGTGTTTTTTATTAATTTTTTATTAATTTTGTAGGTATTGTTTATTTAGTTACTATTTCTAGCAGTAAAAAAAACTAAACAGCAGTGCAAAAAAAAAATTCTAAAGATCTAATAAAGTATCATACATTTAAAACTCTTATTTATTAGATGGCAACATATGCAACATGATTCATTCTCTTATTATTTCATGTAGATTATAAAGAAACTAAAAGCAATAGAATTGCATATGTTCAACTAAACAGCATTCCATTTTAGCATCTTACAAATGCACAAAAATGTGACTGTCCTACTATACTCACTTTTTATAACATGCAGCACTTGGAACAAGCCTGCTTCCAAGCCTGCTGAATCGTGAATTGAAACTTTCCAGTAAATAAACACACGCATCAATCACTTTGTATTTGGCAATCAACCATGGCCTCTCATTCTTAAGCATTTCTTAATAAATATCAGAATTTCTGCATTTATCTATTTTCTGCAAATATCAGAATTTCTTTTTTTTGGAGGGAGGGGGGGGGGGATCCAATTTTCTCCCCAATGTAGTCGTGGCCAATTCCTCCCCGTCGCTAGGGGGGCTCCCACATTAAGGCTACCACTACCACTCAGTCGGGAGGGCAAAGACTATCACGCGTTTCCTCCGAACCACGTGACGTCAGCCGACCGCATCTTTTCGAACTGTTTGCTCATGCACCATTAGGGGCGGAGTAACACACTCGGAGGAAAGCGCTAGCCGCTCCTTCCTCGTGCGCGAGCTCACAGACGCCCCTGATTGGCTTTAGAGCCATGATTAATGTGGGAGCACAAGTACCTCTCATCCCTCCCCCCTAAGAGACCTCGGCCAATCAGCTCTCTATGTCTCCGGCTGTGAGAGGAAAACAGCATCACCCGGGTTCGAACCAGCGATCCCCGGATGATAGGGTGAGCGCTTTACCGCTGCGCCACTCTGAGGCCGAAAAATATCAGAATTTCAGCATAATAGTCAATCTGTTCCATTTATCACCCACAATCTATCCAGCCATGGGGAATAGTCACTCACTATCGGCCCACATGTGTGGAGGAGTAAGGTAAACCCAAGCTGCCTCAGCCAGAGCTATGAACTTCTTTTAATTTCTCTCTTTATTATTATTTTTTGGCAATGGCCTTTTAGTCTCTGTAAAGTAAGACTCATGTTTTTCGGGGGCTTCTGCTACAGGTGAGGGTCAACTTGCAGGTTTTAGCTGTTCCCTTTGCGGATAACTTTTTATACCCAAATTATTCAGGTGGGTCGTTCTTAAGTGGCGAAAAGGTTTGTGGCATCCAAGCGTTTGGCAGACGTTTCCCATGTGGTTTTGCTTTGGAAAAAACTTTGTATATCGCAAATTTGATGTCTTTTAGGGGGACCCAGACTGGTGACATGTTGCTGTCAACATATCAAAATATATTTTGCGTCATCACAATATAATCAGTTAATATGATCGAACAAATGAGAAACAACCGATCTGCAGCCGATCGATCAGAGCAGCCTTTAAAAATATGTTGCCATCCTTGAGGACAGTGCTAAGGCAAGGAGTTTCTTGACACATTGATTAACATACTCAATAGGTTTGAACAGAACTGCTGACATAGGCAAGGTCAAATTTTGTAAGAAATTGATTCTTGTACTCCTTATTATTTATTTTGTGACATATATCAGTCCGTTTATGAGCCAGTGCAGCATTACCACTAACTTTGCCCTTGTGAAAGTCTTGAAATAATGCTATTGAATGCTTAAATGGACTCTGTCATTTATATATTCTCGGTGGTATACACAGATCAGCCAGAACATTAAAACCCAAAACATTAAGCCCAATATTTTCCCTATAAGCATACACGAACCTTGAGTGCATGTGATCCTGTTTACTGGTATATAACTGATAACACTAATAACTTTATACTAATTAAGACTAATTAAAAGTCAATTAAATGCATATCCTTTGCGCAAAATCCTAAAGACATGAATGAATGTCTATGTAGAAGAGAAAATCTCTGCAGAACAGTTATTCAGTCCAAATAGAAACACTAGTGCTTTTTGTAGACATTAGAGCTTTATGAATATTTGACATTAGTGCTGACAGGTTAGGAATGGTGCCAGCTGCATGAATATACATTACAGGAATTGTGATATGAGTTTTCTTTCTTTCTTTTTTTGTACATTATGTTTCTGGATGATATTAAAGAGTAAATCTTACATTTAAAAATCTCTTACATTATCTCAATCCATAAGCTGAGCTCTGCTGTACTGAGGAATATATTGAGCTAGTTGAAGGTTTCACTGAATACAGGTTCTCATTCTTCAGAGATTACTTTAAAAGCACTTAATGCTGACATACAGGTCAAGAGTTCATTTAGCATTGATTAAAATTTCCTCTCCAATGTGGATATTTGCTGGTCAACAAAAATTTCCCCACAAAATGTCACATAAATCATTGCCAAACAATGTTAAAGAAAGATTGTCACAATACTTACAGTAAGAAACTTGCTAAAACACTGTTCGAAAAACATAAGCTCAGCATCCGATACCAGTCTGTAACTTGCAAAACAGTAACAAAAGAAAAGGCCCACTTTTTATTAGCTCATTATTGGCTGTCTTATCAATAGCTGGTTTCTGTATATGGTTGTACTTGTTCTTTCTGTGATGGAGAACATGTACTTATAAGACGAATGTTCCTGAATGTTCTTACAAGATGGTTTGCCTGAATGTTCTTTGCTTAAAACGATTTTAAATGTCACACATTTTACACCTTTTTAAACAATTTAACATAGGTCTCAGAGGTCTCTTAAATGAGTGTGTTAATGGTGCAGCTGAAATGGCATTCAGAGGATGCATTCTGGAAAGCCTTAAAATCCCTTTGTTCCAATCCTGTTTCAAATGAACTATTTTAGTAGGCATATTGACACAGACATTGAAAGTTATTAAGATCCACATCCTTTGCTAACTTTTAGTAATTTACACTGAACCCAAAAATCCAACATTAAACCACATCTAGTGTGACATATAATGTATTAGTCAGATATACCATACAAACCATTGCTTCCAAAATAATACGAGAATATGAACTGCCTGCTGAGGTGTTTTTGCTAGATATATAGATCACTCACATTTCACAACCAGTAAAGATCCAATCAATAATGATGAGGCAGAATTCTTGTAACCATCCAAAATGCAGAAGGTGTGTTTTGTCAGAATATAGATATTTTATTTTACCGTATCTATTAAATCTAGAATACGTGCTTACAGTTGCACTTTGAAACACTTAAATATTTTATGTGAGCAAAAACGTATGTACCTGTAATGCTGATCAGTATTAGTCTCAGCTGATCTGTCAGTTCATTGTTACTGTTTTACTACAGTTTTAGCTGTATTTTGTATGGCATCACCATTTGCTGGATGTACTGTATGGCAAGTATGTCCAAACTACTCTATATAAAATATCAATGTTTTAGCTGCTAACTGTTGACTGTATACATTAATTAAACAAGCCAAGTTACCACCATCAGAAGGTGGATTACTACTCCTCTTAAATACTTAATTTCTACTACTCTTAAATAATTGGTGTAAAGTATTTCACATAAATTCCCTGGTACATTTTGATTATTCCTTATAATTATTCTTAAAGCCTAAAGATTTATTCTGCTTCGACAACGGTACGTTCAACAGGCTAAAATCGCAATACTTTTATCCTGGGTGGAGCTGAGCACCAAGCTAAAGGATGATTTATACAAATGAGTCATTTATTTATTTTTATTTTTTCATGTTTTCATATGATTTCATAAAATTAGGGAAAGTCTTACTCATCTGTTCAAGCACAGCTTACATGGATTGTTTTTATTTTTTTTCTTTCAGATTTTGGGTGTGTACACACATTGGAGACACATTTAAACAAAAACCATGTGAATGTTTAGAAAAAAAATAAAAAATGAATAAAACAAAATGCTGATAAATAGATGGGCTTTAAAGGTTTATGCCAACTGTATTTAATACCAAATATTACACTGATATTTAGTTTTTCCATGTGAGGATCCAAAAATAATAAAAAGTTAAAATTAAACTTTTAAATTAAAGTGAGTTTTGCATTACAGACAAAAGTATCCCCTGTACTGACATACAATTCATGAGGGACTAATCAATTCATCAATATGCTGGAAAGATTTTGGTCCATATTGACATGATAGCATCATTCAGTTGCTGCACATTTGTGCACATCCATGATGTTGTGGACAATCTCCTGTTCCAACACATTTTTACATCAACATGATCCCAGGTAGCTGCTAATAAAATACAAATAAAGAACAGAGCCTCTCATGTTGACTTTAGTGCTTTTTAATATAGTTTGGTTAGGACCAGACTACAAGTCTTTTAGACCTTACTGTATTCATATGTTTAGGTGTCGATAAAACAAATGACTACAGCTTCAGTATCAGTGATAACATTGATATGACTTTGGACTGATTAATACAAGTTTAAACTGCATTTTAAGTACATTTACCAGTCCAAAAAAACTTTTGCTTACTCCCTGAAGTACCTTGTTTTACAGTGGTGTGAAAAACTATTTGCCCCCTTCCTGATTTCTTATTCTTTTGCATGTTTGTCACACTTAAATGTTTCTGCTCATCAAAAACCGTTAACTATTAGTCAAAGATAACATAATTGAACACAAAATGCAGTTTTTAAATGAAGGTTTACGTTATTAACGGAGAAAAAAAATCCAAATCTACATTGCCCTGTGTGAAAAAGTGATTGCCCCCCTTGTTAAAAAAATAACTTAACTATGGTTTATCACACCTGAGTTCAATTTCTGTAGTCACCCCCAGGCCTGATTACTGCCACACCTGTTTCAATCAAGAAATCACTTAAATAGGAGCTACCTGACACAGAGAAGTAGACCAAAAGCACCTCAAAAGCTAGACATCATGCCAAGATCCAAAGAAATTCAGGAACAAAAGTAATTGAGATCTATCAGTCTGGTAAAGGTTATAAAGCCATTTCTAAAGCTTTGGGACTCCAGCGAACCACAGTGAGAGCCATTATCCACAAATGGCAAAAACATGGAACAGTGGTGAACCTTCCCAGGAGTGGCCGGCCGACCGAAATTACCCCAAGAGTGCAGAGACAACTCATCCGAGAGGCCACAAAAGACCCCAGGACAACATCTAAAGAACTGCAGGCCTCACTTGCCTCAATTAAGGTCAGTGTTCACGACTCCACCATAAGAAAGAGACTGGGCAAAAATGGCCTGCATGGCAGATTTCCAAGGCACAAACCACTTTTAAGCAAAAAGAACATTAAGGCTCGTCTCAATTTTGCTAAAAAACATCTCAATGATTGCCAAGACTTTGGGGAAAATACCTTGTGGACCGACGAGACAAAAGTTGAACTTTTTGGAAGGTGCGTGTCCCGTTACATCTGGCATAAAAGTAACACAGCATTTCAGAAAAAGAACATCATACCAACAGTAAAATATGGTGGTGGTAGTGTGATGGTCTGGGGTTGTTTTGCTGCTTCAGGACCTGGAAGGCTTGCTGTGATAGATGGAACCATGAATTCTACTGTCTACCAAAAAATCCTGAAGGAGAATGTCCGGCCATCTGTTCGTCAACTCAAGCTGAAGCGATCTTGGGTGCTGCAGCAGGACAATGACCCAAAACACACCAGCAAATCCACCTCTGAATGGCTGAAGAAAAACAAAATGAAGACTTTGGAGTGGCCTAGTCAAAGTCCTGACCTGAATCCTATTGAGATGTTGTGGCATGACCTTAAAAAGGCGGTTCATGCTAGAAAACCCTCAAATAAAGCTGAATTACAACAATTCTGCAAAGATGAGTGGGCCAAAATTCCTCCAGAGCGCTGTAACTCGTTGCAAGTTATCGCAAACGCTTGATTGCAGTTATTGCTGCTAAGGGTGGCCCAACCAGTTCAGGGGGCAATTACTTTTTCACACAGGGCCATGTAGGTTTGGATTTTTTTTCTCCCTAAATAATAAAACCCCTCATTTAAAAACTGCATTTTGTGTTTACTTGTGTTATCTTTGACTAATAGTTAAATGTGTTTGATGATCAGAAACATTTTGTGTGACAAACATGCAAAAGAATAAGAAATCAGGAGGGGGGCAAATAGTTTTTCACACCACTGTATATGGAAATGTTAATGTAACCTGACCAGCAAAATATTTTTTAAAGGTTTTTGTATGGCGGAAAAAATATTCATAAAAAATACAAAACAACAGCTTTATTAAAAAGTAAACAATTTATTAATAACAATAATAATAATAATAATAATAGCACAATAAATACAAATTAATATATACAATAAGCAAATGCAGAAAAATACACAGCATAACACTAATAAGAATTCATGTTTTGTTACTTAACACATGTCAGAGTGCAAGTCAAATACACACCTGCAGTCCAACACATAGCTATAACAAATATAGCTCCTTTTCACAGTATGAAAACTTTTAGAACATGAAATGTTCAATACAAGTTCATTCAAGCTGGCAAAAGTCAGAAATCCTATGCTCTCTTCTACCAGCACTCCTTTATTTACATCCGCCTGTGGCTATTTGCCTTTTCTCAATGAAGCCTGCTGGGGAAAGGGTCCAGGATTTTCAGATGCTCTGAAAAGAATGATCCATGCGTCACCCTTTTACTGGTCTGCACCCACGTACATCAAGTCAGGCTTGTTACATCATGTAGCACGCCATCAGGGCCAGATCTGTAATTTCACTGTTAGTTATACACCCTGAAAACAGAAAACAAAGACACAAGTCAGTGCTTATTTATACTGAATTCTTAAGAACTCACACAATCAGCTCAGAGTTATGAATAGTTATGACACTGGATCCAAACCCTGGTCCAGGAGTACCTCAAGTTGGTGTGTTAGAGCAGGGAAAACATTACATGCAGAACTATTTGATTGAAGAATTTCCATAATTCTACACCTGTTCGTTTTACAAATTCATCAATTTAAGTTCTGGAGTTTCTCCAATGGAAACCACTCAGGTTGCATTACTACAGGACCAGGGCTGAGAGAGGCAGTAGGTTAACATTAAAGTTAATTTCAGGTTATATTGATGACGTCACATCTTTGAACATCAAAGCGATCAGAAAAGTAACGTGAAACTCGAGTAACTAATATGATGAAAGACTTGGGTGACTCACTCACCTTGCCGATTCGACCCTTTTATTTTCTTATACAGGCTCTTGACAGATTTCCACAGTCTTCCTCTTCGCGTTCTGGGTAAATCATCTTTAGACTGGGAGGCTGTCTCGGGTCTGGGCTCTTCATCATCATCATCCTCCCTGTCGCTCGCGCTCTCATAGAGGACCCCTTCGTCCTCCAGGCGGACTAGAATGTCCTCGTCCACAGGGAGGATGCCTTTCAGTGTGTCCTCGCTCAGACTCAGAGGGGTGCTGTGTCGACAGAAGGCGCAGATGATCCGAGATCCGGACTCGGGTTCTTCGCTTCGACACCCAGCGAGAGTCAGTAAGCAAGTTTCACAGAAGCTGTGTTTACAGTCCAGCTGCCGGGGACAGCGACGGCCAGCGTCGAACAGCCGGAAACAGATCCCGCACTCGAGCTCGGACAGCATATTGTTATTACTGTTCTCTGTTACTGTACTGCTGACTAATGGGGAAGTTGAGCAAATCTGTCTGAGGAAAGCCGCCGGGGGTTGTTTTATAAAGGCTCTAAACAAAAGAAACGTGTGCGTGTGGGCGGAAATAATGGGCCAACATCTGAAAAAGGAAGAAAAGTTCACTAGCAACCCACGCGAAAACATTGCTAAACACCATGACGTCACCGACTCCTGAGTTTCGATGCCTCGTGAAGCACGTTGGAAATGTCGCCTGGAACACGCCTACGTCACCCCGTGCTAACGTGCTAATTTAATCCTCGTGTTTGTTTGTGGCTCACACTCATAATGTTCCCGGTCACTTTTGCACCAGAATCATTTTATTCCATTCTAAATCCACAATAATGCATATATTATCACCTAATGTTGTATTATCAACTCGAGCTCTTGTAAACTTGTAAAGTTTTGGACTTGTATTTGCTGTGTATACTGTAGTATGTCCTTCAGGCCTCTTTTACCTGAGCTCATACCACTCGTTTTTTTTTAAAACCAAATACTAAAATTAAACCATATTGTAATATTTATCATAGAGTACTTCACTGAAATGTTTGCCAAAGTCACTTTTTGAAACAAGTTAAATTTTCTGTGCCACAAAATATCAACTTTTGTCTGGTCAAAACTGACTGGAATGATTTATTTATTTATTGAAAACAAAAACTCAAATATACACAAGGAAAACTTACCTACAGTATATTACAAACGTAATACTTGAAATAAACACTGTGTGAACACATTTACAGTTTTCTCATGTAGCTCAGAGTTATCCCAATACAGTATTCCTCAGTTTTGTTTTCTTATGAGTATGTTGGTTAATATATTGAGGTCATTGCATGTTCTTTGCAAATATATACACAACATCTGTGGTACACAGCTTGTTTTTTATCTCTTGGTTGGCATCTCTTTTTTTTTTTTTGCCTTGTCCTTCTTCGGTTGTCGTGGATGTTACTGCTGTTGCTTGCATATCTCTC
This sequence comes from Channallabes apus, assembly GCA_030522415.1. Taxonomy (NCBI): domain Eukaryota; kingdom Metazoa; phylum Chordata; class Actinopteri; order Siluriformes; family Clariidae; genus Channallabes; species Channallabes apus. Next base: position 33,265,856 of record CM060108.1, on the reverse strand, counting down.
ACCAATGCAGCAGAGGATGGCATTCGTGGAAGGTGTTGGTGCCCTTGAATGAGCAGCTCCATCATGCTTTTGTCCAGTTCTTCAAGGAACAGTCTCCTCTTGTAGTTTTTGCCCTCTTTCCAGCATGGATTGATCTCCCTCCAAACCACAAAGCCGTTATAGGCCGACACATTGATGATATTGAAAAGTCAGGAGGAAAAATTAAAAACAGGACTTGATGTCATCCACTCAGGATATGGCACATCGTGTTGGCCATGGGTTCATCCTGATGACATTTTCATTTGGAAGTCGATCTCGTCTCTCAGGTGGTGATGAAATCCAGGAAATCTTTTTTTTTTTTTTTTTTTTTTTGGCCAGTAGGAGACCACAGCTTCAGCTGGGTCTTCTTCCTCATCAGTATGTTTGTGTGTTTGGTCAAAGACACCTACGTGTTGAGGTGTGGGAAAATGTCGAAATGCGCTTGAACTCTGTTTTATACACTAATTATAGTGTTACCCATTTATTTCCAATGACCGGTCATTTTTGACCGGGAACACCATGAGGGTATAAAAGTTCCATAAAATACAAATTTTTATAAAAAATACTTAAAATTTTGTGTTTAAATGCTGTGTGAACAAAGTCATGGAACCTTATGACAAGCAGATGTAATTAACTGCACTTTTTTTGAGAGAGAACCATGTAAATCTTTGAGTCTCCAATAATTACCTGGACTCCATTTTAACATCAATTAACATCAACTATTATAGCTGAACTGCATGCCACCTAACACACTGTATAAATGCAGATAATTTCCTGCTATCTGTTTCACCCAGATGAGGATGGGTTCCCTGTTGAGTCTGGTTCCTCTCAAGGTTTCTTCCTATTACCATCTCAGGGAGTTTTTCCTTGCCACTGTCGCCCGCGGCTTGCTCACCAGGGACTATCTGACCATTTTGATTCATACACATTCACATTCCATACAAACTTAAATAATTCTTTTGATTGTGTAAAGCTGTTTTGAGACAATGTCAATAGTTAAAAGCGCTATACAAATAAAATTTAATTGAATTAAATCGGTCAGCCCACAGTCCAAAGATATGCAGGTTAGGCTAATTGGCGTTCCTAAATTGCCCGTAGTGTGTGATTGGGTGTGTGAGTGTGTGCATGTGTGTGTGCCCTACGATGGATTGGCACCCTGTCCAGGGTGTACCCCGCCTAGTGCCTGAAGTCTCCTGGGATAGGCTCCAGGTCCCCCGCGACCCTGAACACAGGATCAAGCGGTATAGAAAATGAATGAATGAATAAATCGGTCAGATTTGACCGGAACACAGCATGAGGGTTAAACTTATTTCTGTTCTCCAGGTTTACAAATTATACAAGGTGAACATAAAGTCTGTCCAGGATTTCACATATTAAACGAAACCTGTGCTTGGTACAAACACATGGTTTATTGCAAATTATGTGTAAATTTGGTCTATGTAATGTCACAACATTCATGTTTCTTTCTATCTAACACACTTTTTACAATATAATTGTATATAATCAGGAAGGACCTAATGCTCACTCTGTATTTAAAATGGAATATTGAATCTTATTTTGTTTGTTTTATCCTTGCCATCTTGGATAAGGAGGACCTTCACCTGGGCATGGTCTGCTCACTACGGGCTTTGAACAAGTACTAAATGTACTGTATTAGTCAAAATAAACAGATAATCCGTTCATTTAACTTCTACGCCGCTTATCCTTTGTAGTTAAGCGAGTCTAGACCCAGATTCCAAATGCCATAAAAGTAGTTGTGTTTACTCTGGCGATAGTTTACCTGTCACATACAAAAAGGAGAGGACATCTTCTGCTTTTAATTCCAGTTAAGTTTTCCTTATAAATTCACTTTATGATTCATTACAATCACAATTCTTCTTTGTGATTGCAGGGGGTTTTCCATGGCGGGAATATGATACTCAAATTTTTGTTTACTTGCTTCTTACTGTAAATTTGCAGGAAGCTGCTTGCTGCTTACACATGTCCTAACACTTTTTTCAAAGCTCTGTATCAAAACAACACCTCTTTGCCCCATGCTGACTTCCCCAAATTTACCTGTTTCTGTCTTCCCCTCCCACGCTTGTGGGTGTAACTATTACAGTAATACTGGATCTAACTTGCTTGGCTTTTTCAGTCCTTTTGGCACTTAGACAATCTTTGTCTTAAATATTTATGATCTCATTCTTCAGGAAGTGAAAGTGAAAAAAGGGCTATTTATGAAACGTTTGTATCCAGTGTGGATCCTTAAAGGCACAGAAGCCCTCTGATTTAATTGATATCAAAATATTTATTGATATCAAAGTTTTTTCGTATTTACCAAAACATATACTTTCAAATTTAGAATTTTTTCAGTGACTTTTAAAACACCCCAAAAAAAAACATTTTAAACCACCCATGGTCTGTTAACGTGTGATCATTTGCTAAACATGTTATTAGAAGTGGAAGCACTTGAGATTTAAAGTGCCTGATTTGACTTGGTCAACATGAGGGGATGGGATGTCATGCTTTGTACTTTCACTTCTGGGCTACAAAAAACGCAAAAAGGCTGAAACCATGAGGTCAAAAACAGTTGAACTTGACTTATCAATTACCGAAAGTATAATGTCCACCCTCAATGCTCATGTTACAAAGAAATAACCTATGAACACTTGGCAGCTGAAATGCTAACCAACCTTGCGGAAAACTTACAGGAATTCATTAACTGCTTTAATAATGATTACCCAAACACAATAATCTCTCTTTCCCTTGTGTTGCAATTCTTTTTATGGTTTCCTGAATTAAGTAAAATAAACTGTAGAATGGATAAAGAAATTGGTCTCATGTAGAATATAAACTTAAAATCACAACCATGTCAAATAATGATGAGAATTGTATATTAACCACAGAAGATGAAATGAAGCATTAAAATCATCACTGCTCCCTCTCTTAGAAACCAAACCATCTCTAGGTAATGAATGTCAGGGAAACTCGCCCCCCGTGGTAGGACACAGTTCATAGGCTCAAGGGAATTAAAGAGAGGCAGAGAGAAAATGAGCTTAAATATATTCCAAGACATGCATGTGCTCATAAAATCATGAGACTTGACAGAGGTGACATTGAATGCTGTGTATGTCCTTTCTTTTAATGTGACATGTAAAAATGGATTTGTGGCTCAAATAAGGGATGAGACACAAGGCTTCGCTGGAAAAGTGGGCCCAGTAAGTCTATGAAAAGGTAAATTTAATCTCTTTCTTAAAAGAAAATGTAATCTGCTGGTTTGACGTTTGAGATCAACTGAGACATTATTTTAAACTCTGCTTCAACCATTAGGCCCTACAACTATTATTTCTAAACCATATTGTCGCTGCAGATGCTGTAATGTACTGTTAATTTATATTTCGAAAAATTTTCTAATTACAAGATGTTTGACATATTTTATACAAAATTGTGTATAGATTCATGCTTGGGAAACTGTCAGCTGCATGCTTTGCCAGTCACACCGACTCTATAGGGATATGTGCTACTAGGTGGCTCTCCCTTTGAGTGATGGTTGCGCTGGTAGTGCCAGTGTGAATTGAGGTTTGGGATTATCAGTCTAAAACAGAAACAGAAAACATGCAACAACTAACAGTGCTCCAGAGAATCCAATCTATGGTTGTCTAATGTATTCGGTCAGTACCTCTCCTATTACACTTCCTAACCAAAAAAAAAGGCCATTGTGGTGGCCAGTTCATGTTTGAAAATGATTCCTCATGTTCACAGAACCACTGTTTCATAATGTGAAACTCGGAATATGCCAGTGCCATCAGGGGACCTTCCATCTGGTCATTTAGTACATTTTGGTCGTCAGCTGATTTCATTTTATTGCCACATAATGTTGCTGAGCCTAAACCTAAGCAACTGAAGTAACCCCAGATCATAACTCTGCCTCCAGAGGCTTGTACAGTTGACGATATACATAATGTGTGTATCGCTTCATGCACTTGTCTTCCTACCCTGATGCACCCATTGATCTGGAATAGGGTCCATTTGAACTCATCAGACCACATGACCTTTATCCAAGTCCAATCTTCATGCGCCATGGCAAATTGAAGCCTTTATTTCTAATTAGTCTCACTAACAAGAGGTTTTCTTATGGTTACTCAGCTGTTTAATGTGAATCATGTGTTCTCATCACATTGTGTGTGTATGGAAATGCTCTTACCTTTACTACTAAACATACTGTAGATATGATTTTTACTGGGATGATGTTTTTTCAATCATGCAATTTGAAGTGTTTAAGTGATCTCCATTCATCATTTTCGTTCAACCACTTTTCTTCCACAAAGTGAAATGATGGTTCAGCACTATCCTTCCAGGTTTTGATAATGTTTTAAATCCAATTACAGTAATTTCAGTAATCTCCTTAGTTGTTTTCTTTGCTTGATGCAGCCTAATCAACTGACCCTTCTGACTTTTTCTGGCCAGGCACTGCGTATTCATATACCCGTTAACAATGAGCAATCTCTGTCAGCACACGCTACATACAAAGACACGTACAATAAATGACTATAACATTTTTTACACAATAACATTCATTGCAGGCTGCATTGTCAGCTGTTTTCAACAGCAGGAAATAAGAAAAGGACAGTTTGTGGTTAGAGTTATGAAATTGAATGCAGTCTTGTTAGATCCAGTTAGCACAAGCCATTACCAACGCTTATGAAGAAGCTGTTTTCAACATACTTGTTTTGCAGTATTAAACAAATTTCGCATCAATTCTCATTGTTAATGTAATCTCAAAATTACTACTTCTCTTTGTGTCCTCTTTCTCAGTAACAATGCTCCTTGAGGATAATAATAAAGCTACATGAGTTTTTTACACAATTATATGAGTATGTGACTTTTCACATGATACACCTCTTTTCTAACAAACAGAAAAACTCTGTCTAACAAACAGTTTTTTTTTTTTTTTGCAGGTTCCCAAATCACAATAATAGATCTTCATCAGAGAAGTCTCTTCTAGAGTCTAACTCCATGTCAGTGGCACCAGTACCTGTTACAACATCTGCCAAGGAGGAAATCTCTGGCACTGGGGACTCCCCAGAGGTGGAATGCCCAGTGTGCTACCAGGAATATGATCAAGATCGCAAGCTCCCACGTATGCTGGAATGCCTCCATGTCTTCTGCACAGAATGCCTCCATAATATTCATCTGTCTCCTGTCCACCCACCTGACCCCAACAGCCCTCCTTCAATTTCCTGTCCCTTGTGCCGCCACTCCACTCCACTTGAAGGTGGTGATGCACACACCCTCCCTTGCAACTCCCGTATCCTTGCACAGTTACCTCCTGTGACTTTTCGCCTGCCTGTGTCAGTCTCCACCCGGCTAGCTACTGTCACTCAGAGGGTGATCCTGTCTCTGGAGTCACGGGATGCTCGCTTTATTATTTTACCCACAGTCAGCCTACGGGTGGAGCAGATGGGCGAGGGCTCAAGCACCATAAACCCTGAGTCCATAGAAGGTACAGTAGAGGGGTTGAGGAGGAGGAAGAGCCTAATGTGTGTTCAGATGTTGGTTGTGATATTCTGGATGCTTTTTGTCCTGGCCTGCGTGCTAGGAGTACTGTTTGGGCCTAATTTGTTTCACAACTGAAAAACAAGAACAAAAGTCAAGGTATAAGAAAATGACTATCATATGCAATTGAATGTTCAATCAGCAAAATAATGCAGATAAACATATGAAACCTCAAGATCTATGGTATAGCGTGTGTGTGTGTGTGTGTGTGTGTGTGTGTGTGTGTGTGTGTGTGTGAGTGTGTGTGTGTTATTTTGAAATAAATTTGATACATTGTACTTTAGCATACACTGGGATCACTAGTTACTACCTTAACATAGTGCAACCTTGATTTCATTATCAAATTCTTTTAATTGATAAAGTGTGCATTGGTTGTCAAAAATATTTGAATAAACTGGAAGACAATGTGTGATGCACTCTGTAGTCTCAGTTTGCAATGTCAAGTTTTTCGTCAATCAGACATTTATTTCACATATCTAAATAAATTCCAGATTAAAACACTGAATTGTCATTTAGGAATGTCAGATCATTTCACTCATAATCCATTCACTACTATTGCTACTAAGGATGTTAAATACCATGAAATGCTGCCCTCTAGTGGATACCATAGGGGCGTTTATATTTGAAGATTTATTTTCTGGTAATACACTTTCACATTTAACTTCTTTTTCTTTTACTACTAGTGATGCTTTGGTGTAACTTTAACATGTTCAATGTTACTCAGTGTTCACTAGTCCTACTGATACCAGTAGATAAAAACCTCCAAACCCAGTATAACTTGTGTAACACATTTACTGTACGTGTTGTGGCTCCACCAGAACTGAATGTTTCTGTATGTATGTCATAGAACTAATGTGGTTTTAAAAGTAGTCAATAAAGCAACGTTTAGAGTCTTAACCTTCTCGACATGGTAATGATGTACGTTAATTACAGATAGCCTACGGAGTCACATTTTCTGTCAAAAAAATGGAAGTAATTACATTGTAGCCAACAATTGCATTAAAAAGTTAAATTAATGTAAGTAAAATTTTTATTAAATATAATTGTGTGTGTATAATTTTGTGTATACTTTCTAAATTTTAAGTCAATGAATTGCAAGGAATAAGTTAAACAGCATGCTAGAATGACACCTAATTAAAAGATTATTTACTTTGTTCCTCTGTGCTTAATGACCTTATTGTGTTGGCTGTTATGTTTCTAATTCTGAAGTGGTTTTGCTCAGAACAGCTGAAATATAAAAACAATGATAAGTTAACATGAGTTAGATAAGGACAGATGGGGTGAGGTGACTGATGCCACCATGTTTCATCTTTGTGGCCACATTTATACTCATTGAATCAGTATGAAATTATTTTCTAGTAAAACACTAAACATCTATATTGTGTAACTGAAGACATGTAGATGTAAAAATCGATTGATTTTTTAAAAATAAATTAGTGGACTATTAGCCATTGTTAGGTAGTAATTAGTCAATGTACTGTTAGATATTCCAAATATTGAGGCTATTTTATATATATATATATATATATATATATATATATATATATATATATATATATATATATATATATACACACACACAAATGAATATCCTGTTAGTTCCATAATTATTTGGATATTTGGACAGCGAAAGAATGTCTATATTTAACCTCTGTAGACCACGTCAATGAATTCAAAATAAATAAATAAATATGTGTTGAAAGTGTAGATAAATATCTAAAATGGGTTTAAAACGAGTGTATCACCTTTTCAGGAAATAAAGACATTTTTCAAACTCTCTCTATTCTCTTTCAAACTCTCTCTAACTAAACAAGTTAAAGGTGACAATCAAATGATGGCTAATACAAGATTAACCTGTTAAGAAGATTACACTGATAGGAAAGGAGAGGTAGTGTATGAAGAAGTAATCGAAGGGTTCATGTTCCAAAGCATACAACACCATTAGTCAAACATGGTGGAGACAGTTTTATAGTAATGGGCATTTATGGTTGCCAATGGAACTGGTCACTCGTGTGATCGATAACCAGAGTTTCACAGTCCAGATGGATAATTACAGAAAAACATGCGTGAAAAAGTAACCAAAGGTGAAAAAATTAAATGTTCTACTTACTAAAGACTGAAAGCAGAAACACCCACAAGCAAGCTGCAGTAAAGGCCTGGCACCTCAGGGGGGGAGATTTTACAACGATTTTGAATGCAAGTATTAAAAATAATCCTAATATTTATGATTGTTAGTTTGTCTAATTACTTTTTAACTTGTAAAAATAGAGGGACTTTTTGGTAACCCCTTTGAATTAAAGATTAAAGTTTATACATCAATTGCTTCTTGGATGCTTTATGTCAAAATCATAGTGGTGGTGTAGAGAATTAAGTGAATAGTTCTCCTTTTGAACCTGTGTGTGTTATCCACAGTGAGAATGTATAACTCCAGAAATATAAGGCTGACAATAGAACTGCTCTGTAAGCAGTACATTTTATAAATATAACCTTCAAACATTGGCAGTCTATAACAGACCTTTATTTGCAAAATAAACAAAGAAGAGTCACAAGAAGAGAGGAATTATTGGGTAAAGTTTATGAGGAAATTATTTCCAGCTGGTGGAATGTAGAACCCTGCTTTTCTCCTCACCTGGAACATTACAAAGTTTTGATAAATGAATGAAATGAAAAACTTACGGCTTGAGTTCATGTTTGCCAAAATCATTAAATGCTAAATTAAATAATGTAAAATTATGGATATAGCAAAGAACAGAGAAAAAGCAACAAGCAATAAAGCACATTTTACAAGTAACCTTTGTTTTGTTATACAGTACACTAATTGAAAAAAAAAATCTTTGACCTTACTTTTAGGATTTAGGTTACAAGGTTTTACAGATGCTTATTCCCTAGCACAAGGAGTAAAAAAAACGTCAGATGTGTAAGTTATGATATGAATACTGAAACAATAAAATTATATTTCTTAATGTTAGAAGTTTATCAATTTTGGCATTTAATAGATTTCCTTATATTTTTTTATTTGAGTGTATTTTAACAATGCAAAATACAGGGTCAGTGGTTTAAAGCCTGTGGGTTACCTGGGCTACTGATCGTAAGGTTGGGGTTCGAGTCCCAGCACTGCCCGGCTTCCACTGTTGAATCCTTGAGCAAAGAACCTTAACCCTATCTGCTCCAGGGGCGCTGTATCCTGGCTCACCCTGCGCTCTGACCTCAGCTTCCTAACTGGGATATAATTAAATAATTGTACCTTATCCTATCTTATTCTTATTTGTTCATTTCTGTTTATTTACTGGTAATAATTAATGCATACAATATATCTTTTCATTCCCCTCTACAGGTCAGTGTTAAGATCTTGTTAAAAGTATATAGTATATACTTACTTATATACTTATAAGTATATAAAAGTATAGTTTTTCCCCTGATACCTGGTCTCAGTAAACTGGCTGAAACTTTTAACCTGTAAAGCACATTTAAACATACCAAGATGTCAACAGCAGTGCAAACAAGCTAATGAAGGCAAATCAGACTTTAATATGCAAGCCTGTGCTTATGGATTTTCACCATGTAAGTACCATTTAATAAACAAATTCCCAATAGCGATAAAAGATTTTTTTTTTTACTGTGAATAGATATAGCACAAACCCTTTTTTTTTTTTTTTTTTAACAAATTGGGTTTGTTAAAGAGTCCTTGCTCCCAGTGATCTATTCTTATGGACTGCATACACAGTACTCTGGTACAGTACTCTATTTGGCACCGTTACTTGCATTACAATTCTGGGCATAACATGATAAAATTAACCTTCACATGTTTCTTCACATGTAATCCAATGGCAAGCTAAACTATTTTGGGTAAGCCTTGAGGAAACCAGTCACATCGTGTATTATAAATGTATCCCTTCTTTATTATAAAAGCATCTAACCTTCTGGACAGGCTTTCTACTAAATTTTGAAGGGTGGCTGTGGGAATTTGTTCTCAACTCAGACACATTCATGAGATCAGGTACTAATGAATTAGGTCACAGTTGGACACAGTTTTTCCTTCAAAATATACAGCAGGGTTGAGTAATCTGTGTAGGCCACTCAAATTCTTTTATGCCAATCTTGGAAAACTATGTCTTTATAGATTTGTTTTGTGCACTGCTGGCACAGGTTTGCTCCCCATAGTTCCAGTGAAGGTAACATTACATTTACATTTAGCCATTTGGCAGACACTCTTATCCAGAGCGACTTACAAAAATGCTTTGAAGTTTTCGGCACTGGATAGATACTTACACTGGCTTACTAGGTTATTACCTAAGTGCCATCAGTTATTACAGCATTCAAGAACATTCTATGCAAATTGTGAGGGTCAGGATAGGTTTTTATAAACTTTTGGACATAAAGTGTATCAGTAGGTAAAAAGAGGAAAAAAAAATCTGTATGTATTCGTTCCTGTGGTGAACATCTGAGGGAAATGTGCATAATGTGATAATTCACGAACACTACTTTTTACACACATTACAGGAACCCAGTTCTGATTACTGTTACTGCCATTTACACATGTTTGGGCTATTAAAGGAGTTCCTGGGAGGCCAGCATTCCAGACATGAGGCAGGCAATCTGGCAGGAGTGTCCGATCATGGCCCCGGTGCACTGAGAAAACTTTCAACTTTGATGGTATCCAAGCACTAGTGAAACAAGTGCATTAGTGTAGCATGGGACATAGAGAAATAATGGGAGTTTTGTACTTACTCATCATCTCGCTCACTCGTCTTCTATACAGCTTTATCCTGTATTCAGGGTCGCGTGGTGGGGTACACCCTGGACAGGGTGCCAATTCATCACAGGGCACACACACTCTCTCTCACACACACCACAGGCAATTTGGGAACGCCAATTAGCCTAATCTGCATGATTTTGGATTGTGAGAGAAAACCCACCAAGCACGGGGAGAACATGCAAACTCTATGTATTTTATTTGCTATTGTGCATAAATAGAAACATGCAAAATCCATACGCACATTGGCAGGAATCAAACAAGGCCAGTAGGGGGGTGGGGGTGAGAAGCCGACAGTGCTAACCTTTAAGCCACTACGCCACCTAAAGGTAGTAGTTTATCTCTCATAAAGGTGTTCTGTTATTCTGTGCAATCAAATGTCCTGGTTTGATCTGAACAATTCTTATCTGTCTAATTGTCCTACGTGATGCCGCACGTTTATGTATTTTTTTTTATTCGTAAGTTTTTATGACTGTACATAATCAGGGAAAGATTTTCTGCTCAGATGTATTATTGACTTTTTTTTTTAATCCAGCTAAGGGAATTTTTAAGTTAAAAAGGTGATATTTTTTATATGACGTGGATTATGCATGATTTTTACTACTCGTGCATTTCTGAGTGCAGTTCGCTGCAGAGACTTTGGGAGACATCGGGAATGCTCGGCCTAGGTAGGGACTCGGGAGCCGGTCGGGAGCGCGCGTGCATTTGGAGCTCCGTTACGTCACGCGCCGCGTTGGCCTGTGCTGGAGAGGAGCCGCTCGAGCGCCAGTTCCCCCTCCACTGGTGTTGTTGGAGAAAAGTTGTTGCGGTGGGAAGCTGGCCTGGGCTGCCCGAGTAAAAGTAGGCGTCTCTTCGTATTCTCGTTTAAAAACAGACATCCGTAGAGTAAAAGCAAAAACGCCGGGATGCTTTTTCGACTTTAAGGCTTCGACAGAGGTAGGAATTTAGTATTTAAACCCCTTTTTGTTGTTGTTGTTAAAGCTTTGGCCGAAGAAGTGTTGCTCGGTAGGCTGCACCTCGGGTCGCCCCCTCCTCCTCCTTCTCCTCCTCCACCTCTTGTTAGCTAGCCAGCGTTAGCCGGTTAGCTCCCTAACATACTTCTGAGGAACAAGAGGGGGGAAAAGAATATTTTTTTTTGGCTGGAGAAATGGCGGAAACCAAAATAATTTATCACATCGACGAAGAGGAGACGCCGTATCTGGTGAAGATTCCCATCGCGGCGGAGAAAATCACTTTACTGGATTTCAAACAAGTGTTGAACAAACCAAACTACAAATTCTTCTTCAAGTCTATGGACCAGGACTTTGGGTAAGTGAGAGAGTGTGTGAGGGCTCAGTGTGTGTGTGTGTGTGTGTGTGTGTTACCGTGCAGAGGATGGACACGAGCTCGCCAAACCCAGCGCTACAAAGTAACCAGAGAAAAACGTTACGCTCTTTTATTCCTGTTCGATTTAAATCAGAGAGAGAGAGTGTGTGTGTGTGTGTGTGTGTGTGTGTGTGTGTTACAGTGGAAGAAAGAAAAGAAAAGAATCCGTGGATTGTTTTCACAGGAAACGCTGACAGTTTCACGGGCACCGGAGAGACCGAGCTTTTACACTGCATTGTTTCAAGGTAGAAAAGTATCAGTGCAGGAATCTTCTGTTTACATGAAAACAAAGTGCACATCTGAGCTGTGTGTCTCATTCCAACTGACTGAACAGCTGAGTTTAGAAAAAGTGTAGGTTTTCAGAAAACTGATATAATTAGCATGATGTAGGTTATTTGTCTTATTTGTTTGGATTAAATGTCAGACCGATCACAGTAAACCTACACAACATAAATGATACAATCTGTGTGTGTTGGGGGGGGGGGGTAAAGGACAAGCGGGATGCAGCCTGGAGAAAGAAAACACTGAATCATGAGTACTGACTTGGGCACATTAACTTTGTAGACTACATCTGTAAGAGGGGGGAAAAAAACTTTTTGGCAAGTCTCTCTCGAAGGAAAGTTCAATTCCTCCCCTGTTTGTCACATTGTGAATCCTACTTTCCTTACTTTTGAGGGTGAACGGCAAAACTCTAGGCTCATTCCTTCCCCTCTTTATCCTGAATTTGGCCTAATGAAGCTCATCCTGTGGACCTGTCAGAAATGTGTATCTCCAGGTCCAAACGTAAACCGTTCACTAATGTGGACAATCTGTGTTCGCTAACTAGACGAAAGCTTCTATAGTGAAGAAACATTTCTCCAAGCCTTAGTAAAGTTCTGTCTGTTTATAAGAATGTTTATTAGCCAAGGATTATGTACAAAACCAAAACATTTAGTGAAGCACCTTTCCGTGTTAAACATAAATGTTTTGGTTTTGTATTAACTACTACCTAGATTCCATTTGCAGACAAATTATTATTATTAAAACAAACTATTTTCAGATGGCACACCAGGCAGCCATTGCATTATGACCATTTACAGGTCACATTGGTTCACAGACTACACCAGCAAACTAGTGACAGGATCATGGGCACCTGAGGCTTCCCCATGTCTGTAGGGGCCAGATGCCAACCTGCCCAATTTGATCCCGCAGCAAAATTAGCTGAAAAACCACAGCGCATTTCCCACACGTGGCCCAGCAGGCAAAGAGCTCTAGACTACTATCCCTGCCTTGAAACTCCCCAGATCCCAGTCTGATCGAGCATTCATGGGATGCGGTTAACAAAAAGGTCCAATGCATGGAGTGCCCACAATGCAACCCACAGCACCCAAAGTATCCTCTGCCAACGTCCTGGTGCCAGACACCACTGGACACCACCAGAAGATTTTCCGGAGCCACTTCAGTGGCACAAGGGGAACCCACATCCTGGGTGGTTTTAATGTAAACAGAAAAGTACATTGTAGTTGGCCAGCACCAAAAGTTTAGTACACAACACCATTATGATTCATATAAAGTCTTTCTTTTTTTTTAGAAGATAAGATATCCCTACTTAGTCTGTGTGAGCATGTTGATGCATTGCAATGACTAGTTCCCCTTTTATTGTTCATCCAGAGATAATTGAAGTTTAGGGTAATTTCCTCAATCCCTTTACCAAAACAGACAATACTGTGTCACAGCTACTTAGTAATATTTTGGTACCACATACTTTATGATATTTTTGAATATCATTCTTAGATATAGACAGTTCTGACAGTAGTGTCCACTGTGTTGTTTTTGAATTCCTACAACTCCATCTACTATAATCAGTGTTCTTTAATCAAAGTGTGGCAGGGGTTGACTGAGAGTTCACTGCTTTGTCTGCATTAATAAGGTTCTTTCCTTTAGGCAAAAGTAAGGGTGATTTCACGAGTTACCCGGGATCGTTTCCAAGAAGAGACCCCAAAGTCTGGCTCATTTTGATTAATGAGAAAACAAGTTTAACAGGCTTGAGAACCGTGCCAAAGTCCCACTGGAATGGATGGTCAGGTGTGGCACAGTGCATTCGGGCACTGATCGAATCAGATATGAAAGCCAAACGTTACCTGTTCACACAAGTGGACAGATGTTTACAATTTGACCTCATCACTACTCTCTGTCTCCTCCAAAGTCTGTGTGCATATAGCACATGCCAAACACATCCTCTGCCCTACAAGAGCCATAGCTGTTAAAATAGGAAGGCGCACAAGGCACATTTCGCTTGACATTTTTTCTCAAATATTAATATTATTAGGCATAGCGTGAAGATTGACTCCCTCGTTCTCTTCTTATATTTTGTGTTTAAAGATGGCTCGCAAACAAACTAGATGCATACTGTCCCCTGCTGTTCCTGAGAGTGAAATTACGCATCTGTACCGGAGTATGGCGAAATCTACTAACGCTGGGAAATGGGGACAGGAAGCGTTAATGATCGTTAAAATCAATCGTGCCTAGTGTGAAACCGTCCTAAGGGAACCTTCCTGTGAGCATCCTTGAAAGCAGAGGGTGAAAATTGGAACACATTGCAGCGTTCAGGGATGACCGGAAGTGTGCCATTTTGGGACACGGATGAATAGCGTAAATAATGAGCCTTTAGTAAAGGGATCGGTTAAGTAGACGTAGAGAAGTAATAATTAAATCATTTGAATTTCAAGCATAGTTTTGTATTTCCTCCTAGTTGTTATCTGGTTGCGCTGTGGTGTTGAGTAGCATGGGCCTGGTGTGCGTGTATGTGACGTGTGTTATTGTTGAATTGTAGAACTGCATAGATGGACTGTAAGGTGATAGGGTGGTGGAGGGGAACGTAGAGAAGTAGGTTCTCTCTGATGCTGCTGTTTTGATTTGCTGTGCGCAGAGCCAGCTGTCAGCCTGCCTGTGTGTGGTAGAGAAGGGTTGGAGCGGGGTGTGTGTAGAGTTGGAGAGAGGCCATTTGCTGGGTGTCTGGGCAGAATCAACACGGCGAACGAGACAGAGAAGGGCAGAGCGAGAGAGCATGTGAGAGGGAGAGAGCAGGAGAAAGACGAAAAGGATGGGGGATGGTTGCCGATGGTTGCCACTTTCATCTTGTCTCGTTCTTAATGTATTTTCCACAGCACTGTAGCCTTGGATTTGAGCAGGATCATTCCTCTCCCTCTCTTCGATGCATATCTCTCTTCCCACATTCTCTTGTGCTTCAGTCTATTTTTGCACCACCGTATCTCATATCCTAGATTTGCGCAGTATACTGGTATGCATTGAACTTTCAAGTATGAGTGATCAGAACTTTTTGCAACCAAGATCAGGTGATAAATACCATTTTGTATGTCCATTCCTTTGTTGAGGATTTTTGTTTTGTGACAACAAAGAACAACAAAGTCTGAGTAATGTTTTAGGAGATGTGTCTTATTTCCTTAAGTGTTTCAATATGTTTAAAGAAACAATGGTCAATCAGAGCAATGTTGCTTCGTAGCATTCTAACATGCTACGTGAAATAGACTGCTGCAGATTCGATTAGGCTGCAGTGGACTTGGAGGAATGTGGCATCAGCCTTGGTCTACAGCCTTATACTGCTATAAAACTAAAAAAGGTTCACTTTCTGATTCTGATTTGCAAGGCGTTACACAATAAGCTGCTAAATACTAAAAAATTTGTGAATCTGCCCTCATGTGCACATGATGAAAACATCCTTGTTTGTGTGTGGGCGTAATTTTATTAGCAACAGACTGAACACAAGGTCACAGCCGGTAACGTCTGGATTCAATGCCTTTCACACAATGATGCTCCTACTGAAGTAAAAGCCACAGTGTGATTTTATTCTTTATCACCAACATGATCTGTAAATCTTTAGCTGTGTTAACATGCACCATCCTATTCCACTAATAATCAGAATAATAACTCAATCTGAATAAAAATGCACCATGTAAACACCTCAGTTGGAACAGACTGAACTAATCCTGCTTGATCAGAATGAATTGTTAATCTGAATGAGAGGCTGGTATAAACCATTTATAATCCATTTAATAGGAAAATATTATCTGTGTTAACACTTGATCTGATTGTTTCTGTCACATTGACATAAATATATTCTTTCTGCACTTGTTTGCCTCACATGGGTGGTAAGATTTGCTGATGCTTCATTAAGCATTAATTACCATTAAGCTTCCATTTCCAGTTAGTAAACTTCGAGGGATCGACTCTCTACCACCAGTCTTTATTTTCATCCATTGGGTCTGTGACTGACAAAGTGCCACAGATTGGCTTAAACTTCACTTGTCATGTGAATTTTTTTAACCAACCACAATGTAGAAGGCAGGATTTATCGGAAAGGAGGCGAAGCCTAGCCTAACCTAACGTCAAAGTTGGGAAAAACTAATTTTGTGATATTCATGGTAGATTAAGCACTCCACAGAACCACTTTGTGCATGTCAAATTTTGATTTAACACTTATTAGCCCATCTTATCGGATCAGGTTCCATATAAAAAGTAAAGTTGTAATCTCTAGTCGTAATGATTTCAGTCAGACTGATGAAATACGGCACTTTAAACTGTAGCTGTTGTTAGTAACCGAGGAACGTAATAAACTAATGGACGTCTTTAGTGCAGCCAGATCAAACTAAACACATTATCATAACGCAACTCACAATTCAACAATTCTTCAAATTGATTGACAGCAAGCATTTACATTGTTTAAAAAAATAAATAAATACATAAATATATCAAAGATGACAACACGTATAAGTGAAGCACAGTATGGATAGGCATGCACATTACTTTAGTGTATTAGTTTGAAGATTATTTAAGACGGTCCTAAATCTGTTTTTTTTTTTTTTTTTTTTTAAAGGCCTAGGAATGCAAAGTGGATTTACAGCTAATATTCTAAACGTTATTTAATTTGGAAAGTTAGCAGAAGGATTGCTCAAGTGTTCATTTAACATCATGCTGCGCTACTCTCATGGAGGTTTAAACCTGTTCTCAGTCCATTAACTATACATCTGGCAGTTTTATGTATCCTGGTAAATTATGTTTTGACTTTCACAGAAACTTTTTGAATAAGCATGGATAGCAGTTCCTCTGTTGTTTTACGCGATTACAGGTTTGAATTCTGATGAGGCCCCTGCTGTCCATGATTCGCAATATAGCGGGGAAAAATTAGTCTAGCTTGCTGGTTGTGTAATATGACTACGATTACGATGATTAATCATTAAGATGATTACTCTCTCCACATGTCAAGCACAGTGATACTAATCATTCATTCATATATCCAATGAGCTCATGGTTGCTGATGAGGGCAGTTGGTACTTCCTTAAAGAGAGATACTTTGTCATGTGATTTTGCATGAGCAGCAGTTTGGTTTCAGGTGTCTCTGAGGAAGTAAATGCCAGCCCATATCCTCTCCAGTTGGTTCAGGTGTGGGCTTCTGTGAGCTGGTGGCAAAATGGGCAAATTGTTGTGAAAATGGAGGGAAACGAAAGAGAAAAGCATGAATGGTTAATAATCAAAACAAGACTGTGTTAACATTCTAAATTGGTGTT
The DNA here is from genome assembly GCA_030522415.1 of Channallabes apus. NCBI lineage: Eukaryota > Metazoa > Chordata > Actinopteri > Siluriformes > Clariidae > Channallabes > Channallabes apus. Next base: position 33,248,621 of record CM060108.1, on the reverse strand, counting down.
TTCATATATTATCTGCATTAAAGAAGCGTGTTCAATGCATATTATATTGTGTGTTAATTCTTACATGCTACTGCTAAGCATCAAGTTATTCAGAAAGCAATCTGACATTACTGTACATTTTGTAAACACAGGCAAAATACATTTTCAAGGTTTGAAGACACTTTTTTTAAAGGCTCAAAAGTCTTGTAAACATATGCCTCTTTTCCACTGCATAGAATGGCACGACACGGTTCAGTTCAACTCACTTCGGTTCGGCACAGTTTGGCTCGGTTTGCGCTTCCACTGCAGTGTAGTAACGCTTTAACGTGGGCGGGATTACTCACGCGCGGCGCCGCTACTGCCGTGACGTCATCGTAAACGTGCCACAAACACACACACAACAATGGAGCATATTGACGGCATGGTGTTCTTCATTCTCGGCATGTGGATGTTTTTAACAGCGAGACGAAGGAGTTTGTTTCAAAAGAGGCCGACGGTTAATACAAAAAGGTGCGTGCGATCCTTCTCTGGCTGTTTCTAAATATAGCGGTTCTGTTGTGTCTCGTGTCGCAAGTTCGGTGACGCAGTAATGACGATTTTCTCCGGCTAATCAGTGACCAGCCGTGTTTACACGTCACGTTTTGGTAACGGTTCGGCGCGCTTGGAACCTCGGCTGAGGTGGTACTAAAAAAAGGACCAGGTACCATGTACTGTTCCCAGTGGAAAACCCCCCAAAAGTGAGTAGAACTGAACCATGTCGTGTTGTACTATGCAGTGGAAAAGCGCCAATAGTTGAGAACCTGTGCCTCAGTGCGAAACCCTTCTGACTTATCACCTTTATCCTATGATGAGGCATTTCCCTCCTGATGGGAGTAGTTCCCTCCAGGATTACTGTGTGTTGTTAAAACCACATAAGAAAATTCTTCCTTAAGTTGTAGTAGTTGTTCTGAAAAGATATATTTTTATGTTTGTATAAATGTTGTATGCTGGAAATGTTTTAGAAATGATTTATTCTGTTAAAGTTGTGTGTAAATTAGCAATTTGTTGAATTTTCAAACCATCACACCCATTTTTGGGTCTAATCATCTGCCAGTTTCCACCCACTGGCCTGATCTCAAATGTCATACATCAGCTACCATCAGGGAAGGGTGAAGACTAACATGCTTCCCCTGAGACACATGAAGCCAGCCAGCTGTAATCAGTATAATAGTATATAGTTGCTGCCCTGAAACAATGGCTCAGTTTGATTTCTTTTGCTGAGTTATCACATGCTCTGAATGCAGTTCATATTGACTGACTCAACGAAATTGTGCATGCAAAAGGAGGAAAAAGTATATGCAGAATACTCACTGTTGCTGTGTGGATGAGGGGAAAGAATAAGCGTCAGGTACTGGCCAGTATTCTCAACTTTCATGAAGTTACAACACTGGAAGTGGGAAACTTGGATTAGTGATCCTTAATAAGCATTAATCTATCCGACTCATTAACGTAATAGCCATTATTATCAGTTCTTTACTAATTAGTCGCTGTGCTTCTCTTTCTAGAGTGGTTAAGGAAGAGATTTCTGATGACAACGCTAAGCTGCCCTGCTTTAATGGACGAGTGGTTTCCTGGGTATGTACCTGACTCAGCTGTATCATCTTTCCTGCATTTCCTTGCTATTCTTATTTCTGTTAGAAACAGAGAGTATACTGTATTGATGTGCATCTTATGCTTGCAAATCAAATGCAGGAATAAAATCACTATTTTGTTTCCTGAGCATTTTCATAGTGAATAAGTTGAATTTTAAGACTGCACCTAAAAATCTATAGTGAATTAATTCCAACCAAAAGCAGATGGGTCAAATGTGTTGAGTTTGGTTTGTTCCTATTGCTATCTCAGGAAGTGTTATCCTTGCCCTTGGCTTGCTCATCAGGGAAAACCTGATAATAATTTTTTTGCATATTTCTGACTAATTTCACGGATTTTCTTTTTAGTCTGTAAAGCTGCTTTGCGACAATGACCTCATTAAAAGCGCTATATGAATAAAACTTAATTGAATCGTATTAGAATAATTTACTTTACACTGAAGCATTCTGGTAGATCCAGCATTTTTGTGTCTTAGGCTAACCTTAAAGAGCTCTAAGTGTTTGTCTCGGTCTTTCACACGGAGTCTGAAACCCAGCCTGCACTAGAAGCTTCCAGTGAAAAGCATGTTCCCTAATCAAAAGGCCTGGATGAAACTAAACCCAGCGAGACAGAAACGCTATACCGGCATCAGGATATTTCATGTTCATTGGAGAGAGAGAGTGCACAATAGCACAGAATCCATTAACCCTATTAAAAGAGTTGGTCAGTGTGTGAGTTTTTTTTTGGTCCTCAGTCACTTAGCCAACTCTTTAAACTAATTTATTTTATGGTTTTAATCAGAATCTTTTAAAAGTAGTAGTGCTGTTAAATAATGTTATTCATTATTATTTTTAAAATGTTTTCATTATTATAAAAGTAAAGCTAAGCAGCGCTAACAGCCTCAGGGAACACCAAGTCATTTCTTGTATGCTGACAGCTACTGAAAGGCTGATTTATTTGTAAGTTTTTTTTTTCTCGCAGAGACACTGGATATTTGTGACCTGCAGCCCTGTCTTTGCAGTTGCTTATATTTTTAATAAGCACACACTCAAATAGCTGTCATGTACCATTAATATTTCAACCTACGATCACAAAAAAGAAATAATTTTATTCATTACATCCCCTATAGGTCATATGCCGTATGCCAAGAGTACACATCTGCACAAACGAGAGGAAGAACATGTTTTCTATTCTTTGTTCAACCCGTTACTTGAGTTGTTGAATTATTGGGTTAGACAAAGTGCTCATTTCTGTTTAGGACATAAATACTAATGTTTAAGTTCTGGACTAGGTTTTCCCAGGGTTTCATAGAAAGATACAACTTAACAATTGAAACGATGTCGACCATCAGATTTCATTCTGCTGCAACTGAAAGGAATACTGCAGTGTTTCCAGCCTAATAGTTATCCATCTGTTACTCATGTAAGATTACTACAAACAGTAATGACTGGGCAAAAAACAAGTATAACCCCTAATTACTCGAAATAACAAACACTGAAAGTCTAAGGGTAGCTATACCTGTCAGTATGGTTTTAAAAGACATGATTATGAGTTCAAAAGTACACTCACCCAGCTTCAAAGTTCTTCTGAGTTAGAGGAACAGTGGTCTGAAAATGAATCAATATAGGTGTAACATATTGTTTCCGTCATCACTCCACCATATTCAAAAGCATCCAGTAGTCAACCTGAACTAATCACTGGTGAGAGACAGTCACACACAGGATATTCTGTCTATTTTTTGGTTAAGTACTATTTACAGATGTGTGATGTTATGGTCAGTGTTGCAGCTCAAATATTCAATAGATAATTTATTCCCAGAAGCTTTTTTTTTATTTTTTTTATCACATCTTTGATTTCATGTTGTTTGTGTTTAAATGTGAAATGATTGTGTGCTATTCTTGAGAAATTACAAGCTCACTAAAGCTTTTTCCCTGGATCCAGGGAACATCTGGAAAGTGACTTTGCACATAGTAACCTTTTTCCATAGGTCTAATGAATGCTATTCGAATTTCAGTTTAGTACATATAGTTCAAAAGTTGCCTCAGTCTCCAGTGTATAAATGAAATCCCTGATGATATTACCTGGAAGCTCGACCTGCTCAGGAAACACAGGTTACACCTCAATAACATCTTAAACCTCTTTGTTCACCTACCAGCCAGCCTCCCATCTTCACATGGACTTTTAAAATGATATATTTATAAGGGCTGAAATTTCATTGATCTCAGATATTTCTTGTAGATGACAGATGACAAATATGTGTAAATGATACTATGAGCTGCCACGTTACATGGATGAGCTGACATACTAGTATTTGAACATTTAAATGAGCTTACGTTTAGAAATAACACAGTTTTATTTTTATTTTTAGCTTGTGTCCTCAGATGTTCCTGCAGCAGAACCTGCGCCACCTCCAGTGGAGGTCCGAGCTCCACCGTCACCTCCCCCTCCCCCTCTTCCTCCTCCACCAGCTGAGAGGACCGGGGGCATCGGAGACTCAAGACCTCCCTCATTCCAGTAGGCGTCTTCTCAAGCTCTCTTAGACCCTTTTACTTAAATATTGTTGACCCATGGATTTGTACCTGGCACACCAGCATGATCTCAGTCAACAGTGTTATTTAAAGTTAGTGCAACGAAGGTACAACTTTTGCAAGTATACACTCCAACTGTGCACCACTGTATGGGACATGGCCCACACATCTTCCTGGCACAACTTGCCTGTTTGCCAAAGTTGGCACAAATACATAAGTTAGTTAGTATAAGTGGGTAGGGATGTATTTCTTTCTTTTTTATTATCAGCAAGGTTTACAATTAACATTCAAAATACTAATAGTTAAATAGTTAAAATACAAAGTTATTTAATTAATTATAAATATTTTATTGTTATTGTAAATGGTTTTCCCTGTTGATTTCATGATCTTTTAGTTACTTAGATCTCCACAGTAAACACTCCACACACTAATAACAGTGTTGCCATGTTTTACTAATAACTTGCAGTCTTAAGATCATCTTTGATCATTGTACAGTTTATACATGTTACTTAAACTCCATGACATGAAATGAATGCATGTTTGTGTTTATTTGGTGCTGCAGTCCGAATGCTGCAGGCAGTGTGGAGACGCTGGATGAACAGACAGAGACTGAGTCTGTCGTGTCCTTCAGGAGAGAGAGGCCTCGCCACAGAGAGAGCATGGAGCACGGTGAGATATGTCCTGTGTCTTTTAGCTTGTCGGATATAAACCGTTGATGTGAATTTTAGGAAAAAAATAATTCACTTCAATCTTATACGTGTCTTCTTTTTTTTTCTCTTCTTCTTCTTTTTCTTTAGGGTCACGTATGAATGGTCAGTCACGTATGGAGAGGCACTTGGCAGGTTACGAAAGTGCCACTACAGTCATGAGCAGTGAACTAGAAACTACCAGCTTCTGTGATTCAGATGACGATGACACCATGAGCAGGTACGAAGCAGAGGAATAAATGAAGAATGACGCATGTTACACTTCTTAAAAACTAAAACTAATGAATTGGTACAACTTTTAAATGCTTGTGTTGTGTGTGATTTCTGTTCTCTGTATGCCTGATGCTTAGGGTTAATTTTCTGTGCAGGTTTAGTAGTTCAACCGAACAGAGCACTGCCTCTAGACTGCTAAAGCGACACCGCAGGCGCAGGAAACAACGTCCTCCAAGGCTGGAGAGGGTACTCCTCACTTTTATCCTCAGATTCCTAGATCTGAGTTTTTTTGCTTTTCTGTTTTTCTTATTTTATATTACTTTTGCAGGCATCATCTTTCAGCAGTGTGACAGACTCAACCATGTCGCTGAATATCATCACAGTCACCCTCAACATGGGTTAGTAGGTTTTAGTTTATTCAGATTAATGCCATTTTTCTTTTTGGGACAAATGTGTTTCTTATAGTTTTATCACCCAGTTTTTTATGGTTCAATTATAGTAATGCATATTACTATGCAGATGTTTCCTGAAGGTGTTTACTGGTCACCAGGAGCCTGTCTGTATATTTATTTAGTTGTCTGTGTGTATATGTTTAACAGAGAAGTATAATTTCCTGGGCATCAGCATTGTGGGACAGAGTAATGAGCGAGGAGATGGAGGCATCTATATTGGCTCCATAATGAAGGGCGGAGCAGTGGCTGCTGATGGGAGAATCGAGCCTGGGGACATGCTGCTACAGGTAAGAGAGAAATTGTGTGTGTGTGACAGAGGGAATGAGAGGAGGGGAATATTTGAAATTAGGTATAGGTGTGACTAATCACCCAAAGATAAGCCCTCTTTGGGTTATTGTTTTAAATGATTATGGGATTGTATTACAGTACATGCAAAGAAACAGGACTGGTTTTGGGTGGGTGTATGTGAGGTCACATGCCGAGCACTATATTAGGTACACTTACTTATTCGCACAATTATTAGCCACTTGTGTGGCAGCAGGGCAACGCATAAAGGAGTTTTGTTTTTATGGGTTCATGGAGGCAAAGTAATGGTGTGGGGAATGTTTCCGTGGCACACTGTGGGCCTGTTAATACCCATCAATCAACACTAGACTGTCACAGCCTGTTTCAGTATTGTTACTCACCATGTACTTCCCTTTACGGCCACTAATTTACCCAGTTCCCAATAGATATTTTAGCATGATAATTCACCATGTCACAAAGTAAAAGTCATAAATTGGTTTCATGAGCATGACAATAGGTTCTTCAATGGCTTTTTCAGTCACTTCATCTGAACCTAGTAGAACACTTTTTTGGGTGTGCTACAAGGGGATATTCACAGCATGATCTGTGTATCTGAAAAGTCTGCAGGAATTGAATGGTGTAAGCATGTTAGAGAATGTCAAAGGAACATTTCTAACATCCTGTGTAATCTATGCTATGAAGAATTTGCATTGTTTTAAGAGCCAAGGGAGGTCCTAACCAATATTGGTGCAGTGTATAATATAAATAGAATTTTCAACTCTGTAAGATAAGAAATATAGATGAAAGTAAATGGCCTAAATGCGTCTATGTAATGAAATTTGAGCATATAGATGTGTTTGGTAAATGTGTTATAAATAGCCAGCTCTGTGTAGAAAGTGGTTTAATGCTATTATACAGAATTAATGTGAGGTTGTTTTTTTTTATTTCACAGGTGAACGATATTAATTTTGAGAACATGAGCAACGATGATGCTGTCAGAGTTCTACGGGAGATTGTGCATAAACCAGGGTAAGGCATCTAACCGTTGTTAGTATTGAAGACGCATTAATGTGTAGCGTTACATGGCTTATGTGTTTCCTAAATGCATTTCAGGCCCATCACTCTGACAGTGGCTAAATGTTGGGACCCCTCACCTCAAGGCTACTTTACACTACCACGTAGTGAGTCATTTCAAATTCAATTTATAATTGAATTGCATTAAATTATGTGATTTTATGAGGATCAGTTTACCTTGTATTGCATGTTGATTGCATTTGTTGCTTAGCACATCAGCTTGGCAGGAAGTACATAAAGAGAGAAGAAATGCTACCTGAAGTAAGAGGTTTCTTGTTTCCACTCTTTTTACCAGACGAGCCAATTAGGCCGATAGACCCTGCGGCCTGGGTCAGTCATTCAGTAGCCATGACAGGAGCATACCCACCTTACCCAGGCAGTACAATCACATCCAGCTCATCTGTCACTGAGACTGAACGTATGTATATGCAATATCTAAACTCTTTTCATGTTAGTTGATATCTTTTCTTTTTGTTTGTCAGATTTTTCTCAATTTCTTTAATTCTAAAACGTGTTTTCTGCCAATGTATTCTGATCCCCCTTATTTATTTAAACTAATGACTTTGTGTCTCATGCTGCTCTCTTTGTAATTTATTGATAGGTTTTGATGAGTTTAACCTATCTCTTCACTCTGATATGGCATCTGTGGCAAAGGCCATGGCCTCTCCTGAGTCAGGTCTTGAAGTGAGAGACAGAATGTGGCTAAAGATCACTATCCCTAATGCCTTCCTGGGTAAGGAACATGTTTCTAATTAGATCTTTATTTTTTTTCTATTTCTGTATTAGAAAACAAATGGGACCGTAGGAATAAAATTGAGTTTAGATTCTTTGTTTACTACTAGTTAGAGACACTACTTGCTTGTGTTGGATAAGCAAGGCCAATTTAACAGGCTCAGTAGACAATGATGATATGGTGTGTGTCCAGGCTCGGACGTGGTTGAGTGGCTCTATCATCACATAGAGGGCTTTCAGGATCGCAGAGAGGCTCGTAAATATGCCAGTAACCTCCTGAAGGCTGGTTTCATTAGACATACTGTCAATAAGATCACTTTCTCAGAGCAGTGCTACTACATCTTTGGAGACTTCAGTGACTGCGAGAACTGTGAGTGTGACACTTTTTGGTTTCCGGAAACAGAATGGTTAATAATATGTTTATTGTGAAATACAGAACTATTGTTTTAAATCTGTGATCCTACTTGGAAGAGAAATGTTGTTGATACTATACGTATAATATAATTTGTAAGAAAAGCATTGATAATTTCTCTGTTCTATTCTTAAATCACAGACATGGCCAACCTGTCCCTCAATGATAACGATGGTTCCAGTGGAGCTTCAGACCAAGACACACTGGCCCCTCTGCCATTACCAGGGGCGACACCGTGGCCCCTTCTCCACACTTTCCCGTACCAGTACCCACACCCATATTCGAGCCAGCCCCCACCATACCACGAGCTCTCCAGCTACAGTTACGCCCCTGGCAGCACGGGTAGCCAGCACAGCGAGGGTGAGAATATTCATCTCTAAACTGTTTGCACATCTTTGCTGTCTGACTGTGGATGTATGCGTTTTAATGACTTATGGGTTCATCTACTTTTATTTCTGCAGGGAGTCGGAGCAGTGGCTCCACTCGGAGTGAGGGAGAGCGGAGGAGGGGTAGTAAAAGTGGCAGTACTGTGGCTGGCAGCACTCGTGACGACAAATCACCCAATGGTGGTGGAGCTGACTCGCGCTCAGGCAGTGGCAGCGAATCTGAATACTCGGTGCGTAGCAGCCTAAGGAGGGACCATGGCTCAGCCACACCAAGTGAGCACAGTCATGCTAGTCAGCGCTCACATCATCGGGCACCACCCCCACACCTCGCTCCATATCCACCTGGCATTCCCATTCCATACAACCCAATGATGGTAATGATGGTACCACAGCACCCACATCCACACCCAACTCTGGGAGCTCCTCATCCTCAGACAGCTGGCACAGCGCTACACCCAGGCATGCCTCCACCCGGTAATCCTGGAGGACCTCCTGGAGCTCCACCCACACGTGACCTGGCCTCTGTCCCACCCGAGCTCACAGCCTCCAGGCAGTCTTTTCACCTGGCTATGGGAAACCCCAGCGAGTTCTTTGTGGATGTCATGTAGGGAAAGTTTACACAGGATAAGCGTATCTGTGTGGGACGGATGAGTGAACCAGTGAGTGCTTGAATTAATGAATGAAACCTCTATGGGACTGAATCATGTAATAACTGAGCCGCATTCAGTGAGCGACTGAGGTGTAACACTTGGTATTGCTGCAGGATAGCTCTTTATAGTTGGCATCTATCCTTGCCAGCAGGAACAGGGTTTCTGTATAAAGCCGGACGTCTTGCACAACTCAGATTTAGCACATCAAGTAATTTTTAAGTCACTCCAACAATCTATGACAGGGTCTGGCCTCCCTAAATGCGCTGTCTTCTTTTTTTTTTTTCCTCAATAAAACACCTCTAAACATTTCCTGACACTTTCTTTCCTGCAGTTATTTATGAAATGATGCAGGGAGCACTATACTCTGATTATTATAGGAAAATATCTGAGGCCTCTTTATATCCTATGAAAATATTTGCCTTGGCAAAACCCATCCTTCCCAAACACTAGTTCTTTTGATCTCTAAATGTGTGTTTTGGAATTCTGCATAAACTACCTGCAGAGGTGTGTTTTTTCCTTGTTTAAATAGTGCAGATTGTGAGAATCATGTTTTCCATTACTTTTCAAAGAACAACAAGCAGACAATTTAACTAGTATTTTTTTTTTTTAACAGAAAAAAATCTATAAAGGATTCTGGATGTTTTTGGTAAGGCAGCTATGAAGTGGTATTAGTAAGTTGTATTTTCCCAAATCCTTGCAACCATGAGCTTTCACGGCTAAAATATTTAAATGGAAGTGGAAGCTTTCTTCCATTATGGCAACTAGTACTGAAGGTTCTTTACAGTTCTGCACAGTTTACTGTCCTTTACAGTACACCTTTTTCAGTGTGTTAAATCCATTAATAAATGATAGACTAATGTGAAACAGGGTTTGAACTGCAGGATTATAAAACAGTCTTTGATGGTCATTTTCTCTGATACTGTGGACTAAAGTGGGCTGAAGAATAATCATGGTAAGAAAAGTTTACCATCAAACACAGCTGCATATGTTGGCAGAATAGAGTTGTGGTACGGCCAGTGGTACTCGGAGAGGGAGAAATAATGCCAAAAATGGTACTCATGCTGGGTAGAACAGACAGTTTTTAATACTTTACATAATTCACATTTCTACTTATTTTTGTTGTTTGTAGACTGACAAACATAATCATTTTTGTATGAATGAATATATGGATATAATCAAAGCATACAGGTGCTAAATGAAGATTAAACAGAACAGTGCCACTTTTGGTGCCATGTTGTTTATTGTCACATTTGTGTTTCTTACTCAAAATAAATTTGTAATAGACGAGAACATTCTGTATTGAAACTTCTTTTTTCAAATGTACAGATTGTATATGCCTCACATTCACACGTAATCCTATTACATGTATATGTTACATGACTTCCTAAAAATCCAATATTTAAACTAAATGCAATGTAAACATTTAGCTGACATAATGTCTACTTTATATATCTTTATCTTTTTTGCTCATTGTGTTGCTTTTTCTATGGTCTATGTAACAACTTGTGTTAGTGTTTAGATTTGTATTAATATTTTAAAGCAATCTTATTTTATTTGATTATTCTGAGATCTGGTAAAGGGCTGAAGGTCAATCTTTTCCTGACTTTGCATATTTTTGCCAATACACAGATTGCCTGTTATTAGACATAATTAGATGTGACTATGTGGGTACATGATGCTCTGGGATGAACTGGATTCCATCCAGTATATATTCCCATTATGTGCTCAAAGTTCTCAAGATACGCTCTGGATCCACTGCCATGCTGATCAGGATAAGTCAGTTACTGAATATGAATCAGTCAAGAGGAAATCCATTTTTATGTCAAAGTCCTTCTGCTATAAGTGGCCACTCATGATGTAGCTGATACCCTACACACTTTAGAATTCTGGGACGAAGTCAACAAGAGTTGAGACAGCTGGTGATAGCCTTATGCACAAAGGAGAAAGGGGAACTATTAATACTGTGGTGGGCACTCTGTGCTTTTTAGCAGCTGTCCAATGTGGCTTGTAGGGCTCAGTAAACAGGTACATATAGTATATATTTAATGCACACTGTGTATGTGTATGTATGTGTATGTATATATATATAAATATATATATATATATATATATATATATATATATATAAACTTTTTGATTTATTTTAGTTCTTTTCAAAAAGTGAAACTTGTATTATATAGATTCATTACACACAGACTAATATATTTCTTTTAATTTTGATTATTAGGGCTTACAGCCAATAAAAACCTAAAATCCAATACCTCAGAAAATTTTAATATGTATAAATGTGTGTGTGTGTGTATATATATATATATATATATATATATATATATATAAAGATTAACACAGAACATGTACAGCGCACTCAATACTGGGTCTGAGCTCCCTTTGCATAAATTTCTGCAGCAATGCGCCGTGGCATGGAGGTGATCTGTCTGTGGCACTGCTGAGGTGTTCTGGAAGCCCAGGTTGCCATGAAGTCCGGCAGCTCTTCTGCATTGTTGCATCTGGTGTCTCACATCATCTTCTCTACAATAAGGTTGGTCGTTTGCTGGCCAATCAAGCACAGGGATACCATGGTCCTTAAACTAAATTAAATAAACACTGGAAATATATCAGTCTATGTGTAATGAATTTATATTATATAAGTTTCACTTATTTCAGTTTAGTTGATTCACTTTTTCAGGTAAAATAAAAACAGTTAAAACAAAGTCACTCTGGAACTGAAATGTGTATGACTATCTGATACAAGGTTCAGTGGTCCTTATGGACAGTTTACATACAAACATGGTGACTGAGTGGTTATGGAAGATTCTGTTCTCCTGTGTGGAAGGTCATAAGGGAGGTAACTCTGATTCTGATAACTCCATAGTTTTTGGATTAATTTTTTTACAGTAAATAAAAACACCCATGAGTGGAGTTACTCATATCCTGTACAGTTTCTATTCAGATTTATAAATATTCATAAGCTCAAATAATGCCCACTATCCTAATTCATTGTAGTTACGGTTAGTAGAATACTTTTTCGGTTTCGTATATGGTCTTTCATCTCCCATGCAATCCTCTAATCACAGATTTTCAAATACAGTGTGAGATTTGGTCTGAATCCCCATAAGCCATCTAGTGGACAAATAGTGCACTACATTATTCGCTTGGGTGCGCTCAGCCATGTGGGTCTCTCGCTTCTGAGAATTTTCATTAGTTTCATAAAACCAAATCCCCAAGACCCCCCTGGAGTAATTCCACCACAGCATATTATTTAAACACAGTATTATTATTTTTTCTATAAAAGTACTAGTTACATTAGTTTCGGTACAGTGGGAAAGTAAGGTTAAAGGTAAGAAGTAAGTTTACTTTGGGCCATTAATAATTGTTTAGATCTTTAAATGAATTGCACCTATTGAATGTCCACTAATACTGCCGTTAATTAAATGTTGAGTCTCAGCAGGAATGTGTTTATGTCATGGTTTATGTCCATTAACGGTCATTACAATATCTCGCGTCCTCCTTCCAGCTCCGCCCACTCCGTATTACGTCATGTCATATCGTTTGAAAAGCCTTTTCCTCCGTTATGCGAACATCATGTTATGTGCCATGATACATATTTAAGTTTATTCTCTAAGACACATCACCATGCATAAACATCGTTTCCCCCAAAAAAACATTTATTCACATTACTGCCATTATTCCCTGCATTCAGGATTCGGTGTGCTGATTAAAAGCTCATTACAGAGTCATTTTGAAAATATGATAGATGTTGATAAATTTGATTATGCAAAGAAAAAAAAGGCGAGTGCTTGAAATGTTTTCAGTTAAATGACAATTCAAAGTCTAAAAGAATTAGATTTTTTTAATAACGTTCAATTCTACTGTATTTATATATATATATATATATATATATATATATAGATATAGATAGATAGATAGATAGATAGATGTACACTAATCAGCCATAAAACTATGACCACCTGCCTACTATTGAGTAGGTCCCCTTCCCTTTTGCCACCATAGCAGTGATGCACTGTGTGTTCTAAAACGTTTCTCTAACAAAAAAGCATTAACCCTTTCCTCAATTTGAGCTGGATCAGACCAGGTCCTGACCACTGCAGACCAGGAACATCAACAATAGCTGCCATTATGGAGTTGCTCTGACCCCGACCCAAACCTCTAGCCATTATAACTTGTCAAAGTCACTCAAATCCTTATGCTTGCCCATGTTTTGTGCTTCCAACCATGGGCGTAAATTTCATTTAACAGTAGGGCGGGACAATAAATATAAAATTTCTCATGAGCAATTTTTGAAGGGGACACATATAATACAGTCAAATTGTACTTATAAAGATATGTCCCCACAGTGAAAAACTTTGCTTCTATCATTATTATTGTAGTATGGAGACTGCGCCATTATGGTTATTTTCAAAGTTTTTCTCAGGTTCAATGACAAAGCAGATTTTTCAAAAACTATTTATTGCATTGTTTATGTTGTTTACAGTCAAGCCATCAACATACAATAAAATGTAAACATGAGATCTAAACTAAAAACTGTGCTCCCTGTGCTGGTGCTGGCAATATCTTCTCTTTGTTCTGCTGTCTCCGGCTCCCTCCCTGGTTCTGAATCTGCCCCTTCCTCTACTCTCACTGTCTCAGAACAGACTGACTCCTGAAGCAGAAAAAATGCAGGAAAAGATGTTTTCCATACTCATAATAACTAACTTGTTTACATTACACTTGTTAAATTGAAAGATCATACTGTAAATTGGTGAGCCTATTACTTTCTACTAAACAGCCACAACTCCGAAAACATTAAAGAAATTGTTCACCCCCCAAAAAATAAATTTTTAATCTGTCATTATCCCTTCAATAAAAGCACCACACTTACCTGACACTGTACATCTGATTGACCCTGGTCGACCTGTCCCTCAATAATTTCTCTCTCCTTTGCCTGTGATTGATATTGTGACATTAGTATTTTCATAAGCACCCATTCTTAAAGCCAAATTGCCTTAATATGTGAACGTGTAGTACTTACTTGGTGTTTAGGTCACTGAAAAATGATCTTATGTCCATTTATCTATGACACTGCAAGGCAAGTTTATTTATACTGTAGCACATTTCAAACACAATGGTCATTCAAATTGCTTTACATAAAGAAAGTAAAACTATCAAAAAATAAACACAACAATAAAAACAAGGAATTAAAAAAAGGTTTAAAATTGTATTTAAAATTAATTAAGACACTTAGAACAGAATGGATATTGATTATACAAAAAAAAATACAATTCGGACTAGGCACAGTGCTCATTTAGTAACTGTACAGCTAAATAATATGCTAATTGTGGCCGTTAATGTTATTTTAACATTATGCCAAGTCGTCATAAATAAAACGGCGTTTATCTTGTTAGTTGCAGTGCACTATGTAAACAAGCTATTGTAAAAAAGCTAACGTTAACTATATAAGTAATAATTTAATCGCTAATACAGAAGATTCATGGGAAATTACATCGGTAATCAGCATTTTTGCTGCAACTAATTTATGAATTAATCTGCATCATCTACATTTAAAATGTTTATTTACAGTGAATAAAATACCCTAATTACTGGAGTTCAACATTAATTGAGGCGCAGCCACACACCTGACCTGAACTGGGAAAGCAGGAGTCAGTGGGACAAACCACTGTGAGGAAGCAGAGGGGGAAGGGGAGGGGAACCCAACTGTTTCTAAATGCATTTTTTGCGGGGTTTTTTTTTCTACTTACACAATTATCTTAGGTATACATACATAGAATTTTCACAATAGAGAATGCGTTTTTTTTTTTGGGAGGGGGGGCGGGGGGGGGGGACAACCCGCGGATTGGGGGGGGGGGGGGGCATGTCCCCTCCGTCCCCCCCGGGATTTACGCCCCTGCTTCCAACACATCAACTTCAGGAAATAGTTCCATTTGCTGCTTAATTTATCTTTCCCCATTAATTGCCCATAGTGTGTGAGTGAGTGTACCGCCTAGTGCCCTAAGCCTCCTGGTATAGGCTCCAGGCCCCCACGACCTTGAATACAGGATAAAGTAGTATAGACAGTGTGTGAGTTAATGTGAGAAAGGCCAACTTGTAAAGGATAGACTTCTTCTTTGTCTTTCGGCTGTTCCCTTTCAGAGGTCGCCACAGCGAATCATCTGCCTCCATCTAACCCTATCCTCTTCATCCTCTTCTCTCACACCAACTAACTTCATGTCCTCTCTCACTGCATCCATAAATCTCCTCTTTGGTCTTCCTCTAGACCTCCTGCCTGGCAGTTCCAACCTCAGCATCCTTCTACTGATATATTCACACTCTCTCCTCTGAACATGTCCAAACCACCTCAATGTGGCCTCTCTGACTTTATCTCCAAAACATCTAACATGGGTTGTCCCTCTGGTAAACTCATTCTTGATCCTATCCATCCTTGTCACTCCCAAAGAGAACCTCAACATCTTCAGCTCTGCTACCTCTAGCTCTGCCTCCTGTCTTTTCTTCAGTGCCACTGTCTCTAAGCCATAGAGCATTGCTGGTCTCACCACTGTCCTGTACACCTTTCCTTTCATTCTCGCTGATACTCGTTTATCGCACAACACACCTGACACTTTTCTCCACCCATTCCAACCTGCCTGTACTCGTCTCTTCACCTCCTTTGAACATTCTCCGTTGCTCTTGACCGTTGACCCTAAGTACTTAAAATTCTGCACCTTCTTTACATCTGCTCCCTGTAGCCTCACTGTTCCTCTTGGGTCCCTCTCATTCACACACATGTATTCCGTCTTGCTGCGGCTAACCTTCATTCCTCTGCTTTCCAGAGCGTACCTCCACCTCTCCAAATTTTCCTCCACCTGTTCCCTGTTCTCACTACAAAGCACAATGTCATCTGCAAACATCATAGTCCATGGAGACTCCTGTCTAACTTCATCTGTCATCCTGTCCATCACTAGAGCAAACAAAAAGGGGCTTAGAGCCGATCCTTGATGCAGACCCACATCCACCTTGAACTCTTCTGTCACACCTACAGCACATCTTACCACTGTCTTACAGCTCTCATACATGTCCTGCACCACTCTAACATCCTTCTCTGCCACTCCAGACTTCCTCATAAAACACCACAGCTCCTCTCTCGGCACCCTGTCGTACGGCTTCTCTAAATCTACAAAGTCACAATGCAACTCTTTATTACTTTCCCTGTACTTCTCCACCAGCATCCTAAAACCAAATACTGCATCTGGTGTACTCTTTCTAGGCATAAAACCATATTGCAACTCACAAATTCTCACCTCTGCCCTTAACCTAACTTCCACTACTCTTTCCCACAGCTTCATTGTATGGCTCATTAGCTTTATACCTCTGTAATTGCCACAGCTCTGCACATCTCCCTTGTTCTTAAAAATCGGCACCAATACACTTCTCCTCCATTCCTCTGGAATCCTCTCATTCTCCAAGATCTCGTTAAACAAACTAGTCAGAAACTCTACTGCCACCTCTCCTAAGCACTTCCATATACTGCCACTCCCTGTACTCCTGTCTACTCTCTTCAGTCCTCTCAGTGTCCCACTTCTTCTTAGCTAGCCTCTTTCCCTGTATACACTCCTGGACTTCCTCATTCCACAACCAAGTCTCCTTGTCCCCTTTTCCCTTACCTGATGATACACCAAGTACCCTCTTACTTGTCTCCCTGATCACATTGGCTGTAGTTGTCCAGTCAACTGAAAGCATCTCCTGACCACCCATAGCTTGTCTCAACTCCTCCCTAAAGACTACACAACATTCTTCCTTTCTCAGGTTCCACCACTTTGTCCTATGCTCTGCCTTTGTCTTCTTCACCTTCCTCACCACCAGGGTTATTTTACACACTATCATTCTGTGTTGTCTGGCTACACTCTCCCCTACCAACACCTTGCAGTCACTGATCTCTTTCAGATTACAACGTTGACACAAAATGTAGTCCACCTGAGTGCTTCTGCCTCCGCTCTTACCTGTATATGTCACCCTATGTTCCTGCTTCTTCTGGAAGAAAGTATTTACTACTGCCATTTCCATCCTCTTTGCAAAGTCCACCACCATCTGTCCTTCTACATTCCTGTCCTGAAGACCAAACCTGCCCATCACATTTTCATCCCCTCTGTTCCCTTCCCCAACATGTCCATTGAAGTCTGCACCAATCACAACTCTCTCACCTCTGGGGATGCTCTGCATCACTTCATCTAACTCACTCCAGAATTTCTCCTTCTCTTCTAACACACATCCTACCTGTGGAGCATAATCACTAACAACATTGAGCATCACACCATCAATTTCCAGCTTCATACTCATCAACCTGTCTGATACTCTCTTCACCTCTAGAACATTCCTAACAAACTCCTCTTTCAGGATAACTCCTACTCCATTTCTTTTCCTATCCACACCATGGTAAAACAATTTGAACCCTGATCCTAAGCTTCTAGCTTTGCTACCTTTCCACCTGGTCTCCTGGACACACAGTATATCCACCTTCCTTCTCTGCATCATATCAACCAACTCTCTTCCCTTCCCTGTCATGGTCCCAACATTCAAGGTCCCTACTTTCACTCCTAAACTCTTGCCTTTCCTCTTCTCTGTCTGCTTTCGAACACGCCTTCCTCCTCTCCTTCTTCGACCAACAGTAGCCCAATTTCCACCGGCACCCTGTAGGTCAACAGCACTAGTGGCGGTCGTTGTTAACCAGGGCCATGACCGATCCGGTATGGAAATTATATTTCTGATTCGCTTCATTGATTTGGCAAATGTTTTACGTCGGATGTCCTTCCTGACACAACCGTCTGCATTTATCCAGACTTGGGACTGGCACAAGAAGACACTGGATTGCGCCCCCCTATGGTTGCATTTTGTAAAGGCTAGACAATTGGGTCAAATAAAACTGGACATACCAAAAATGATCCAAGGGAGATAAACTGGTGAACTGGCCAAGGTTTACTGATGCACATGGGGAGTGAAGGCTGGCCCATGTGGTGGGATCCAATGGAAGAGCTACTGAAGCTCAAATTGAGGAAAATGTTAATGGTGGTCCCAATAGAAGGGTATCAGATGAGATCATTACTGTTTTGGTAGCACAAGGAGACCTATTCAACATGCAGGTGATCATAATGTTATGACTTGATCGGCGTATACTGTTTATTCATTTAGCTTTAATTCATTTTGGGATCAGTGCAACTTCAGAGCCACGGTCTGGCCCCGCCCAACTTCCGGTACAAGAGCTCCTATAGTATCGGTGTATCTTGCTAGGATAAGATAGACTTTTAATAAGACTTGTACGTAATATTGCTTTGGTATATACTGTATGTAATGCGACTGAAGCTAAATAAAGGCTTCGATTAATCGCACTGCATCTGTGTGAGTTTATATAAAACACAGCAAGGAAGCAGAATCCTTTAACAATTCGTCCGTGTTAGTGTTCACATTAATCGACCAGATACATTCTTTCGGTGCTACTCTCCAATGACGACAAATAAAAAAGTAAAAAAACCAACAACACGCAAACGATTTAAAAAAGTTGGTAGCGGTCAGTATATACATCTATAGGTAGAGGTAGTGATGGGCATGGCGACGAAACATGACGTATCTTTATATGCGCATGCGCAGTAAGTCTCACACGTATGACAAAATAATAGGAAGAATTTACAACCGCCAGCCTTTCCAAGTTCATTTAAGTTGTCATTTGTACGCTTGCCGTCTTCAGATATCTGCAGCAGTTTATCGTGAGTGTCTTGAGAGTCACTTCCGTTTCCAAACAAGGTAAATAAACTCTGTTATTTTTCAAGGCTAAAGGCTAATCATGCTGGTGCGTAAAGTGACTCAGAATGCGGCGCTGTGTAACGCTGTGCTCCGACTGCCCCAGTCCGTGTCAGGGTGAGTCCATTACTGGGATTATACTCATTACATGTATTAATATTTTGTTGTTGTTTAAGATAGCCTGCATGTTCTGCTATCCTGTTTATCAGGACACCGCGCCAGACAGGAGCTGTTGTAGCTGTGCAAGGTCTGCGTCGATATGTTAGCCAGAGCGCCGAGGTAAGGATCTCTCTCTCTTTTTTATTAACGTCAAATTTAAATTTCACACGCTTTTATAAAAGTAAAATCTATATCAATAATAATAATATACACCCCATGAAGGGAAAAGCTTGTCATCTTGGCATGAGTTGCATGTCCTGCAAACGCCACTTGGAGGCGCGAGGAATCTGGGGCAAAGTTCACCTCCAGTTTCCATAACCACTGGCAATAAGAAGCCGTACACAGCCGGTGCTTTGAATGACATGTAATAAAGATACGCTCTCAAAGTGGGTGGGAGACAAGTAAAAGAGAGAGGGAGAGGAGTGGAAAGGACTTGGTGTCCTTGCCATTGCTCTCTGGTTCACTGGGCAGCCTGTGAGTGTCACGTTGTTTGCTTGTCTGTATTTAGACCATGTGTGAAGTCATGGGATTTGTAAACCTGCATGACTTTGCCACTAAGAAGCATTAGCTAAGCCAACATTCACAATGTAAATGTATAAAGGAAGATGGACTTTCAGAAATGATTTACTGACACTGCTTACACTTTATCCACTACCGCACACACTTCTCTTCACCTGCACTTTCCTGCCAACATGGAAAGGTGAGTGTGCTTCGTCTAAGACGTGAGGCCAGCCTAACATGTTTTTTCACCTGCTGAGTCACAGTTGAGCATAACGTCCGATTTGACCTGGTTGTAGAGTTAAGCTGTAGATTAGCTCATTTCCTTCACCTGGATTGTTTCGGGCACAGAATGCCTTGACTTGAATTTGGATCTGAAAGGAAATATTCATGAAAGTGCTACCTGATTGGTAGGTTGAACAGCTTTCAGAAGCTCTTAATAACAGAAGCAGCGTTAGTCAAAAATAGACTGGACAGATCTTTTTGGAGCTGATCTGGGACACTTTAGGAACACCTCACTAACGTGAGTATGTCACTGTCTTATCACTCTCACTCTTTGTCTCTCTCTCACCCACACACACACACACACACATGCATGAGCTCACTGGCAGCTTCTAGATGCCCATGATTGGCTAAAGTCTCTGGGATTGACAAGGACACGGACAGTTTTGCTCCCTTGGCTCCTCGTCTTGGAAGAGCGTAGCATGCCTGGGATTCAGATGATGTGTCTAATGCTTTTATGTTTCCTATCTATTTCTTCCTCTGTTTTTTTATGCTAATTTCTGTCTTTCAATTCATAGGCAGTATTGGAGAAGTCAGCAGCCAGCAGTGATGTTGGCACCAAGGCTGAAAGAGTGGACAAGAAGGCTGTCACTATGGTACGTGTCTGTTCCTCCACACTGATTTTTAGAATGTTCATGCTTTTGAAAAATAACATTTCTTTTCTCTTGTTAAGGAGTCAAAATCCTTTGCAGTGAACATGTTTAAAGGGCAGATCAGTACTTCACAGGTGTTCCCCTTTCCCACAGGTAAACTAAATTTCTGTTCTTGCTATGTTTTCATGTAGTGTATTCATGCACTAGTATTGTCACTGTCATTTTTTTAAGCATTATAAAGTGATACTAGTCATTCATTGTATTCATATGTTTCAGTGCTGAATGAGGAGCAGTCTGAGTTTCTGAGGGAGTTGGTTGGACCTTGTTCAAAGTTCTTTGATGTGAGTTCTGTTTCATGTTTTCATGTTCAACCACTGTACTTTATATTTTGCATGTTAGTATTTATCTTTGTACATGTTACAAATACTGTAGGAGGTGAATGACCCAGCTAAGAATGATCAACTAGAGAAGGTAGAAGACAAAACCATGGAGGGGTTAAAGGAGATGGGAGCTTTTGGCTTGCAGGTACCTGCTGATCTTGGTGGCGTCGGCCTCAATAACACACAGGTGAGAAGAAGACAGTCAAGGACGTTGACAAATAAGTAGTGTTACCAAGGAGCCAGAAAGAATGAGTGTCAGATGTAATGTTACAGATTTTATTTATTTCTATATAAATATTAAATATTGTTATACATATTTATCTAATTTAAAGAAGATGCATTTATATATATTCATATTAGGGCATTGATTTTACTACATTTTTACTGTGTGTAAGTTTAAACAAATAAAGGGGGAAAAGTATTAAACTATTTTACATTTATGAATTGGAATCAGAGAAGCATTGTGATTAGTCTACTGAGCCAAAATGGCAAGAAAACAAGAAAGAAAGTCTGAGAGGAATTTCTGTCTGTGACTTCAGTATGCCAGGCTGGTGGAGATTGTGGGCATGCATGACCTGGGCGTGGGCATCACTCTTGGTGCACACCAGTCCATCGGTTTTAAAGGTATTCTCCTCTTCGGGAACAAGCAACAGAAGGAGAAGTACCTTCCCAGGCTGGCTTCAGGTGAGAATGGAACAGCAGCTACACTGCCCGGTCAAATCACACACACATTTAATATTTCTTTCAGCCAACTTTAGATTTGATTACACTGTGCAATGTGTTCTGCCATAATTGTGGAAATGTAGTTAGTTGTGCATACGTGCATGCATGATGGGTGCCTTACATATCCTGTGCTTGTTTGGTGCGTAGCTTTTGCACGTCCTCAGAAATGAATACAGTGCGCCTGTGCAGGTCTGCAAGATGCAATCTGTGTATAAACTGTAAGGTGAGCGTAGTCAGAAGGCACAGCAAAAATGCCTCAAAAGCTCCCCCACCTGTATGTGTTGTTACTGCTGCACGATGACAAATAAGGGTGTCAAAACAGTTGGTGGGAGGTGAGTACTGTTTTAAATATAGAATTGGAAATTATGCTCAAATGTCTCCATGTTTGTTTACTTTTTGCAAAACTGTCTGAGAGTCTGGTGTGCCCTCTGTTGGAATTCTCCTGCAATGTGCATTGTGTATAATCAAGTGTGTGAACCAAAGCTCTCAGGAAGTTACTGGTTGACAACAAAAACACGTGGTTTAACAGCAAGTATGTTTCTGCCTTAACACTGTCTACATGTGCATCGCTTCGTGCACTTCCTTTGTTACCCTGACGCGCATTTCATTCTAAAATAGGGTAAATCTGAACTCATCAGCCCATATCATCATTTTCCATTGCCCCGTCCAATTTTTATGCTCCCTAGCAAATTTAAGCTTTTTTTTTTCTGATTACCCTAAAAAAAATTTTGTGTGTTGGACAGTTCTTGATCCAAGCCAAGTCATTCCCCTAGTTGTTTTCTTCTTCGTACGTCGCTTGAAACATCCGGGATGAATTGATGCATCTAAGATCAGATCATCGCGCTAATTAAGATCTGGCTAAGTTGGTTCTTCGAGCACACCTGTTGTTGATGATTAGTATAGCTGGATTGAGTTGTCTAGGATTATTGCGCCTTCGTGCGTTGGTTTAAAAGGTGATATGCATCGACAGTAGAAACACTGATCACAACCCCTTTGATTGGTTGACGAAATGGCAAAAGAGCGGCTACATTTTTTTTGTAACACGTGTTATGCGCTGAAATGCCCCCCTGCCATCGATTGCCCCCCTGCATAATCACTATCAAATATTATTTTAGAACATAATTTCATAGGTTAATGGTTTACAAATTACCTGAGACAATAAAATGAAATAAGCAACATGAAATGTATATATTTTTTCCAAATACAACATGTATACTTTTGTATTGCTTATTTTATAATAAAAATAGTTTTGTCCAATTTTTCATAATAAAAAATATAAATTTTTATTATATATAAATATTTATTTGCATATTCATGATAAACTTCATGAAAAAAATAAATGTTACAAAATTAACATTATACAAGAATTTGTATTAACGGTCTTGATGGCTGTCTCATGCCTAGGCTTCATTATAATAGTAATCATATTTGATAATAATAAACCTGTGAATTTATGTTCTAATATAATATTTGATAGCGATTATGTGTGTGGGGGGGCAATCCATGGCAGGAGGGCATTTATATATGTGAGATACTTTTCTTTTCCCACGTGAGTCAGTCCGCGTCAGTCGTGCTCTTTAACCAATCAGATGTGACGTCGCCATTTCAACCAATCATAACACGGCAGGAGCCTAAATCCTGTTTACATGAAATAAACCTGCTACCGAGCAGGTTCAAGCTTACGGACATGTTGCTATGACAGCAAATGCGAGAAGCGCATCGAAGAACGAAACAATCCAAGATCAGGACAAATCCATAACAATCAAATCCAGCTAACTGAGTTAGCGACGTACGAAGAACACCCCCCAGGCAGTTTGTAGTGTTGTCAACCTGAGCTTTTCTAGAAACCTTAAGTCATTAAAGCTTGAATATATTTAATCAAGGATGTTTTGTGGCTATATGTTTGCATGACACTTGAACTATGCAGTGTATTGCAGTGTGATACATTTACAAACAAATCCTCAGTTTCCTCTGTTCAGGCATGAAGGTAATGTAGGTTACACAGAGTTTGTATTTTATTTGTCCCGTTATAAAATCTTTAAAAAATATAGGGTGTAATCAGTCATTTAGCCATACGTACGGTTAAGTGGCTTTAATATGGAATGGGTGTAGCCTTTAAATGTACTCTGCTGTATGTCTAAATCTCAATTTTTGCTGGTATTTTCCATGACGCTGGAACCAAGACCATTAAATTTTATCTCCAGAAGACGGCGCTAACTAACAACTTTTGTAACTGAACATAGTTTTGACATAAATGCATTCTGCAACTTAATAAATTTATATGATTATCATGTTATTGTGTTCATCCATATATTTACTGTTTTTATTTTATTTTTTTTAATCTAGTACACTTAATTTTTTTTAACTTAAAAAAACTTTTTTTTTTTTAAAGCCCAAGTACTATGACACCAGCCCCCAACTTTTGGTTGCTCAAAAACTCATGACAATTGGCAGACCGATTGGAATTTGCTGCAGTTAGGATGCCTGAGAAAATCTCACAAGACTCGTACACACTTGCACGTATGTGAAACCCGGTACACATTTAGAGCTTATTGAGCTGAACTTTTACATTGCATGTCATGGGCTCAACTCAACTGGTATTTTGTGGTAATTGCAAATTGCACTCAAAGGATTTTGATCTCCTGTCACATTGAGTGACATCACAGTGCTTTTTTTTTTTTTTTTTTTTGCTGTATCATTCTGTATATTATGTGATCCAAATGTTTGGCTATTCTTCCATGTTTTCTTTTGCTTACTGCTATTTAGTCTGTGTAATATAGATGCATTCTTTTTGTTTTTTAAGGTGAACATATTGCTGCATACTGTCTGACTGAGCCATCTAGTGGCTCAGATGCTGCCTCTATTAGGTCTGTTGCCGTGCCCTCACCCTGTGGAAAGTACTACACCCTTAACGGAAGCAAAATTTGGATTAGGTATGTATACGTGTGCCAGTGCAGGTGCCTTTCTTTAACAGATACTACATGCAGACGTGGGTGTTATTTCAGGTATTCCACCACCAGAGGGCATCTCTTCTTGTCATACACCATACATAGTGTACAGTACCGATGGAAAGTCTTCAGACCCTTTCAAGTTTTGTTATGATTCAAACTCATCTCAAAATCTATTCAAATAATTGTTCTTATTCTATAAAAAATACTCCACAATGCGAAAGTAAAAACGGCATTTGGAGTGTTTTGAAAATTCATGCTTGTGAACAGTGGCGGTTCTACACTGAATTACTCCCTCCCGGCACCCTACCCGCCCGTCGTTGCCATTTGTTGCCATTCACCCACATGTCTGAGGCCTTCAGGTCAGCAGCTTGTAGTTCAAAATCTCTGACGGAAACACCGGGGATGTTTCTCATAATTGCTAAAGCACCAGCAAAGTTAGCCGAATTCCAGTCACCTTATTGGGTCCAAACACGGAGTTGCTGCTGACTAGCTTGCTCTCTGGTCGGCGCTGTCCACTGCACAGTCGTGTGGATGGGTGATGAACTTAAAAAGACGAGTGTGCTCACGAAATTCTCCAAAGCGCGATTTGAATGATTGCAGGAGATTAGATGTGAAGCCCGCTAGCTGCTGAATATCAAGATGTTGAGTAGGGTCACTTGCTAGCCATACATCTTTAAACTCCCCCAGTTTTTCAAAGTGTAGTAAACGACCTGTTTCAATGTCGGCGTTGAAGAGTTCTAACTTGTTTTCAAATGCAAACACTGCTTGTTGAAGGTATAAGACTGTATTTCCAACACCTTGCATTTTCACATTAGGCTGGTTCAGATGTTCAGTCATGTCCACGAGATAGTAGAACTTCAGGAGCCACTCAGTGTTGGCTAACTCAGGATACTCAACGTTTTTCATTTCAAGAAAAGTCTTTCAAGAAAAGATTTCGCTCAGACAAGACGCGAAACGGCTGAGCACCTTCCCCCTTGACAACCAACGCACATTGCTGTGCAGAAGTAGACCAGGATAATTATTCCCAACTTCATCCAGCAGTGTTTTAAACTGGCGATCATTTAAAGCTCGAGCAACAATAAAGTTGACCACTCGAATGACCAGTGACATCACCTCATCAAGCTGTTCGCCACACATCTGAGCACAAAGCCCCTCCTGATGTAGGATGCAGTGAAAACTTAGGATGGGTCTCTTTTCATGTTCACGAAGAAGCTCTACGAATCCTCTTTTTCCCCACCATGCACGGAGCACCATCAGTACACACCGAAATAAGTTTATCCATCGGTAGATTTTTATCTTTGGCGAACTCTGTGAAAGATTTGAATACATCCTCCCCTCTTGTCCCTTTCATAGGCAAAACAGCCAAGACTTTTCTCACGCAGTGTGTCACCGACAGCATACCTTGCAATCACGCTGAACTGGGATAAATGGCTTACGTCTGTTGACTCATCCAAAGCGAGAGAAAAGAATGGTGCTGCATTTATGTCCTTCACTTGTGTTGCCTCAATTTGATTTGCCATCATGATGGTACGATCGTGAACAGTTCTTGCCGACAGAGGCATGTCTTTTATTCTTTTGATTTACTTGTCTTTATCTGAAAATTCATCAAAAAGTTCATTGGCAACATCTAGCATGAATGTTTTGGCATACTCCCCGTCTGTGAATGGCTTTCCGTTTCTCACAATTGCTAAAGCACCAGCAAAGCTAGCCAAATTCCAGTCACCTTATTGGGTCCAAACACGGAGTTGCTGCTGACTAGCTTGCACTCTGCACAGTAGCTCTTGACATGCTTTCTTCCTGCTGTCCCCCGCAGGATATTTCGATGCAAATGCAGTATGGTGCGTGTCGAAGTGCCTTATATTTGACCGTTTCATCGATACAATTTTATCATTGCAAATTAGACACACTGCAGAACCTGCTCTCTCCACAAAGGCGAATTCCTCTGTCCATTCCTGCTGAAAAGTACGATAGTCCTCATCTTTTTTTCTTTTCGCCATCTTCGATAAAAGGGTTTCTGCAGTTAGCTAGCTGACTACTTAATTAACCCGACCACGTTACGCATTATCCAATACAAATTTGGTGTTGTCCCGGAGGAGGGCTGTGATTGGCTCCATCCATCCGCAACCATGAACATGAGCGGTAGGAAATAAATGGATTGAAATACATGAGAATGTTTTATATTTTTAACGTTGTTATTATTATTATTATTATTATTATTTATTTATTTATTTATTTATTTATTTTTTATTAAAGATTTGTCTGCGAGCCAGATGCAGCCATCAAAAGAGCAGCCATCTGGCTAGTGAGCCATAGGTTCCTGACCCCTGCTCTATTGGGTCCAGACTTTGGCTGTGCCACTCCAGACCTTTTCACAGTTGTTTTGAAGCCACTTCAAAAAAGTTTTTATTGGCAGTATGCTTCGGGTCGTTATCTTGGTGTAATGTAAACTGACGCTCCAGCCTGAGATCCTGAACACTCTGAACAAGATTTTCACTCAGGATCGCTCTATATTTTTCTCCGTCCATTTTTGTCCCTCTCAATATTGACTAGTCTCCTAGTCACAGAAAAAATAATCCCCACCGCATAATTCTGCCACCATCATGTTATGACTGTGCCCTTTATTGAGGAATGATATGTTTGGCCACTGTAGGACTTTCAGCGGGTCCTTCTGTAGGTCTCTCCATATGAACTCAGGATATTATTTTTAGTGACAGGGTTCTTGGTTACCCACACCAGAGTTGTACCAGAGCTCATTTGTAGTTGCCATAACCATGCGAATGATGTAAATGGAATACTTTAGTCTTTTTTTATTTTTTTATTTAACATTTAAAGATGTAAGAAACACATTTTTCATCATCTTATCTATAACTATGCAAAATTGTCTGTGTTAAAATATATTGCCTTTTACATGTGTATAGTTTTGTTTGTGCTAAATTATAATTATTAAATTGTCTCTGCCATAGCAATGGAGGTCTGGCTGACATCTTTACCGTGTTTGCTAAGACTCCAGTGAAAGATGGGAAAACTGGAGAAATGAAGGACAAGATCACTGCTTTCATTGTTGAAAGAAACTTTGGAGGAGTCACAAGGTTGGTTTAGTTTGAATTTGCGTTAATTGTGTTGGCAAAGCAAGTCCATGCACTTGTGTAATTCTTTAATAATTAAGCCAGATTCCAGAGGACCACCTTGATAAGGCAAACCTTTCCAGTTTCATGTTTACCCACAACAGTGGCTTTGTGTATTAATTGGTCTGCCTTAGCCAAACTTTAGTATAGGATGTTTTTGTCTATAATTTTCTGTTGTCTGTTCTTTCCTAATTGCCATGCTGATGTATCAATCTCTTGATAATCTCTTAATATTTGGTTTCATCATCTCTCTCTCGTTTTATTTCTTCTCCTGCTCGCTTTTGTGCCCATGTCTTGATTTAGTGGCCCTCCCGAGAAGAAGATGGGCATCAAAGCCTCAAACACAGCAGAGGTGTACTTTGAGAATGTGCGTGTTCCAGCAGAGTGTGTACTCGGTGAAGTTGGAGGAGGATTTAAAGTGGCCATGAATATCCTCAACAACGGGCGTTTTGGTATGGCTGCAGCGCTCGCAGGAACCATGAAGGGTGTTATGGCTAAAGCGGTGCGTTACTCTTTGTTTGCAGAAGATGTATTATTTGCATTTTGTAGCTAATCCATGAATGGTTTAAGCTGCTTCTTGAGATTGGATTAAATCGAGACAAAACTGTAAATTATATAAAGTCAGTCATTTTATTGATAATTAACACTGCATTTAGGCTTAAACAGTCTGTCAAATGTTGTGTATCTGAGCTTTTTCCACACACACACCCACAGCTGTTTTATTTATTAATACTGCAGTTAACATATGTCACATGGATTCTGATTAGACCGTGTTTGAATTTGCTTTCGTTTCGCTTTAACAGTAAGAATAGCTTGTTTATTTGGCACCGAGTTTATTGCCACATCCTCTCTTGACAGCCATAGCACCCTTACTTCCTCTGTATAGGGAAATTCCCCAGCTTACATTTCACTTTGTGCTACTCACCCTACGGTGAGTTGACATTCTGTGCTTTGTTTTTTTGTTTAATTTCTTTCAGTGTCATTTAGAGTAACCTTCCCATTTGACCCTGGTGATATAAGCATACTACCACAGTCATTTAACAAGAAATGCCATTTCTTGGATGGACCATTCCACATAAATGGACTTTTCCAAATAAATTTTGGAAGATTTTTCTCGTAGCAGCCCTGAAGAAACGAACACTTAATTGTTGATTTGTTCACACAGAAATGGGAAAATCCAAACTTCCCCCAAGAGTATCTAGCTATTCCTGTAAAAGTGAATTGGAAATCTAAAATATATTTTTGTCTGCCAAAAGTAAATACACACCCATGACTGTTCTCGTAGTGTATACAAAACAGCATGCATGAAGTACCGGCCACATGTCAAAACACGCAGTGAGCGTATGTAAGATGTGTCCGCCTGAAATTAGTAACTTGGATTAATTTGTAGTCCCTTAATGATTTGCAAATTTTTGGGGAGTTCCTAAGTCAGTTACTACTATCACAAATTAACAGATTAATTTTAGGCATGGGCGGCACGGTGGTGTAGTGGTTAGCACTGTCGCCTTGCACCTCCAGGGTCTGGGTTCGATTCCCCGGCCAGGCTCGATTCCCGTCTCTGTGTGCATGGAGTTTGCATGTTCTCCCCGTGCTTGGTGGGTTTCCTCCGGGTACTCCAGTTTCCTCCCACAGTCCAAAGATATGCAGGTTAGGCTAATTGGCGTTCCTAAAATTGCCTGTAGTGTGTGATTGGGTGTGTGAGTGTGTGTATGTGTGTGTGCCCTGCGATGGATTGGCACCCTGTCCAGGGTGTACCCCGCCTAGTGCCCGAAGTCTCCTGGGATAGGCTCCAGGTCCCCCGCGACCCTGAACACAGGATTAAGCGGTATAGAAAATGAATGAATGAATGAATTTTAGGCATAAGCAAGACCGTAATAGAAATTGTTAACGACTTTAAAAGGTGAAAAAAAAAAACACACACAAATGAAGTACAGTTTAAATGATTTAACATACATGAGCTAAAATAGACTCACCAGCAAAAAAAAAAAAAGTAAGAAAATAGAAAAAATTCACAGACCTACTAGTATTTGTTTACAGAATTAATCAGTCTTCACATGATGTGGGTATAACATTGTTAAGAACAGCATCACAGTACCAGTGAGACACACGTCCTTTTTCCACTATGCTCTTTGTTGTGTAAAGCAGCCATTCCCAAAGGCGTGGCCCAATCTGAATGGCTCACCCACTAACCCACACCTTTAATGTTTACATGACTGCCGGTGACCAGAATAATTAAATATGTAATAAAATCCAGGCTAAAATAATACTGAAATATGAAAATGATAAAAATAAGAATAAAATGTGTAGAAAATTTGATGCAAGCATGAAATGCATAAATACAAATAATAATAAAAGAAATAAAATGTCAACACTGTCAATCGAATAAATATATTCAAGGGAAAATATAAAGTAGAAATATTTAGATATTTATTAATGTACTTTTATAATGAACGACAATAATAATGGCATAAGGATGGGTAACAGCAGCAGTAATGATTGTCAAATCATAATAATGAGCAACATTGACAGTGTCCATGTGCAAAACAATCAGCTAGTTGTGTTGAAATGAGTTCATTTGCAATGTGTAAATATGAGATGTGTGTCGTCTGTGATCAGAACCCAAATAGCCTGCGGAAAGAAGCTTTCCTGACCGTAAAGGAGAGAACAGTCAAATATTTGGGTTACTATGTTCCTGGCATTGGCCCAGCACCGCTTGCAGCAGACAGGTAGTGCAGGTCGGGGAGTTCAATGTGGATGATGCTGTCAGCTGATCTCACACCTTTCTGCCTTGCATGGCGCTGTTCAAGGCGCTGTATCACGACTGAGGTCTGAGCCACAGGGCGATAGTTATTGAGAAATGCATGATGGGCTTTCTTTAGGACAGGAACGATAATGTACTGTTTAACGCATGTGAGGATTAATGATTGGGGTACAGAGAGGTTAAATATCTCAGTGAGCACTAGTTCTAGCTGGTCAGCGCAGATTCCAAGGACCCAACCTAAGATGCTGTCTGGTCCTGCTGCTTTGCTGGTGTTCACCCTCCTAAAGGCTGTCCTCATGTCATGCTCCAAGATGATAAATGTATTTCCCATGCTGGCATTCTTCATCTGTCTGCCGCCATTAACAGTACTAGCGCTGATAGCATCGCTAGTGCCGTTTGTCCTGATTGCAGCAGCCCCGAGGTGGGCTTTCAGCTTGTCCACCAGAGACACGTCCACGGTCATCATTCTGGATGTTGGCGTTTTATAGTCGGTTATTGTCCTTAGTCCCTGCCACAGGCTACCAAAAACAATCTTGAGGAATTCCCTATAACTGTATATTTTTATTTCATGAACAGAACAATCATTTGTTCATAGGCTCATGGTGATGCAATGCAAGGTAATAATCCATCCACATACAATTTAATTTGTGAAGCAACAAATTAAATGTAAACAGTCAATTGGTAAGCCTGTATTTTGATGCTGGACAATTGGACATATGAATTATTATTCCTCACTAATAATATCTGATCAGATAAATGAAAAACATCATGGAATTTAAATCCTATGACTTTGTTGTGTTGCCTGCATGCGAAGCGTAGTCGACATACAGGGATCACTGTCATCTTGCATCATTGTCTATTGTCGCCCGTCATCACGCTTTTCTTCTATCTGCAACTTCTCCTAAATCCTTCATGGGATTTTGACCAAACTTTCACATAGCCTTAATGAGGAGGCATGGACTTGCTGTTCGGTGTAATTGTACAAGATCTCTCCCAGCACAGCCTCAGTAATATCACAGCCCACTTTGCAAAACATTGGCGTAAATCGTTGCTGCGTTCTGTGCTCAATAATTACATCGACCCAATGCCTTTTAATTAAATATTATGTAACTTGCAAAAAGTCACCGTAATAACTTGCAATTATTATGATAGACACAGAGAGATGCATTTTAGAATATTTCTGTGTGCCATAGGGGTTTTTGCAGTGTTACAGTAGGCAAGCAGGTTTAAATTATTTAAGCAAATTATTGTTTGTTTATTTAGGCAAAGACCTAAATGAATTTTTGCCAGACTATACATTTTTTTTAAATAAACACTTGCCTTGCAACAGGGGTGTAATCTAAAGTGCAGTATAACAGTCAGCTTACACAGACTATAGGTTCTCATGTCAAGGATTTTGGTTTATAACTCAGTGGATCTCAATTCTCATTCCTATATAAAAACAAAAAAAAAAATACAGTTGCAAGCAACAATGACGGGCCCAAGCACCCTCCACCATCGCCACCCGGGTCCAATGCACAACCTTATTTGAGTGTGTTAAGACCTCGGAAAAGCCATCGCCACCCTGTTGCACTGCACTATTGGTTACCACACAACACTATACAGGTCACTATAATGTTAGTTTGGGCCCTAAATACACTGAGTTCCAAATTATTAAGCAAAATATATCTTGCTCTGATTTAGTAAATGCAAATGACAGTCAGTATAATTTTCTAGTCATCAACTATTAGGGTATAATTTGAATTTTATTGCACAAACGCACTGTTCCAGATTATGCACAACAGAGTTAAAACATTTTATAGGTTGTAAAGAACTGAAAATGGGCTTTGTTGAATTTGCAGCATTAGGAGGTCATATTTACTGAAATCAAAAACTTTTTCAATCAAAAAACATCCTAACAGGGCATGTTGCATCTTAACATAGGACCCCTTCTTTGAAATCACCTTCACAATTCTTGCATCCATTGAACTTGAGTTTTTGGACAGTTTCTGCTTGAATTTCTTTGCGGGATGTCAGAATAGCCTCCCAGAGCTGCTGTTTTGAATCAAACTGCCTCCCACCCTCATAGATCTTTTGAGGATTCTCCAAAGGTTCTCAATGGGGTTGAGGGGAGGATGGTGGCCACACCATGAGTTTCTCATCTTTTATGCCCATAGAAGCCAATGACACAGAGGTATTCTTTGCAGCATGATATGGTGCATTGTTGTGCATGAAGATGATGTTGTTACAGAAGGCACGATTCTTCTTTTTGTATCATGGAAGAAAGTGGTCAGCCAATCACCCCATGATTCTGGCCCAAAACATGACTCCGGCACCTCCTTGTTGACGTTGCAGCCTTGCTGGGCCATCCATTACTCCATTCATCTGGACCATCCAGGGTTGCACGACACATCATTAAACAAGACTGTTTGAAAATTAGTGTCTTCATGTATGCCTGGGCCCACTGCAACCGTTTCTGCTTGTGAGCATTGATTAGGGGTGGCCGAATAGTAGGTTTATGCACAATTGCAAGCCTCTATAGGATTCTACACATTGAGGTTCGCGGGACTCCAGAGGCACCAGCAGCTTCAAATACCCGTTTGCTGCTTTGTAATGGCATTTCAGCAGCTGCTCTCTTAATCTGATGAATTTGTCTTGCAGAAACCTTCATCATTCTGCCTTCATCTGCACGAACCTGTCTGTGCTCTGAATCAACCACAAATGTCTTGACAGTACGATGAGTTTTCGTGAAATATCTAATGTTTTCATACCTTGTTCAATTTGACGCTTTTCAGCAGCAGAGAGATCCTTTTTCTTTCCCATATTGCTTGAAACCTGTGACCTGCTTAATAATGTGGAACAACATTCTTCAGTACTTTTTCTTTAATTGGGCTCATCTGGCAAACTAATTCACACGTGTCTGAGATTCATTTCAGTAATCCGAAGAGCCCTGAGACGCAATACCATCCATGAGTTTAATTTAAAAACTAAACATTTAATGTTTGACACTTGCATCCAATTTGCATAATAATTTGGAATACAGTGCATTAGTGTGTGTGTGTGTGTGTGACGTGTGGATGTCAGTCCTTGTGTGATGAGTAAATGTGTTTGTGCATGTTTGTGTGTGTGTAGTGTGTGAGTCTGTGCATTAACATTTGTGATGTTTGTGTGTAAGACGTGATTTGTTAGTGTATGGTTGTGCGTGTTTCTGCATGTGAGAGAGATGTAAGTGTTAAAATTTGTGAAGTGTGATGTATGAGTGTGTTTCTGTATGTGTGCGTCTGTGTGAGTGAGAGTGTTAAAATTTATAATGTGTGATAAGTGTGTTTGTGCGCATGTATGCGTTTAACGTTTGTGATGTGCATGTGTGTACAATAGGCTGCAGATGCTGAAAAGAAAGCATCACACTATGATGTTACTCAGAGTGCTGTCACTAAACGTGTCACTGAATATAATGTCACTCTACATAATCCCACACAAAGTTATTAATAATTTTTCAATGTAAGTTTAAGGAATTATCACGGCTCACCCGTTTGAGATATCAAAAATCCCTCTGCAATTTTGCGTCCTCAATGTCTTTAGCTCACATCGGCCCAGTTTGGTGGCGATCGTATGAATTCCCTAGGAGGAGTATATAAAAATCCATTGGGTGCATTTTTGCAAACAACCCAAAATAACCGGCCTCCTGTTAGGTTTAGCCCTCCTGGGTGCCCCGGGCCATGCGATTCTCATCCTAATGGCAGCAAATTCCCACCTGTTTGCAAATCCCCCAAAAAACCCAAAAGGGTAGGAAAACAAAAGGCACACCCTATAGTGCTTGGGCCCTAAAAACATAATTTGATTAGCCAGCAGTTTAATCCAGCTGTCTTGTACATTTATAAAAATTAATGTTTAAATCTTGGGCTTACTTTGACTCAAACTTTTGATTGGTTACCTTGTGGAAGACACAATCTATTATTATTTGTAACCATAAGCACAGTTAACCTAAGTTAACCCAAATATCACCACTAATGAAATATAAATGTAACGTGTTCTCAGTTTAGCCAGATGCACGCGAGTTTGTGGTTCTGACATTTTGGCACACACTTCGACTCTGTCTCTAACCACACCGACAAAGTCACACCTGTGAGACACAGAATGTCTGTATACATGTCAACTTTTTCTTTTCTTTTTATTTTTTGAAGCACGGTGTCAGCTAATGTGATAACTGTCACTCCTTCTGAGACAATACACTGATCACTTTAATTCTTATGACTTTCTTTGCTTCAGAGATAAAAGCTGCTAATTATTTATTTTAAAGAACTGAACTAAAACAGGACAATTGAAGCTAGTGATAGTTTTTTTTTTTTATGATCTACATTAAATGTAATACAATATTAATAATAAAATGTAAATTTCTCATAAAAGACACACAAATAGGCACATATGAGATATTAGGGGTGGGAATCACCAGGGGCCACCTGATTCGACATCACAATACCCAGGTCTTGGATTTAATATATATCCCGATACAATATAATAAAAAAAAAAAATTCTTTAAGATTTTGTTACAATTCTAAATAAACACACGAAGCTGTGCTGCCTGCCAATGTGCACCACCTGTAGGATTATAGATGAAGAGCAATGTTTCACCAACTCAATTGCAAACATGTATATTCATTTCAAAATACTTTTTAAGCCCCAGCTATGGTATATTTTAAGATTTAAAAAAATACTTTTATGCTTAAAATTTTCTTACTAATGCTGTCTTGTGTAATGCGCACACAGCCCTAAACCTAATCCCAAATATCTTGCAACCTGTAATAGTTATTAATAGAAGAAAAATATGCCTTTATTTGTCGCATATACCTTACAGCACAGTGACACGGGTCTTGCCCAAGGGCCCAACAGTGGCAGCATGGTGGAATTAGGGCTTGAACTGCTCCTCCTCTGATAAGTAACCCAGTAGCCCAACGTATTCCTTGAATGGAGATGTAACCACTGATTAACTCCATTTGTCTTGATACCTTACTTCTATATTTTTTGTCAGTCGCTCTGGATAAGAGCGTCTGCCAAATGCCTAAATGTAAATGTACAGAGCTTATATCCTGATGAAATTGCTCATCACTTACTACTCAACAATTTGTCTGAAAAAAAGCATCCAATTTATATTATAGGCCTAAATATTACTCTTATGAATTTTAGCTTGTGAGATACATTACTTTAAAACCTGTGCACTCAGTTGATCTTCATATTGGTACAGTAGGATATCTTAAAAACTAAGGCAAACTGAAAGTATTCTTTCACTTGCGACCAACCAAGATTTGCTGCTTGTTGTTTTGGAAGCATTTTGGTTGTATGCCAGTGATAATGTGCTGTATGACTGCATGCAAATGATTATTGTATTAAACCAGTTTATATGGCTGCTTTAAAATAAGTACAGAAACTATTTTTTATTTAAAACCATGTTAAGTATTGTGTAGTTATTTACTTAACACTTTTGACTTTTATGTGCAACAAAAGAAAAATCGACTTATTTCCCCTCTCATCAAAGGAAAGAAAACCTCTCATCTATATAATCTACTGGCTCTACAGTTACACAAATTTTGACAGGCAGTGTTATTAACTATTATTATAACATCTTTGATGCGGAGTGATGCATAGAGTGAAATGTCCCAGTGGTGTTACTGCCTGTTATCAGCACCCATGGAATGCCTGCCTCTCGTCCAATCAGGTCACTTGGTCGGAACTAACAGTTGTATGATATGTTGTATGTAAAATATTTAAATATGTTCTTAGATATTTATTTCCACCCTCCTTTTACATTTGTTAATTTCTCTTTCTCAGGTGGACCACGCTGCCAACAGGACACAGTTCGGTAACAAAATCCACAACTATGGAGTCATACAAGAGAAAATTGCCAGAATGGCCATGATGCAGTATGTCGCAGAGGTGAGCTAGGCTGATCAGTACTGATCATTAACATCAGTCTTTTTATTACTTCTTTTGTCTGCCAGCAAAGCAGCTTCAGTCTGTATTCACAGTTTAGTTTGGACTGAACCATGTGGTCTTTAATGATTGAAAACCATCAGAGCAGAACTTTCCTGAAATTTTGGGTCGAGCCAAGAATAATCTACCTGGTGTAATATTAAGCAAGAAATGTTTGCAACAATCTGTGGTGACAATGAATGTATTATTCAAATAGCAGACCACTAAAAGAAAATGCACAGCAGAAAGTTTACATACTGTACTTTGCCTTCATTAATATCTGCTTGTGAAGTGAGACTATCATAATGGTAGGGGAAGTTCACATTTTAAGATCAAGTAGTGTAAAAATATAGCTTGCTTAGTTACTTTGGCCTTTCCCCTTCATTTCTGGGGAAGAAAACTTCATTGGTTTTATTTTAAAATGTCTAACTTTATTTCCCTCTCTGCATTCTTCTCTTGTACTCATCAAAGTCAATGGCCTACATGGTGAGTGGGAACATGGACAGTGGAGCAACCGATTTCCAAATTGAGGCTGCCATCAGTAAAATCTTTGCCTCTGTGAGTTCACACACCATGAAATGACCAAGAATAACATGCATTGCAGTTTACACCAAAACAATTATTTATTGTAGGCCTGTTGCTGACAAAGAGAATATTCCCGCAGATTGCATGTCAAGAAATGTTTTCAATAAAGAGCCTTTAAATGTTTTATTTAATAAAATTAAGTAACTTTAAAGATTGCTATAAGATTGACTAGGCTTTGAAATGTGCGTTGTTTGCATAAATATCAGCATCTTAAGGGTTTTTTTTGGGGGGGGGCAGCAATGTTTGCAAAGATTTCTGATCTGACATCTTAAAATGCTTTTTTTTTTTTTTTTTTTTTTGCTTTCTCAGGAAGCAGCATGGACTGTGACTGATGAGTGTATTCAGATTATGGGAGGAATGGGTTTCATGAAGGTAAGCTTTGAAATTTTATCTGCAAGTGAAAAAAAATTTAAGTGTATGCAACATATCAATCCTTTCCCAATGATGTTAAAAATATAAAAACTGTTGCCAGTTCAGACTGGATTTAATGGCACACAGGCAGACTTGTACTGTAGTTTTTGCATGAGTATACCTGGCAGGTGGCATATGTGTATCAAATATAAATAAACCAGCCTTTAAAAAGTGTTGGTGGAAATCACCAGGAAGAAGAGTTGTTGAGCTTGTACTGCCATAAGTAAATATGTGTTTGGGATAGGATGATCTTACATAATTGAAACAATGGTTAAAGTTCAAATAATAAAAAGGCAAGAAAACACAGTGTATTGTACATAATAACCCTAACTCTAGCTTTATTCTGAAAGACACCCACATTGTTGAAGTGGAACAGAGAAATGCCTGGGGGTAATGGAAAACATTGTAGGTGTCTGAATATACACCCCTCCATATGAGCGTAGGGGTTCAGAAAACCTTAAACCACTGAATTTGTTTCCAGCATTGCATAGGAAACCTCACTTGTTAGCAAAATATGGGTCATGTGCACACACTGATATTTTTTTTAACACTGTGCTAATTATTTTGACTGACAAGTGTCCACAGAAAGCAGGCAGAACCAACCCTTAAATGAAGCGATTTGAAGTTCAGTCATGTGAATTGTAGAAGTGTGCAGAGCCGAGGCAGAAGTGAGCATCTCCTCTAGATGATTCAGCAAATGTATTTCTAAAACAGGGCATTTCTTCTTCCTCTTTATCTCTGTTATTGTGAAAGGCTGTCTCTCACCACATCTCACTTGTTCCTTTGATAGCGAGATAATAAAATGATATTTGTCGTTTGCAGTAATTATGTCCTAGTTTGGGAATCTGTTGATAATTTGTCTAATAAATATAAAGTTTATTATAAACTGTAAATCAAGACTTTGCTCAGCCTTGCATATAATATAACTAAATGTATGCACCTGCTTACTGTACGGTTAGGGTTCTGTTGCATTTTCTGGTGTTGTTGATTATTATTGTACCACATATTCAAATTTGGAAATTCCAGCAGCTCCGATGGTGTATCGAGCTCCAAGGCAAATCACAGGTTTGTTTTAATATGCTCACTGAACAGTTTATTATGAACACTATATTAATCCTGGGTAGGGCCTGTCTTTGTTTTCAAAACCTCAGTTTCCACAAGGACATTTGGGCCATGTCGACATGATTGCATCAAACAATTTTTCATGTGCACCTTCATGCTGTATATCTCCCATTCTAACGCATCCCAAAACTGCTCTCCTGGTTTCAGACACACTTCCTCCACTGAAGGGCAATGAAATCTTTGTCATGTTTATGAAACCAGTTTGATGAAAACATTTGCTTTACGGATTGGTCTTTAAGCTGTCTGACTATTCTCTGCCGACTTCTATCAACAAGGCATTTATTTTTTAAAAACTGCCCTCCTGGGCTTTTTGTCTTTGTGTCATTCTGTGTGAACTCTACAGATTGTTATTGTTTTATGATCAGGAGTTATGAGCTTGAGTTAAATATTCAAACCAGGATGTCTGACATCAACAATCGGCTAAAGTCTAAATCACTGGTCTCGTTTTACCCCATTTTGATAGCTGAGATGAACATGACCTACGATAGCACATCCTACTTGCATGTTTTCACACTTTGCACTGCTTCAACCTT
Organism: Channallabes apus; assembly: GCA_030522415.1. Classification (NCBI taxonomy): domain Eukaryota; kingdom Metazoa; phylum Chordata; class Actinopteri; order Siluriformes; family Clariidae; genus Channallabes; species Channallabes apus. The sequence continues at coordinate 33,209,743 of CM060108.1, read as the reverse complement.
ATTGTCTCGTAATAAACAACTTTAAAATCGTTATATATAAGCAAAGCAGATGTTTATTTAGCATTTCTTGAAGGAGTTTCAGTTGTTAGCTCTTTTATGCTATCTTCACGTTACCAGCTTGAAGTGACTCAATTTTTTTACTATAATGTGACGCGTGATTTTACTTAGAGCTTTCTTAACGGACAAATCTGATGTCACTTATGTTTACACTGTCAGTTAAATGTGACCCAATTCCGATTTTTTGCTCATATGTGACACATATCAGATATGTTCTATGTCCATGTAAACAAGAAAAAAATGCATCCATTCCGATATTTCGAGATCGGTTTCAGGCCTCCTTCGTATGTGGAAATAAATCAGATATGTGCTAATGTGATTGTCGTGTAAACAGACAGATCGGATTTCCTGAGGCATTGCGTTCTGTACGTCATTAAAACTACGACTTCTTTGGTTTAATGACATAATTTTATTCGTATATGTGTGTGTGTGTGTGTATGTATAGATAGATAGATAGATAGATAGATAGATATAGATATATATAGAGATATATATATAATGAGAGAGAGAGATAGCATCCATTGTTTGTAATGAGTAAGTGCTTGCAGATGGTGTGGGCAAAGACATATCGATGTGGACATGAGCACCATTTCCAAAGTCAGTTGAGGTTTCTTGGTAACATGACTAGCTGCATTTCTTTTTTTTTTTTTTTTTTTTTTTACCACAAGTATGATGTCTTGTTTAATAGTAAATAAAATTTTTTTGTTTGTTGGTTTAATAGGTGTAAAACACTTTGAGATCTGCTGCTGTGGGAAAGTACTCATTTTCCCATAACAGCTCATTAGGTTTTATTCCTTATATATTACCGAAATAATTGCAATTCTGGTGCACCAGTATTATAACCTGTTTTTGGGGAAGTTGGAGTTTTGTTAATGCTTAATTTAACCTATACCATATAAACCACTTAAACAATTGAAATGGGGAATTTCACTTTGACGTGTAAGCTTTGTGGATGTTCTTCAATTTAGGTGTGTTTCAATCCAGCATTTGCTCTTAATCATGTTGTCTTGATGCAGGACGCTGGTGTTGAGAGGGTGATGAGAGACCTGAGAATCTTCCGCATCTTTGAGGGCACCAATGATATTCTGAGACTCTTTGTGGCGCTCAATGGCTTCCAGGTAATTAGGGAAGAGACTTACTGACAGGAAGATGAGCAAGCACCTGGTAAACATTTCCTGTAGAAACTGAGAAACTGCATTTGAGGTTGCAGACAAGCGGTTGTTGACGGTTGCTACTGTTCATGCACAACTGTAATGCCTACAAGCGCCAGGCATTTGTAAACCAAAAAAAAACGTGATGCATTTGCAAACTGTATTTGCAAAATGCTTTAACATTTATTTAATGCAAAGGCTGTTAAGATGAGCTGGTTTTAAACAGTAATAAATGTTACACAGTCATGATTGTTTTAAATGATGGGACGTGACATCAGTAAAGCTATTTAAAATGTTATCCTTGTTTGTAGAATGCAGGAAATCAGCTAAAGGATTTGCAAAAAGCTCTGAAAAGTCCATTCAGCAATGCTGGTTTGTTGGCTGGAGAGATCACCAAACGTGCCAAGAGGTGACATGTGCTTTTGTTGTCTTTAAAGTTAAAAATTAAGATGATTTAGAAGAGAATTAATGACTACAAATATCCTCTGTCTTTATCATGCAGGAAGGCTGGCATGGGTACAGGCCTCACGCTGCAGGGAAGCATCCATCCAGAACTGGCTCACAGTGGTGATCTGGTGAGACAGCTGTGACAAACGTCATATTTTTGTTTTCTGATAATCTTAACTTTTTCATCACATCAAGCTGTCCTTTAGCCATCTGACAAGAAACATGCATTTAAAAAAAATTCTGATAGGTTTATCATTGGTTGCGTTTGATGTCGGGGTTTAACGTCGTGGGTTGCTTTTACACGAGCAACCCATGCCTGGATACGAGTACACCTGACCCCAAAATCTCTGAATGATGTACACTTAGGTCTGATCCGGTCCCAGGTCCACTTGAAAAAGGTGGTTTTGAGTGCAGAACATGTTCACGTCAGGAGTTACAGCTAACTGTACCAAAGACAAAAGTGGTCTCCTGGTTACAATGTGACGTGAGCACGTATCGATTTCATTCTCTGAACTGCACTGTTGCATCTGTGCTTTTCCACACTGGAGTGACAGCAGGGCAAGCTTGTTGGGATCTTTCGTTAAAGAATGAAAAACTTGCAGTGGTCACTGAAATAGCTTGAAACCTTAAAAAAAATGATTTTTAAAAAAATCTGAAAGTTAACTAATGAATATCAGATGCTGCTTTTTAAACTGTAGTTCAAGAGAAGCATTTTAAAAAACAAACTAATGAAACTGGTCTGGGCCAGAAACCATGGTACCTTTAATATTTAACACTTAATATTTTACTTTTGAGGCAATCACTGCAATCAAGCTATTTTTGAAACTCTCAATGAGACTTCACCTGTCAACAGGTATTTTGCCCCACGTCTCGGTTTTTGCTCCAGCTGTCTCAGGTTTGAAAGGTGCTTTCTCCAGAAAGCATGTTTCAGCTCTTTACACAGATGTTCAATAGCATTTAGATCGTGGCTCATAGAAGGCCGTTTCAGAATAGTTCAAAGTTTTGTTCTCAGCCATTCCTGGGTGTGTTTAGCTGTGTTTTGGGGTGACTGAGACCAAGCTTTCTGACACTGGGCAGCACATTTTGCTCCAGAATGCCTTGATAGTCCTGAGATTTCATTGTATCCTGCATAGATTCAAGACCCAATGTACCAGATGCAGAAAAGCAGCTCCAAAACATAACCGAAACTTCTCCATGTTTCACAGTAGGTACAGCATCATGTTTAACTTTGTATTTGCCTCTGTGAACATAGAGCTGATGTGACTTGCCAAAAAGTTCCAGTTTTCCAAAGGACATTCTCCCAGCTGCTTTGCGGCTTGTCAGTATGCATTTTGGCAAATTCTAATTTGAGTCCTCGCTTGTCCTCCATTAAGTCCACTTTGCCTCAAACTGTGATGGATGGTGCGATCTGATGCTGCTGTACCTTCACCTTGGAGATCACCTCTAATCACTTTGGAAGTTATTCTGGGCTCTTTGATGACAAATTAAAGAAATGGATAATATGAATGGTAACCAGTTTTGGCTTCAGTCCTGTGGACCTTAAGCTTCTGAGCAATGTGTGCAACTGTGGTCACAGGAACATCAAGCTGCTTGGAGATGGTCTTATAGCCTTTATCTCTAACATGTTTGTCTATAATTTTCTTTATAATCTCCTGAGACAACTCTCTCCTTAACTCTCTCCTCATGTTCAGTGTGGTACACTATGATACCAAACAGCACAGTGACTACTATTCATTCTTTAAATAGACAGACTGACTGATTACAAGTTTGAAGACTCCTGAGATGCTAATTACAGAACACACTTGAGTTTAACATGTCGCTATGGTCAAATTAAAAGCAATGTCTGATTTTCAATAGTTAGTTTTCTGTAATATAAACAAATGTCTCCAATTTGACGTAAGATGAGAAGTGTACTGACCTTTTGGGTTTATTGGTGGATTGCAAACCAGCTACCTGCATTCTGTCACCTGTTGTATTTGACTGTATAAATGTGCAGATGTACTCGGGTACCCATCATAAAAGCTGACTGGTGTGAGGGAAGGGGTTTGGGGCAGGCAGTCATACTCAGGCGTGGTACGAAGCAGTCCTGCCTAATATGAAAATTCCCATTAAATTCTAGTAACTTTTATTTCTCCTCTGTTTTCTTAGTCAGTTAAAGCCATCGAGCAGTTTGGAGCGGTGATTGAAGAACTGCTTCTAAAGCACGGCAAAAGGATCATTGGTGAGGAAGAACGTTTCCAGCGTTTTGCCCACTCAGTTGGGTATTATTAAACAAATTGGCTGTTATTTTATATATATATATATATATATATATATATATATATATATATATATATATCATATAATAACTAAAATTTAATACCGTTGTTGTAAGTGCTGACGGTCTGTCTTTACAGCATCAAAATGTAGGTACTTTACATGCTGAATGTAGATTCTCATCGTTGTACAAAGACTAACCTTGCAATTTTGTGGTAATGTGCATGTTGATTTCCTTCCTGGTCTAGAGGCAAAAATGCTAGCTAAAAAAAAAAAACCCTTCTGTATTGAATCACACATCTCAGATATGCGTGTGCGATTATAGTTTTTCAGCTTGCACAGTCAGCATGTATTTTCCCATTTGTTTTCAGGTCTTCGAGATTTCTTTTTCTCATAGATTTGATTTTCTTGCAATGAAGCCTATTTCTGTGTTGTTGTTTTTTTAACAGATGAGCAGTTTGTGCTGGATAGAGTTGCAGACTGTGCTATTGACTTATATGCTATGGTTGTGGTGCTGTCTAGGTAATGCTCAAAATGTCCCCCTCTCTCTCTCTCTCTCTTTCTCTCGCTTATTTAACATACAGTACACACAGCTGTAGGGAAAAATGTGACATGTTTGCTCTGCTCCACCCCCCAGGGCCTCTAGATCCTTGAGTGAGGGTCACTCATCTGCCCAACATGAGAAGATGCTGTGTGAAACCTGGTGCACTGAGGTTAGATGTGTTTAATCCCTGTACCGTTTCAGATGTTTTTGTTTTTTTCCCCCCTAAATCCTAGTACAACTAGGGTAACTACTGTAGCATTTTATCTAAATTTCTTCTCATGTTCATTTTGAGCTCCCTGATTATATTAAATTGCAAGAGACTTTGCTAACTCTTCTCTTTTCCTTTTTCAGGCTTATGACAGAATCATGAATGATATCAAGTTCTTGAGGTCAGGCACATCCAAGCAGGTCTTCAAGAACCTGCGTGCCATTTCTGCAGCTGTAGTAGAGAACGGAGGAGTGGTTTCTGCTAATCCTTTGGGCTTTTAAAAACCACTTTCTCTTCAAGTCTCTTCTCCTGCCATCAGCCAGTTGTAATCTAATTAGGAATTCATATTTTAGGCTCAGTGTTGCCAAGCTGGGCGAGTGGAACGACCTCATGTACCACTAAAAGGCTTACTAGTACCAGTCTGTGAACTTAATTAATAAACTGAATCTTCAGAGACAGCAAAAGTATGTTTTTGCATAGGAAATGTTTTGGAAGTGTTTGTGTCTGTAACTGGTGGGTACAGAACATAAGACATTGACTAATCAAAGAGGGATTGAAGGTATTTTTACTGTTATCTTGCTGTATAATTGTATAGTCATGTTGGGCCTGGTTCACCATTGTTTGTCCCACCAACAATACTCACCGTACATAAGGCTTTATATTTTTATGTAAACTATGACTGTCTTTGTGAGTGTTGTTTAAGGTATTATTTGTATACTGACTATCTCTTGAAGCCTTCTTGCAGTCAAGCTGTTTGGAAAAATTAGCTGTAAATCATTTGGGTGTTTTTTTTTTTGTACTTGGTTCATCACAAATATCCTCAATGTGGTCTAAGGTACTGAACTGTCAATGTGCATAACAGTATAATTCCTTTTATTTTGCCTATTGTATTAGATGTAGGGTTTTCTGTTCCTGTTGTGCACAATGCCTGAAGATCTACATATCTGTAAAATCAGTAGTGTAAGCCTTAATTGTACTCCGTCTGTTTGTCTGTTTAGAACAGAAATTGCAGAACTTAAGCAATATATTTATTACAAAACGACAGGACTACACACAAATGCATAGAATTGATCAGTGCCTGAAATACAAAATACACTCAAAGTAAAATAAGATTTGTTTGAAATGTCAACAGCTTTTTGCAAGATGTTTTACTATATGGTTAAAAATAAATAAACTTGACATTATTAAATAAATAAATTTAAGAGAATTACAGTGCACTTAATGAGTATTTTAGTTAATATTAAAGAGTAGCTTCAAAATGGCATGTCTCAGTATTGCTTATTCAACCCCATAGAGATTTTATAACCTGGGATGTTTTGACACATTTTTAAATTAGCCAGATCTCCTTAGTGGTATGAGAACGCCTCATTGGTTCTCCTTCTGACTGTCTAAATGACCTCTCTAATTGAAAGAGAGTTAAATTAACATAATTTTTCTCATGACAAATATTTGTCTTCTTTCTTAATTTTATCATTGGTCCTTGATAAGTTGATTGTCAAATGTATGTGATTTCCCATCATATGAAATATCCCATCATATAGGTACTTTTGACTAACTTAGTAGGAAGGGTGAGTACTTATGAGTGTGAAAAATGTTAGTTTGGAACAGCTGAAATGCAGTTTAAGGGGTTCTGTGGAGGGGAAACCCATGGGTTCGAATGAAATTCTCCATGGAAATCGCTAAATACTTGGATAATCCTACAGTATAAAAGAAACTTGCACTCTATCGAAAGACCTACATTATGCAGATTATATACTTGTTGCTCTAATGAATGCATTAGAGCAACAAGACAAAACATTGATCCAAAAGCATCAACAGTGGTGCAAAAAGGCTTCCAAAAGGACATTTTATTCCACATAGCTGCCAAGTCCTTTAAAAGTCTATTTCTTTGGTGCCTTGACCATTTCACAGTTGAGTTCATGTTTGAAAATCCGTGAATACAGTACAAATCCACTCTGTAGCTGTATTAAATCCAGTCTCTGTGTACTGTCCCTAATGATCACACAGTCGTCTGCGATAATTCTCTTGATAAAAGTGTCTCAGATGTCATTCTCCTTTCCCTGAAACAAATGCAGAAAGTGTTTTTGTTGTTATTTTGATACTTATTTTCTTTTCAGGCTACAGTATTAAAACTGCTACTAATTACACACACAAAGCAAAATACAATATGGCATTTTGTTCCCACTACAACAAAAATAGCAGATCATTTTGTGTTAACTAAAACCCTTTTATCACCAGCCCTTAAAAATGTCTATCAGATGTGGGTCTGTGGTCTTGTGATGGTCATGGTAGTGGTAGATGGGTATATTGGAGGTGGGCCGATGTAAACAACATTACAGGTGTATTTGTACAGTAAGCATCAACGTGTCCTGGCAAACTCAGTCACTCTCACTCATCACTCCTGTATACAGCATTGTGGGTGCCTGGAGCCTATCCCAGGGAACTTAGGGCACAAGGCAGGGTACACCCTGGACAGGGTGCCAATCCATCGCAGGGCACACACATACACTCACACTCATTGACACACTACGGGCAATTTAGTAACATCAGTTAGCCTAATCTGCATGCACTGGGAGAGCATGCAAACTCCATGCACACAAAGGCGGGAATCGAACGGAACTGCTGGATGTGCAAGGTGAAAGGGCTAACCACTAAGCCACCATGCCACCCTCAAAATCTACAACTAAAATAATAAAATAAAATAAAAAAACTCTACTTCCTTCTACATTTTTAAATTCTAATATATTATGAAAATATAAAGATGGATAAATAGATGGTGTATTATTATTATTTTTTTTACTTTCTTTTTGCTCTAACTTGTTTTATTAGCTCTAAACTTTACAGTACCTGGAATCTGAAACAGAAGCTAGTTTACAAATGTCTCTAAACACTCTTCACTTTTCCTCACTTGTCCTTAACTTATTCATTTAAATTATAAAAAATATAGGCTTAATGTTCTCGACTAATCTGTGTATTATAAATAATATTACCATACAGTTCCATAGTACAATACAATAATCTTTTTAAATAGACTGCCTGAGTAGACAAAAGTCCACTGCTATAATGGAAAGTTCATCATGAAAACATCTATGGTTAAACATATATATATATATATATATATATATATATATATATATATATATTTCATCTTGTACTATATTAACTAAGATGATATTTTAATGATTGGGATGAACTTTTCATGTTGACATGTTGAAGATCCACCCTTGCCCTTTTTCTTGTAATGCCCCTGCTAACACTTGTGCATTTGTACCACCCACCAGTTAAGTGCCTTTTGAGATGGAGATAGATGTGAATATGTGATGCATACCGTTTGTGGGGTTGGTGTCCAGGGTGGGTGACACCGACCGTCCACTCCAGAAGGCTCTTGAGTTTGCAGGCTAAGCAGGGGAAGCGCAGGTTAAGTTGCTCCAGCAGCTCCTCTTTGCGCAGTCCGTACACTATAGGTGCGATGCACTGAGCCAGGCTGAAGAACACAAACGTAATCACGGCAAAACGCTCTTTGGTGTCTATCGTGATAGTTCCCTGTCCCTTAAGGATCTCCAGCACGAAGTTGCTGAAGTTTGGCAGGATGTAGACCGCGAGCTGCAAGCCGTGCAAGGCGATGGTCCTGCACCCGGCCCGGTTCCTCCGGTTCAGCACGCCCAGGCGCCGCCCAACGCACAGAATGCGCACGTAACTGTACAGGATGAGTACGGTGCAAATGGAAATGAGTAAAATCTTATGCACTCCTCCGGTTTTTAGTTGATCCCGGCCGCAGGTCGGATTCTGGACGCTCGTCGCATTCTCCACCTTAGAGAACAGGCTGAGAGGGATGATGGAGGCGAGCGCCCACGTGATCACCCCAAGCAGCCAGGGCCAGTGCTTGAAACGCACGCTGCTGTACTGGAGCGGGAAGCAAATGGCCACGTACCGGTCCAGGGCCATGGCCGTGATGGTGAGGAGGATGTTGGACGCGGTGGTCACGAGCACGGTGATGAGCGCTGCGCACGCGGGCGCCGGCAGCTTCGCGCGCGCGTTCATCTGCAGGTAGAAGATGAAGCACACGGCGAAGTAGGTGGTGGCGGAGAGCAGCAGGTGGAACACGAGCACGAAGCGCGCGTGGCTGCGCAGACGCTGATCCCGCAATATGGTCCAGTTAATCAGGAGATTAAAGAGGAACAGGATCACGAAAGCCAGCGCCGACGCACAGACGCGAACGTGGGTGTACGTGGCCATGTCCGTTTCGTTTACCGACGTGTTAGCCATCTGTATCCAACAAAAAAAGGGGGGGTAAAAAGTTACCTTAACCTTAAGTTATCATCGTGCCATAAGTCACGTCGCTCTAAGCGGCTCCGCGTCTCAATCCGCATCCATTCGGTTCCTTTCGCTTTTACTCCGCTGTTCCAGTCAGTCTACACCCGTCCGTGCTGTTTATTTTAATCTCTCTCGTTTAAGAAGGAAGTGCTCCGAAATACACCGCTTTTCTTCTTCCTTTCTAGACTGTGTGTGTGTGTGTGTGTGTGGGTGGGTGCGCGCGCGTATAACCGAGCGTGTCTCGGTGTGTGTGTGTGTGTGTGTGTGAGAGAGAGAGAGAGAGAGAGAGAGAGAGAGAGAGAGTTTAAGAGAGAGAGATTGCAAACATCCTGTTTGCAACAGTTTTTATTAAGATTATTATACTAATATTAACATTCAACTCGTGTCCACGTTTTAAGACTGTGTGGATTGCTCGTGGCGCCCATCACATGATTCATTTCAGTACTCTCGTTATACAGTAAAAGGGTACCTTAGGGGTTTTTAAAACTAAACCTAGACAAAAAGCATTAGATGAAAATAATTGGGTTTTTTCAGGTTGTGTCTCTGGGGTAACGGAATGTTAAAGGTCACGTGTTGATCTCTGTATCAGTGTCTCCAGTACTTAAATTACAAACCTAAAACTTGTGATGTTTGTTTTAAGGCAGCACAATGGCTTAGTGGTTGGCACTGCCGCCTTGCACCGCCAGGGTCCCAGTGCGAATTCTGCCCGGGGTCTGTGTGTTTGTGCATGTTCTCTCCACGTTTGGTGGGTTTCATCTGGGTACTCCTGTTTCCTCCCACAGTCCAAAGACATGCAGATTAAGCATTCCCAAATTGCTCATAGTGTGTGAATGAGTGTGTGTGTGTGTGTGTGTGTGTGTGTGTGTGTGTGTGTGCCCTGCAATGGATTGGCACCCCATCCAGGGTGTACCCCGCCTCAAGCCCTGCGTTAGGCCTCCTGCGACAGTATAGACAATGAATGAGTGAGATAAGACGACGATGTTTGTTTTGTAACTTCTGCATTACTAATTCAGGGAGTTTTTTAGATTTTAGACTTGAATTTTTTCTGCATTTTTCATATATTTATACATTGCAAGTAAAAATGCTATATGCAACAAAATTCTATAGAAAATTTTTTGTATGCAAGTACAAGTTGCATGTTACATAACGCACCACTTGTCAGGCAAAAAACATAACGAGACTGTCAGTTTTTTTTACCTATTTCAAAAAAGAAGAAGTAATTGTGACAGTCAGAGTCTTCAAAAAACCGCTACAGATTCTGCAAGATGATTAGAAAAAAAACCTTACCAACCAATTTCCTTAGAAAACAGCACAAATTGCCTCTGAAACTACTGGTGGCTTTTTAATGCTTATCACAACACATGGTATTTTGTACTTTTTTATGGTTTAGCTTTTTCTATTTACTTGTAGATATTACTTGTGCATGTAGAAACGTTGAATTTTTTAAACAAAAATGTTGTTGCTTTACAGATTTAACAAACAAAACCACTGAATGCTATTAAACAGTGAAATCCTTGAGATGTGTTGAATTTAACGGCTTGAGACATGAATGTTCACATATGAATTTTTATTTTTTTTCTCCCAGACTCAGGAGGTTAATGTCCTGTGGTTTGTGGAGAAGGGCAAATCACTTCCTTTTAAATTTGCTGAAGAAAATCAACTTTGGCAACATAAACTAAGGTTATACAGTATACAAACAAATATAGACTAAATATATAAATAATAATAATAATAATAATAATAATAATAATAATAATAATAATAATAATAATAATAATGATGATGATGATGATGATGATAAATAAGCAAACAAGCAAATAATAATACTGGGATAATACTGGGGGTAGTAGTAGAAATACTACTAAAGCTTACAGTGGAATTAGTAATAGACATTACATTTGCATTTGTGGAGCAGAGCATTATACAGAAGTGCTTTGAAGCTTCTATTAATAAACACATTTCGGCTCACTAGGTTATTGACTAAGAGTTTCCTCAATCTAAAAACTCTGTTGGGAACTTCTTTTTTTTTTTTTTATTCAGTATTTAAGGCAAAGTTTAGTTGTTTAGATACTATTTGAAGACTATCTCAGCTGTTCAGAGATGTATAGAAAGCTAATTTCACCACCTAGGGGCCAGAACAGAAAAAGTCTTGATGCATGCTTTCCTTGAGCAGTGTTTTAATAAAGTGTTTTAAATCTGATGTGGGCAGCTAAAAGACGCCAGTGTAGAGAGTATAGTAATAAGAATTTAGGAAGAATTTAGGAAGAACAAATTAGCTTCATTCTGGATCAGTTATAGTATTTGAAAGGTACACAATGGCAGATCTGCCAGGAAAGAGTTGCAGTTTTCCAGTCTAGAAATGACAAGGGATTGAAGAAGCACATAGGTGGCATTTGTGGATAGATATATGCTTCTGCTGTTTCTATGGAGAAATTGACAAAAGCATGTTAGTATTATATATAGTATGTGAGAAGAAAAGGACAGTTGATCTTTGATATTGACTGTGGTTACCTTAAGGTTTTATGCAGTAACCCATAGGTGAGATCATAATGTTGTTCAAGGATGACAAGATTCTGATGGGGTGATAAATCACCTGGGATAAACAGTAGTTCAGTTTTGCTAGAGATTAACGTCCAGCTAATGAGGTGCCATTCAACATCTTAAGTCTGCCACAAGTGCGCATGCAACGGTAACACTGGTCTGTCTGGAAAACTTCTTTAATGAGAAACCTCTCTAATGACACTTGCTTTTGCCTCCTTGTAAGGATTTCACGGAAATCCTGACGTTGTATTGTTGTTAAACACATTAATTTCCCGCACTGCTACAGCCTTTTCAACCTTTTTCTTCCCAGTCACTATACTTGGACAAAAGAAAAATGCTTTATTCGTAATCCAAGGATCCACTATTCTGAGCTTTGTGAGCAGGCTTACAGTCAAGGAGGGGAAAAGGCACAGATGACATTGGCTCATGGTCAATAGTTGTTTATTTCTGGCATATCCAGAGTGAGTTTCCTCAAGATGGGAATAACCATGAATGCAGCAGATATATATTGACAATTCGATAGTTCAGGACTGGAACTTTCTACAAGTCTACCTAAGTCTCCAATAACTACCTGGACTCCATTTTAACATCAATTAACATCAACTATTATAGCTGAACTGTCTGCCACCTAACACACTGTATAAATGCAGATCATTTCCTGATATCTGTTTCACCCAGATGAGGATGGGTTCCCTGTTGAGTCTGGTTCCTCACAAGGTTTCTTCCTATTACCATCTCAGGGAGTTTTTCCTTGCCACTGTTGCCCGCGGCTTGCTCACCAGGGACCATCTGACCATTTTGATTCATACACATTCACATTCCATACAAACTTAAATAATTCTTTTGATTGTGTAAAGCTGTTTTGAGACAATGTCAATTGTTAAAAGCGCTATACAAATAAAAATTTAATTGAATATATGACCAGATGTTATGGAACCACTGATGGTAGTAGTGAAGAAGGGGATACGGTCTTGTGAGATGTTCTGGCGTATTGGAAGAGCTTCGATACAGTGGGTAGAGGAGGAGGGGGAAGCAGAAGTGGATGATGTAAAGAATTAATAATTAAAAATTTTTATGCACAGTGGCATAGTGGTTAGCATGGAGTTTGCATGTTGCTTGATGGGCTTCCTCCTTGCTAGAGTGAGTCTACATGCTAGGCTAGCGAGGGACCCACACAGTCTTCCGCTACCAAGTCTCTTCATTGGCAACTTATGTTCACTCCCCCAAAAATAGACAAGTTGGAACTTAACATGACCATGCAAAAAAAAAATACAGCACTGCTGCACCATGGTGATTATGGAGATGTGGCTACATCTGACAATTGTGAGGCTATCCAGCTAGCAGGGCACACAATACACTGGCCAACAGAACGAGCAACTCCGGTAAGAGCAGAGGAGGTGGACTGTGTTCACAAACAATAGCTGGTGCACAGATGCAAAGACCACTGACACTCACTGAGGCCAGACCTCAAATATCTAACTGTAAAGTGTCGGCCCATTACTATCTGCCAAGGGAATACACAGTTTTTATGATTACTGCAGTTTATATTTCTCCTCAAGACAACACTGCTACAGCTCCAGGCTATAGTGCCCATTCGGACGGGGTGCTTGTAATAGCTGGGGACTTTAACCAAGCAAATCTGAAGACTGTGCTGCCTAAATTCTGCCAGTATGTACTGTGTACCATTAGAGGTGAAAATACGCTTGACCATGCATATGCTTGAAATGAAGAGAGGCATCAGAGACGCCGAAGCAGCCTACAAGAACAGGATTGAGGGCCATTTTGACAGCTTGGACCCATGATGTGCATGGCAAGGGATAAATATACATTCACCTTATACATTGTTATACTAACTGTTATCTTTCATACTCTTCTGCTCTCTCCTCATTTCTCTCTTCTCTCCCTCTCTTTCTTTCCCTCTCCCTGTCTTTCTGTCGAGCTATACATGTTGCTCCTGAGCTGCCAGTGATCCAGACCCCATCTGCCCTCTGGACCTCTCTGACTTGTCCTGATGCCAAGCTTCTGGTTGGAGATCTTGTCGCATGGAAGCCCCATGTGGTCTGCTTGGGATGCTTGTGGTGACTGGGAAACAGCTGTCAACTGATGCTGACAGCTTGTCTCTGAGGACTTGTGACTGCAGTCCCTTGCTAGTTCAGGACTGGAGTTTCCTACAGTCTACCTGACACTGCATGAAAAGAGGTGTATTTGAGGAAACTCCTGTATACACCATTGATTTTCGGAAGTATCTACAAGTACCACTGAGCGTATACATCAAATTCCACCAAGCTAGGATACTTCCGGATTGATACCAATTTGGATGTTTCTTGCTGAGGAATGCTTCCATGGTACAGCCATTTGTTGCCATGGCAAATAATCCACTCAAGGATTTTGTCAGGAGACATTCACACCTCAAGCCCCATTTGCATTTTACACCTTTGCCCAACTCTGCTCTTCCCTATTGGTTTATTACCTCAACATTGATTGGTTGTTAAAAAAAAAAAAAAAACTCCCAAAAAAAAAAAAACTCAGTTACCAACAATAGTGCTGCAATAGCAGAGGAGCTCAATAATTTCTTTGGCTGCCATGAACAAGACGTTACAGGGACAGAGCCATACAGGTACAGAGACAGCACTGGCTACAAATATCCATGCACTCACCCTGCACGCTGCTAAGGTATGACAAATCAATATACAAAAAACAGCAGTCCCAGACTGCCCGAAACTGGGACTTACAGACTGCGTCTCAAAACTTCCACAGTCGTACCACTACACAATCACTCTGCAATAACGGGACTTAATGACTACAGGCCAGTGGCACTGACATCAATAGTGATGAAGTGCCTGGAAAGATTGGTGATAAAACACATCAAGACTGCTCATCCAACCACTCTGGACCCACATAAATGTGCAGACAGACCCAACAGATCAACAGATGATGCCATCTCCATAGCCCTCCACACTGCACTGCTACATCTGGAAAAAAACATCTGGATCATATGTAAGTGTTTATTTTTGGAGTACTCTTCTGCCATTAGTACCATCCTTCTTCAAAACATCCTTCTTCCATTTTGTTTCACAAAATGTCCAATTTAGGCCTCCATCGTAACATCTGCCTAATATGGACACTGGACTTGCACCCACCATTCATCCTTTGTTTCTCTGAACTTCCAGTCTCCATACAGGAGCACCACAAGGTTGTGCTCTTGAGCCATGAGCCCTTTCCTGTACTCTCACACCCATCAGCTGCTGTCCTTTTATCACTGCTTGGTGGAGAGCATCCTGACCCATTGAATCCTTGTGTGATACAGTAGCAGTTCTGCGGCTGATAGAGAGAATCATTGGATCTGCAGAGAAAACTATAAAAACACAAATACCAGCCTTGCAGGACATTTTCACTTCCAGTGGGCACCGGAAGGTATAAATATTTTGAAGGACTCATATCCCATCCATCACACCATGCGTTTGAACTCCTCTCCACAGGTAGGCGTTACAGGTCAGTTCAAAAAGTTTGAACTGGAACAACCAGGCTGTCAAATAGCTTCTACTCTAAAGTTATTGCTATATTGAACGCCAGTCTCAAATAGGTCCAATATTTAAATCCAAATTCAAATTTTTTTGTCACATGCACAGTCATACACAGTACAATATGCAGTGAAATGCTTAGACAACTGCTTGTGACCTTAAAATAAAAGACTAAAGAATAGAAAAAAAATTAAAACAGAAGGGAAATTTAACTAAGAAAGAATAAAATTAAAATAACATAACTATACAGTACAAAATATACAATATAAGAAAAATATGAAAAAAAAATAGAAAAATATGAGACAGCTGTACAGCTATATCATTATCATTTGCAATATGTCGCACTACATGTATGTATCCTTATTATTGGTATTTGTATTTTTCTGCTTATTACTATTTTATTTGATACGTTTTTACCCTGTACCTCAATTCCGTCGTACTTATACAATGGCAATAAAGGGTATGAATCTAAATCTGATTTCCCCCCAAATTCCCACGTTGCCAGTAGTGTGTGAACGTGCATGTGAATGTTGACCGGAGGTCTTTCCATGGCCTACAGAGGTTCCTTGATGGACGTATGGATGAAACTTTTAAAATAAACAAATACATTATTTTTTTGCACTTTGATTCAATCATTTTGTTAATTTCATTGTCTCTCTCTCTCTCTCTCTCTCTCTCTCTTTTTATAGAATGATTTTCACACCACAATACACTGTTGTTCTCGCTCGCTTTTGTGTAACGTTTGTGTATGATGTAACACCGCCACCTTGTGTTCATTCTGTCCAGCTGCATGCACTTCTTGTGCAACGCTCCTGAAGCAGGTTAAAGTCTTCTAATCCTCCTCAAATTAGCTTTTGTTTTCCACCAAGGAACGTTATTGCTAATTAGCTAGCTTTATGAAAGCGCCTTCCAGATAAGGTAGATTTCGACTCGAAATATAAAGACAAATACGTTTTAATATTACGGAAGTAATATTTGTATGTAAGTATTATTTTATAATAATAGCAAAAAAATACAAGAACAACAATAATTAAATTATTCACATAACAGCACAGAAAGTTTGTTGGTATTGGCAGTTTTATATTATTACAGTTTGAACTCTCTTGTTTTTCGCGCTTTAGTTATTGTGGAGAAACTGGGTTTTCTGTCTCGCTGACAACAACATGGCGTACTGTGAATAAAATATTTTCTTTTTATATTATTGATTATAAATTTCGCCAACTTTTCGTTTTACAGTCGCCAATCAAACACAAAATCACCAAGTGCTTTTTTTTTTATTCCCGAAGAAACGAAACCTATAAACTGAACTCTGACCAGCGAAACTCTTCATTTCCCCCGAAAATCATCTAACACAAAGTTTCACTTAACACTTGGATGAATGAAGAGGTTTTATGTCGGAAACGTGAAACAAATTGGTTACTGATGGTTTACAGAGCATGTCAAGACATGCATCATGAACTTTTAGGAGTCTTACATCTGTGGAATGCAAATGATTAGTGACGTTCCTGTAGTGTAGGAGTAGCAGAGAACAGCCAGCCTCTCTTCAGATACTACAGATCTACTGTACAAAGCTCTGCACATTCTGTCGCATAGAACGTTTTTTCCCTTCACTCAAGAACCGAAGGCCTGGTTTAGTTTTAAGTAAGAATATCTGCAGAACTGAAAGCCCACAACCAGTGAAAGTAAGGTAAGGGTCTCTAATTTAATTTCTATTACTATATCTCTTTAGCTTATAGATAATTACAGTTATGAATTTCTATCTTAATCTTCATAAATATTTTTACATTGGTTTGTCTTTTTTCTTTCTTTTTTTCTTTCTCTCTCTCTTTTATTTATTTATTTTTTGTAAAAGAGATTGTAGAGATATCAACACAGTTTAACCTGACACTGCTACAGTTGTACCAGTACAGGGTAACGTTTCAGAAAGTATCAAACAACTCAGCACACACTCACTCAAGTGTACTTTAACATCTTTCTTTTTGAAAATAAAACCTTTTAATAGTACTACTACTACTACTAATAATAATGAAAAAATAAATAAAAATTCAGAACCAATTTGTTTGTTAACTTCTATACATATACTGTATATAAAATATATTTTATTCCAGGCTGGATAAGCAAATACGTTAATAGTTTTAGGTTATGATGAACAATAAAAAATCAGACCGCAATAAATTCCAGTCAAGCAGGAAGTGTAGGCATATTCCAGCCTTAGGGTTGTATGCAGGTCATAGCAATTAGATCATTTATACTGTAATTTTACTCTTTGCGTAAATAACCACAGTAAGATTTACTCATTTAGTCCCTCCATGTCATCGGCACATATTCACCGAAACCAGATAGAAGAAGTTTACAAATAAAATCACCTGTCCAATTTAAATTTGTCCGTGCCCTTGATAGCCTCAGATTTCCGTTCATTGATGACAGAAGTGAAACCCCACGTTGGTCTTATCCTGTTGTAGCCCAACCATTTTAAGGTTTTATGTTGTGCATGCTAAGATGGTGAGTGATTTGTATGAGTTGCCATATCCTTTTTGTCAGCTCACTAGATTTGTTTTTTTTTTCTTTTACACCATTCTATTTAAACTCTACTTAGAGACGTTTATTTATAAAAATCTCAGAAGAGCAACTTCTGAAATACACAAACCATGGGTAAAGTTATGGAAATGACATTTTCACAATTCTTTTGTGTATGCAATACAGATCTTTAATAGAGCAAAATCTTCTGATTTATTTAGAGATTTCTGTTTTTAAAACATGGTCAACATTATACATATAGCATCAAAAAATTTCACAACTACTTGTAAAATGTCTTTTAATTTGGCAAGCCTTTCAATTTTCTGATAGTGATCATGATTAACTACAGCAGATAGTCTCTCTATGCCAGCGCCTATTGAATTGATCAACATGGATGGAAATAGTGCTCAGTGCAGATTTGAGAAGAAGAGGTTGTTAAATTAACAGAAACATGTGGAATATCTCTTGGGGCCATTTTTAAACAACTGTAGATCTCTAGTTCAGTTTCAACAACTGTATGTAAGTGCAATTTATTGCCAAGGTCTGGAAGAAGACACACCATCAGATGAGAGGAAAATGGTCAGGAACCACCAAGGCACAAGGCACATTCCTGCCATGAACTGGAATCTGCAGTGTCCTTGTCTAAAGTTTTACATACCCATGGACTGAAAGGCTGTCATCCAAAAAAAGATGGACCAGCTCCAACATGAAAAAAGTCTGGCTAAATTAATGTTGACCATTTAGAAAAAGCCTTGTGGAGAAAAGTGTTTACAAGAAGTATGTTTGGAGGCATTCATCCCGAAGAACACTGTACCAGTTGTTAAGTATGGTGGCAGCAGTGTCAGGCTTTAAGGCTGTGTTGCTGCCACCACTGGTGTATTACACAAAATGGATAGGAAAGTAAAGAAGGTGGACTGCCTCAGAATTCTTTAGCATAATCTCAAATCATCAGCTAGGTGTTTGAAACTTTGACAAAAATTGGAGCTCCAACATGGCAACGACCCCAAATGCATATCATAGATGTTTGTGCAATGGATAAGGCAGGCTAACATTAAGCTTTTGGATCCTCAACTCAAGTGAAGATTCAGATCTGTGCCAAGAATCCAACAAATTTATTTGAACATTATCAAATCTGCCAGAAAGAGTGGTCAAATAGTCAAACAGAATTAAAATCTGCTAAAGGTGAAACTTGCTCAGGGATTTTCAACCATGATTTTCAACCACGTGTGTTGTATGTATAATTTTGACCATTATTTGATTTCATAAAACTCAGAATAAATAAAGAAAATATGCGCCTTTGCACTTTTGGTTTTCTTTTAAAGATGCATGTTGTACAATAATTCTTTCCCCCCAAAAAGCCCAGTTATTGAAAACCTGTTGTCAATTTCTGATTGCACCTGTATATGTGTACATATATACCTGTTTATATACACTTAAACATCATTGTTTGCATATTAAACATTTAAAACCCATTTTTAAATCCTTGGAAATATGCCCATAAGGTTCACCTGTACCAAGAGTTAGTTCATAATATTCCAGGTTGTAGAGGGTCATTTAACATACCTAATAGCATACCCAGCTATTTAAACTTGTAAGCAAAAGTTTGGGCACCCGTTGTGAAAACACATACACAAATTCTGGAAGTCAAGAATTGGCAGCTGATGACATTTTTAAAGCATAATAATTTCTATGACTTTTCTATGTTGCGCTGACACTCAACACCCATGCAGTCCTCTACGCAGATGATTGAAGAGTGGAAAATGAAGATAATTAGTTTAATCAGTTACAGGCTATAAAAAGACATGAAAACAAACCTCGAAACTAAGGATGTGCAGGTAGATTGAACAGGAACAGGAAGGGTGGTGCACCTTTTTACTCTGCAACATGGCCTGCCCAAACATGATGCACAGGGAATTGTCATAAGAACAAAATATCTGCAACCTCAAACAATAGTCTGTGTTTAAAATACTGTATACAAAACAAGTTATAATAGTCCAGAGTCGTTTTGGAGACAATAACCATTACCAAAGGTATGTGGAGAAGAAAAAGGAACAGCATTTTGCCAAACCTCTTTAACTGTTAGGCATGTGGTTGATCTATTATGTTTTAAGATTGGGTGGCAGTCAATGGTACAGAGAACAATCCTAGAAGCTAATGTGACACAGCCATTCAAGAAACAAAACCTAAAAATACACTCGCTTTTACAATAGAACAATGATTTAAAACATCATCTCCCATGAATTTCTTCAAAAATGACGCCGAAGCAGTCCCCTGACCTAAATATCACTGAAATCTTAAAAATACTACAATATTCCTTAAAAATCCAGGAAATATCTCAGACCTGGAACCCATCTTCAAGAAAAAGTGAAAAACGAGAAGCGGAAAGAAAGACACAATTCTTATCATAAGAATAGAGTCCCAGATGGCTACAACATTTTTTTATGTTAAGCTTTGATATCAGGTGTTACTAAATACTGACTTACTATAAAGAAGTATAAAGTAATCGTGTATAAACATTTGCAGAAAATGTTATTTTTTAAGAAATTTTGCTCCAGACTTTGTGTTCTGTACTTGTTTTGACTTCAGTAACTGCCTGGCCAAAAGACTCCAGAGATTTGTACAGTGGACACTATGTATGATATGCTTCATGTGCTTTTTACCCTGACGCACCCATCGCTCTGGAATGGGGTCAGTCTAGACTCACACCACATGACCTATTTCCATTGCTCCAAATGCCAATCTTTGTGATCCCTAGTGAACTGAAGCCTTTTTTCTGATTTGTCTCACTAATGAGTGGTTCTCTTATGCCTACATACTGTAGCTGTTTAGTTCCAATCCTTTGCGTTCTCATGATATATAGAAATGCTCTTACTTTCACTATTAAGCAACTCGTGATTTTTCCTGACCACATTTCTTCCACAAAGTTAACGGTTCAGCACTATCCTTCCAGTTTTTGAAAAAATGTTCAAATAGTGATTTTTTTTGGCTAGGCAGTGTATTAGAAGAAGAAAAAATATTGGTTGGAATGGGTTGGTTGGATATACTTTAAAAAAGTCTAAGTAAAATAGCCTTGTCCCAAACTCGTACTGTAGGTAATTCCTTAATACTCTATCAGTTGCAGTAGTAAATAATTTCTAACCGTAAAGAAAACAAACAGGCATGTTTGGTTGCCAGAATACTTCTGTAAAAAATACAGTACAAACTTAAACAACTTTAAAAACATCCTGTAAATTTTATAGAATAATACAAATAATTCTGTAAAACTCAGCTAGAAGTATAAGCTATTAGAACTTCAGTGTTGTAATATTTAAAAAAAATAATAAAACTGTAAACTTTACATTGAAAACAATTACTGTTACATGTACATGGCACTGAAGCCTTTACACTACATTGTAAATACAGTACATTTTAAAACAATGCTGAAGGCATCTAAAAATATATTTTTCCTTTGAACAGTTAATATTGAGATATGTCTGATATCTAAAAGGCAAATCCAGCATGAATCACATTATGGCACGTACAGTATAAACCCCCTATGGTGTGCAATCTTTGTAGCCCTGCAGCGACTATTCTTGTTATCGAGAATAACTGTTTAGGAATATGATGCAGACATCCTCCTATTATGAGGCTCAAATTATAACGAGTCAGAAAAATATACTGTATGTCGTCTGTTTTCACAGGACCACTTAGCTTTGCAACATGAAAAAAAATTACAGTATACTTGACAATCAATAAAACAGCAGCAGATTAAATGGGATTAAATTGTCTTCTCTTTTTCTGCATTCAATAGTGGTAGTAAATGCATCTTAGATTACTGCTTTTTAGTTTTTATTCTATATGTTAATTAACAAATAAATCAATTTATAATACCAAATGACTGTATAATGTAGGCTAAAATGATACAAAAATAAATAGATAAATAAATAAATTCTAATTTCACATGCAGACAAATTAACTATTTGTCCTAATATTTAGGCCTTAAATCCACAGTATGAACAGTATACTGCATGTTTACTGCATTTCCTTGCACTTACTGTAGCACACGCTAAGCTCACTTTATGTAGTACAGTGAGCATAAACAGGAAAGCGAAGATAAGTGAATTATAACACGACAGAGTCATTTTAAGATAAAACTTAATCTTTATGCAATCTACTTTTTAAATTTCTCGTCTGTGATGCACTCTACGATTACTGAACAGGGAGTGTATTTTGGCTGACAATTAAAGCAGTAAAACTTGGGTAAACAAGGCGTAAGATACTCCACCAAAATTAGGCGGAGAGTTTTGCCGTATAGTAAGACAGGCAGACAATTACGTGGGATTTAACCTGAAATAATAAGATCACTGAAATTATTGTGACCAGTTTATTTTTAGCCTTTACCTTTTAAATATTTCTACAAACTCTTTACACGTCAAAGATGGTTACTTACACTAGCGCTTTTTAAATGACAGCTTTTCTGTGTTTAAATTATAGTCGTATGTGAATTCTACAAAGGAATATGATTATTTTATCAATTATTCCAATTTTAATTTTAAGTATTGGGGACGGTTTTAACAGGTTAAAAAAATAAAACTATTTCAGTTATTAACTTTTGCTTTTTTGGCTAAATAACCATAGTAGTAAATATACATGGTTTGCCATAATGATGTTAATTTCCTTATTAATACTTTGAAATAAGAGTTTTGTTGGTTTAGCCATAGAACGACCCCATCTTGAGTCAATGTTCAAATGTTAGAGTTGCTGTTCAGTCACTCTCTCATCAATTTTAGTGTGAGACTGGAAGAGTGAAATTGCTTGCAGAGTACCAAACTTTTATCTTTATTTATTGTTATCTTTATATACGCATTTATTGTATAAAACATTTGTATTGTACTGGTATGTTTTCATAAAATATTATGAATAATATTATTTATGATAATATTCATAAAAATATAATAATTATTATTATATTTATAAAATATTATTAAACTACCAACCACAACTAATATAATAAACTGATTTAGTGATTTATTTTATCAGTCAGCCATTCGAAACTGGCAGAAAACAAGCCCTCGAATAAGGCTGGCGTTTAAATCAGTTCTGCTAGCAAAACAATATTTTAGGGCTGCACGATATATCGAAAAATTATCGTTATCGTGATAATGGTATAATCAATATCTGTATCGCAAAGAGTTGCGATAAATGAAATTGATGAGTGTATGGTTACACGTAAATAAATAGTAATGTTTGAAAGTAATTCATATTGTGCTAGCAGGTCTATGGTAACAGCAAACCAGAAATCAGAATATCTGCTGAGGGTTTTAAGTCATTCATAGTGTTTTGAAGTCTATATATTTGCAACTTCCTTGACATATACTGTAGTTTCTTTTTAGCCTGAATTAGATTTAATCACATCAGACGAATATCTATTACCTGTTTATTTTAGTATGATCATTACATATATATATATATAAAAAAAAAATAGACAATAATAATAATAATAAAAAATGCATTTCTCTAGGGAAATGTTATATCGCAAGAAATATCGTTATCGCAGTATTCAACAACAATATCGCATATCGCATATTTTCCTAATATCGTGCAGCCCAAAAAAAATTATTTATTTTTTTTATTATATTTATTGCGATTTTCAGACATACAGAAAGAACACAATCACAAAAGCAGACAAAACACACCTACAAGTGTAAAAAACAAACACCCCCCCCCCCCAAAAAAAAAATAAAACAAACAAAAAAAACCAGCATCTCCTTCAGTCAACCACCTCACTGTGTAAAGGCAAAAAAGGTCAAAAATAGATTTTTACTCAATATGACATTATGAATAATAGCGACAATAAAAATACAAATATTAGTATATAATCACCTAGGTACTTAAAGCAAGAGTGACAGGGGAAGTGAAAATAAAAACAGAGAACAAATAAATTTGCAAGTATCAGCACTATCGGTAGCATTAACAAGAGATTAAGATAGAGAACGAACAAAAAGAAATGGTGTATTAACACAGACACTGCGATTACAAGGTTTCACGTAGTTTCAAAATTATCAGAATTTTTTAACAGGTGATTGAAAAGAGGCCTCCAAGAAACTTCAAATCGTTCTATATTTCCAGACATAATATATCTAAGCCTCTCTACATGAAGGGTGGAGGAAAGTTCAGACAACCAAATCTTGAATAGTGGCCTTGACTTATTCTTCCACATGCAAAGAATAGATTTTTTTGCGATCAACATACCATACTGTATAGGCACTCGAAAAGCATTGTTAAGATGCTGCAAGGAGACTGACCAGCCAAAAAGAGCAGTTGCAGGGTCTAAGGGAAGTTCACAAGCATAAACTTCTGAAAGAAATTGAAAAACTTCTGACCAGAATTCACCGATTTTAGGGCATGCCCAAAAAAGATGACCAAGCGAACCCTCAGCAGATTCACATTTATTGCAGAGAGAGGAAATAGTGGGATAAAAAGTGTGAAGTTTAACCCTAGAGTAGTGCAATCTATGTAGCACCTTGTACTGAATAAGTTGGTGCCTCGCATTAATAGAGCAGGTGTAGATATTTTTAAGACACTTTCCCCAGTCTTCCTCAGAAACGTGAATATCCAGTTCCTTTTCCCAATCGTTTTTCAGATGATTAGTAGAGACATCTAACTGACTTGTAAAAAAATCTACAAATTTGGTGACTAACTTTGGGTTATTGGGAGCGCAAGTAAGTAGTTTGTGTAATTCATTATCAGCTGGTAGAGTTTCAAAGTTCGGCATAGTGGAACGAACATAATTTCTAATTTGTAGGTATCTAAAGAAATGCGAAGCAGGAAGCTCGAATTTCTCTTTTAGTTGAGAAAAAGTGGGAAAGTGCAGCCCTAATATATATATAAGATCTCTATAAATACTTCTCAATCAGGTGATTTCCAGTAAATGCAGCAGCATACATGTATGTTGAAATTGTCTTCTCTTCTTTCTTGTGGGGGGCAAGATACAGGCTGCATTCAACAGTCATGAATACATCTTAGATTAATGTCATTAAGGTTTTATTGTATGCATTAATGATTTAACATGAAACTGGTTAAAGTTCTTGATTGTGGGTATGAGTTATTGAGTATGGTAACAACTCCAAATTCCGTGCCAAGCTATTACTCAACACTTTTGTACTCAGGTTGTAGTTATAACTAAATGATTACAATCTTACTCTTCTTCCTCTTTTTAGTCATGGCCGTCCAACAGCAGGTAACCACAGTGGTGACGCAGTCAGGATACAGTTCTGGCACCTGGACCACTGGTATTTGTGACTGCTGTTCTGATATGAGCACTTGTAAGTCATTTTTCTGCAAGACATTTACACTTTATTGTGAACATATCTCCCTCTCCATATTCATGCAGTTCATGCACATCATAAATTCACATGGATATAAATAGAGTTGCCTTTCTGCTTCTTTTTATCTTTCGGGCGTGTATGTTTTTATACCGCATTTGGTGGTGCCTACTGCGACAATTTCCGCCATTTTATTTCAGATTAAAAATAAGATTTCCTCTTTCTTTATTTGTGAGGTCTACATTGATTTTATCTCATATCACAAGAAACTCTTTTAACAGTTTACTCCCAATGCTAACATTGAACAAAAAAGACGGGCCTGTCTAGCTAGTATAGTTTATCTTCTGGGCCACTTGTTAATGTGCTAGTTGGAGACCCAACAGAGATGGGTGCGGACAGGCAATATCTACTACTAGCACTTGGTTAGATTAGGCAATGACAATATTGGTACAATAATTATATAAACATACTCAATATTCAAGTTTACTTTGCTGCACCTACAGTACTCCAGTACTACAGTTTGTGGTTGTCTTCCTCTATCATACAACAGCTACAAAATAGGAAGGGTAAAAGTGACCATGCTTCTTCTGACATACATTCTGTACCACAACTTTTCACAATTCACACCACAGGCTGTTGTGAAAGGATGCAAGCTCTACTTTTAAATGGCTACTTGGTAACAGTCAGTACATTTCAACTCATAAATATTGTAGCTATTTGTTCAACAAACCACCTACAATTAAAGCCACCCAGTTTTAAAAGTAGGAACCAGTGACACATCACATATTCTTATACACACCCTCTATTCTAGGTGCACCTCCCATGTCCTTCACCTAAGTCCTAACATTAGAATGCTAATGGACTGATATAGTTTTCAAAATAGCAACTCAAAACACAACTGATTGATGAGTCCACTGACACTATGCATGTATGTGTTGTAGGTTGTTGTGGTTTGTGGTGTTTCCCGTGTTTGCAGTGTCAGACTGCTTCTCAGTTCGGCTGGTGTTTCTGCATGCCTCTTCTGGACTGCCTACTGACCGTCTCCTGCTGTCTTCGCAGCAAGATGAGAGAGCGCTATAGCATTCATGTAAGACACAAACACAAATATGGTATAGTAATAACTAGAGGTGCTCCGATCAGCATTTTTGGGGCCAATCACAGATTACCGATCACCAAGATAATGATCTGCCGATCACAGAATGGCAGGGGAATGCGAATCTTTTATCTATAATCTAGCAGAGTTTCCACCATTTGTAGAAATGAAACTAACTCTAAATTAACTATATTGAAAAAAAACTGTAGAAATAGGCTACAGTCAAGATCTTGAAGAACCACCAAGTGTTTATTTTAGAAAATGAGAACTTAAGGCTACTGTAGACCATCTTTCCCAAATAAGGCAGAGTAACTTAAAATTATTCCAAACAAAGAGGCATCAGGCAGACCAACACACATCAGATCAGTTTAATGGGATGTAGCCTCTTAATACACTGATTACATTTTATAATTGGCAGCAAAATGTAAAACTTGTTACACCAAAACTGGTTACTGCCACAAAGGAAAAAACTATGGCGTTTTTTTCTGTTATTATTATGAACGTCTGCTGTATTTGAGGAACCAACCTCATCAGATCCAAAAATAATGCAAGCCTGTATTTTATTACATTAGGTTCGTTTCCAATAAACGAAACAGGTATTTCTAATACTTAATTCAATAAAATACATAAATAAGTAATGTGTGTGTGCCCTGCGATGGATTGGCGCCCTGTCCAGGGTGTACCCCGCCTTGTGCCCTAAGTTTCCTGGGATAGGCTCCAGGCCCCCTGTATATAAGGATAAAGCGGTACAGAAAATGATGATGACATAAATAAGTAATTAAATACTCACCGAAGACACGTCTTATAAAAGAAATGTTGAACAGAAAAGAAACGTTACACGCGTGTGCAGGCAGAGTCGAGCGCGGACAGAATCGAGAAGTCGCGCGTGTGTGGAGAACACGTTAAGCGAGCAGGGGATAAACTGAACGCGCAGAATCGAGCTGTTTAACGCAGTGGAGACATTGCACGCGCATAGAGTGCTTTGTCTGTTCTCAAAATGTCAAACCACGCGCTCAGAATTGTGGCAGGAATATAACGCCATATGCATACACGTGTGAAAAAGTCGCGCGAGTAATTTCCGTCAAGTGATCGGCTTTTTTGATCTGCACTTTTGGGGATCGCCGATCAAGCTATTTTAGCCAATATCGGCCGATCAATCGGAGCATCACTAGCAATAACCAAAATGCATTTTATAAACATTCTTTGTGGTCATTTACTGTTGCAATATAGTACTGTGCAAAAGTCTTGATCCACGTCTCATGTCTACCATATAGAGTCGTTTAAATGAAAGAAAATGGGAATAAATGTTTTACTGCGACAGGTTGCAAAGTGCTTAAATATATACAGTGTACAGTGGAACCATGGATTGCGAGCATATTTAATTCCGGAAGTGTGTGTATAGCAAAACACTCGCAAATCAAAGCGATAATAATATCATAGCTCAAAAATAATGAAAACCCCAAAAAATAAATTAAATATAAAATACAAAATATAAAGTAAAAATAAAACAAATTAACGTGCACTTTACCTTCTAATAAAGTAGAAATAAATCCCGGCAGATAAGTGTTTCCGTTAGTGTTTGTGTGTGCACACGCTGTGTACAGGTATGTGTGTTTGTGGCTCGCAGTAAGAGGAGAGGAGGAAAGACACCCTCCCCTCTTCCTCCACTCGTCTTACACAGTAAACCTTCCTTCTCACTTATTTCTCTCCTTGAGAGGGAGGACTACTGTGTGGGACGACTATCGCTCACACACATTAACGGAAACACTGCTTCATCTGGAAAATTACCAAGAAACATTTCTAATGAAACTCGAGTGAGCGCACAATAACGGAATCACTTCTGTAAAGTAAAAATAAAACAAATCAACCTGCACGTTATCTTTGAAAAGAATCATGACAGAGTGTTTCCATGTGTGTGTTTCCGTTACGGAATCAGTGCAGGTGGACAAAGAGACTGGACTTTAATCTCTCCATGACACTACTACTCTTTTCTTGACATGCGCACACATGAATGTTGTAGTAAACAGTACACGCGCAGGTAAACACACACACACACACACACACACATAAATATATAAACACACACAAAGAAAATGCTTTACCCGCACACACGTGGTCACAGTGTCATAGTAATCAGTACACAGATGTTGATTATACGAGTGAGAGACACGATTACCCACAATTCCACAGCGTGAGAAATAAAAATACACAGCTGTGATCATGCGACGCTCAGCGACAAAACAAGAAGTGCATGCGTGATACATGATACTCGTTATTCGTAAACCACGTTTTTTTCCCTAAAATTTTGTCTTGCAGAACGCCCAAGAACTGGGTTACTCGCAATCCGAGGTCCATTGTAATAATTTTTTTTTTTTAATTGAAAATATTTTTCAGAAACTGGTCAGGTACATGGACTGGACTGACAAATGAGAGCGAATTTTAAGGCCTTCACTAAGCCTGTAGAACTATTCCTCAAGACTGCAATTTTTTTTTTTTATTAATTAAGAAATCAGGGACTGCTCAAGACTTTGGCACAGTACTACACAGGATGCACCTGCATGTGACCACAATTAGTTTCACTAGAAAAGAGAAAGTTTGAAAGAAACAACCCTGGAGTACATCAATAATGCTTTTATACCTAGTGCGGATGTGCCACTTAGCAACTTATACAGTATTAATGTTTAAAACATTATTATTATTAAAAGAAAAAATTTATGGAATATGTCAAACTGATGATGCTAGACTTAATACTTCTTACTGACAGCATGCAACATTACTAACTTGTTTATAACGTAATTAACTAAAGGATGTGGGTATCCGTGTGGCCAGTCAAATTTCTGTTGAAGCCAGGGCCACCACAGCCCCCTCCAAAGACCTTTGTACCATTAACTGAGCAAACATAAAGATTTTTGCTGTGTTTCAAACCACCCTTCCCCACACTGGACTAGTTGAAAAAGAAAGAAAAAAAAGGAGTGTTTGAGGTAAGCATAATTGCATGAATAGCCAAAAAGTACCAAATGATTAAATTCTAATTACTCTCTTTCAGGGCTCATGCTGTGATGACTGCTGTACTGTGTGTTTCTGTTATACCTGTGCCTGGTGCCAGATGGCACGTGAAGTCAAAATCCGTGCTCGTGCTGGCCCTGGAGCTACTGTAATCACTCGGCAGGTTACTGCTTAGATGAGCCTTTGCTGTTTGAACGTTTATATGCTGAATTTGGGCATTTACAGTTTAATCATTTCCATTGTATACTCACAAACTTTAGCTAGCTTTTTATCTTGATTTCTCTTGATTGTTACAGAAATGTTTTATTATCTTAGCTTTCCTTTAAAAAATATATATACAATTTGATTAATAAAGCATATGATTTGTGTATAAGGATATATTTTGTTGTATTTACAGTCTAATCATGAATGTTGTCTTCTTTCCATAATTCTATTCCTGAGATTTTGTGTGGCAAAAAGCAGCATGCTTGTTGTTTTTAAATGGATGTGTTATGTTGCAGGGCATGCAAATGATTTGTGTTAGCAGGTGTGCAAAGCTTTACTGATTTACATCTCACATTTACATGACTTGACAAATGCGCTCTGTGGTTTGATTTGAAAAGATAACCTCACTCTATTACAATAGGCCTAGGTTTTAAAATGATAGTGATGGTGATTATTCTGTACTCTTTTTAGGGCTAATGCTTATGTAAGGGCTGAGTGAAAAGGTGGGTTTTCAATTTCTGTTCAGCAAGGAGTCCATTTCACCATCTAGTGCCAGTACAGAAAGTCATGAGGCAGGTCTTGTCTATGCTTAAGTTAAGTCAGTACAAGGTACAGTGTGATACAAAACCATTATTGTTGAATATTACAGTTCCTGGTGCACTAGGGATTTGGTTTTGTAGGCAATATAGGTGTCACACTCTATTGAGTCAACTCCCAATATGCTATAGGCCCTCTGCATAAAATCAAAACAGTATCAGACTACTAAGGCATGGACTACAAGACCTCTAAAGTTACTGTAAACTTACTGGTACCTAGAAATTACCAGCAGGTCTTTTAAGTACAGTATGTGTATATATCATTCACACATAGCATATGAAGTCAAGTCAAGTAGGCTTTTATTGTCATTCCAACCATATACAGTTCAGAACACAGTGAAATGAAACAACGTTCCTCCAGGACCAAGGTGCTACATACATGCAACAACATAAATTAACAACACAACATAAATAACAACAAACTTTACCTGAACCAGCTAGCTAACTAAGAGATCTAATTAGCTGACTAGCTCAGATATGACAGATTTACATTTTTAAGTTAACCTGAAACTATCTATCTCTGTACAAAAAAGAGACAACAATAGACAACAGACAACAAAGTGCACATGCAAATGTGCAAACAAAGAGCTACAAAGTGACAATCACAACAACATAACACGTTACAGTACTTTCTTTTTTTTGTGATGAGGTATGAGTTGAGGTAGTGGGAAGAGAAACTGTAAACATTTGACATTCCTGTATGTAAGTAGCAGCAATGATTTAAAAAATATATTGTGTGCAAATAGCAAGTAAAATAAAATATTGTGCAAATATTGCAACAAGCAGTTCAGGCAGGTAGGTATGAACAATTGTGATATGGTCGTAGATCAGGGTGAATGCGCATGTGTGTGTTTATCGATTCAGTCCTGATGAATCATTCACACAGCAAAAATAATCTAATTAAAGGCGTTAATCATTGTGAAAGAGGTGCAAATGATGACAGTTGACACATTTAGCATAGAATTAAAATAGACTTGAATATTAATGTACAAAAACTTCTGTTCATTTCATGCACTACCAGTTCTTCACTTATGTTTTAGCAATCAAGTGGGGGTTAAATGCAGTAATGCAACATATTTAAAAGACCAATTGTAAATATATAAGATCAACTGGAAACTGATAAAATTTCCAATTACAATTTCAAACAAGTTACAATTTATTGTCATAATGTCATGCATTGACAAATTCAGAACTGGCACCTGACAGGACTCGTTTGTAGTGGGAGAGCCTGCAATTATTTCTGCCTACAGTGCTGTCATCACTGATGTCTTTTGTCCTGTTTAATGCAGCAGGAAGATCAGGAACAGCAGGATGTGCAGGGATGACGTAGGTCCTTGTTCTGATTAATCCAATATAAGTACTTCTAGAAAGACTTTTGTGTCAGTGAAATATTTTAAAGTTATCATCTCTGTATGCAAAATGTAATGTAATGTTATACTGTCATTATGACATACTGTCATAATGTTACTGTATGGTGGATCAAGGTACTGCCAATGTAACATTCCATTGAGTTGTGGTAAAATTACAAGAGGTGTTTAAATGGATATAATGTAAATCCATCATAGTGTCTGGAGGCAGAGAGAGGTTCAGGACGTATCACTGATTACCAGAGGTGGGAAAAGAGGTCCACAAAAAATTTACTTAAGACTTGAGTTAAGGTGGAAGTCTTCCATTTACTAGTGCAGATGAGTAGAGAAGTACCCACCAAAAACTTAATTAAGCATAAACTGAAGTGGGATTTGGCAGTTGGGGAAACCCTAATACCCAGTGTTGCAGTTCCTCACATCAAAATAACTACCATAATAGCTACCATAACGCCACTATAAGTGTCTAGCAAAACAAGTAGCCTAATTTAACATAAAATAGACATCTCAATATCAACTGTTCAAATGAGAATGTTTCATATTTTTGATGCCTTCAGCATTATTTTTCATAGTAGAAAGAAACAAAAATCAGGAAAGACCATGAAATTATAAGGTGCATCCAAACTTTTCACAAGTAGTGAGCTTCTCATATACATCCTGTTCACGTAGAATTTCATAATAAATACTCAAGTGTAGACACTTGGAATGTAGGGGAAAGGCTTGAGACTTGACATGGACCCGAAGGTAAAGACACCGCTAGCATGATTTGGAATGGCATTTTATTACTTGTGGAAAAACTTCAATAAAGCTGAGATTCTTGGGTACAGTGTGCATTACTAGGAATTTAAAGTATGACCAGATCAGTTGTTTCCATTTTTATGATAATGTAGTTGCATTATATGAACATTTTCGAGAGCAATATGACTTATTTTTGCACTACAAGGAAAACTATTGAAGAAGGAAGCATTATAAGTTAATAGGGAATATTTTGTGCATGTTTTCTTTGAGTCAGAAGGATGTTAAAAAGCATAAAGGGCAAATTATTATGACAAAATTATTTGAGTGACTTTTATCTTATCTTTTTCAAAAAGATATAACTCCATCACCCACTGTTTTGGCACAACAGATAAACACCCTACAGCTGAGTTTTTGGTAATTTAAGTTTGTAGTTTAATTATATGTTGAGTTTTAATTATTCATTCATTCATTCATTCATTCATCTTCTATAGCGCTTAATCCTGTGTTCAGGGTCGCGGGGGACCTGGAGCCTATCCCAGGAGACTTCGGACACTAGGCGAGGTACACCCTGGACAGGGTGCCAATCCATCGCAGGGCGCACACACATACACACACTCACACACCCAATCACACACACTACGGGCAATTTAGGAACGCCAATTAGCCTAACTTGCATATCTTTGGACTGTGTGAGGAAACCGGAGTACCCGGAGGAAACCCACCAAGCACGGGGAGAACATGCAAACTCCATGCACACAGAGACGGGAATCGAACCCAGACCCTGGAGGTGCAAGGCGACAGTGCTTACCACTACACCACCGTGCCGCCTTGTTTTAATTATTATTATTATTTTTTTAGTAAACCCATGCTTTGATAGTGATTTTGTAGTGAGTCAAACAGAACATAGTGACAGCTAATTAAATCGAGTATTGGGGCACACAAAGTCTTTTTAATCACAATGCTTGTAGAGAAGCATGAGAATCATCTGTATGAATAAAAGAAAGGTTTTTCCTATAAATTGGTTAGGACTTGCTCTTTCAATGATATCTTTACGTTTCATACATTTTAGGATATTATATAATATTTCTGTCTGTATATCTTTCTGTCCGTCTCTCTGTACAATATGTCTGTCCAGCCAGATTTTGTCACAGCATCACGCAAAACTGGCTGGACAGAATTTGATAAAACTAAATGGTAGTACTAAGTTATTTACCTGAAGTTAAACCTGCACTATAAATGAAATAAAAATGTTATTCAAAATATTAGTGAAGTCATGAGCAGTTATGACTTGGGTTAAACGCCTAAAATGTATTTGATTAGGCCTGGTCTGCTCTAGGGTGCCATCTAGTGGGGCTGCATTTTGTCTATATAAATAAAAGAAAGGTTTTGTCAGTACATTGGCGAGAACTCCCTGCTGCCGTACTTTTAAACTTGGTCCGTGGAGAGCTTCAGATCTGCTGAGAAAATGATAAAAACATAACTACCAGCCCTGGAGGACATTTTAACTTCCCTGGCCTCCAGATGGTAAAAAATATTTAGAAGGACTCATCCCACACATCACACCACCTCAGATTGGCGTTATAGGTCAGTTTGAATAAGAACAACCAGACCAGTGTGTGTATATCTGTATTATTATTTAAAACAAGACAAATAATACAAAACGTATTCTTTATCCGATCTACTTTTTTGATTCTCATCCCTGATTCACTTTCTGATTACCGAATAGAGAGTGTATTTGGCTGATCAAGAAAGAAGTACAAGTTACTGTAGCATAAACAAGGCAGAAACTTTTCTATATCCTCTATTGATTGTAATAAGATGAAATGATGGTAGATTCTAAATCTTGCCATGAACTGAAAATATGCAGCCACCAATCCAGTGGAAACCAATACCATATTAAATTGTCACACCAAACAAAAGTTTGTGAAATTTACAGTTTACAGAATTTTACAGTTTAAAAACATTAACTATTTACATTACAACATAACATTACATTTTACCTATTTCTACCAACTATTTTCTTGTTAATGACAAACAACTGATTGAACTGATATCACTTCAGGTCCACTGACCCTATGTGGCAAGGCACTCAGGTCACCAGAAACCTCAGACTACTCAGCATGTCAACTCGAGCCACCAGTAATAGCATACAAAACACAGTGTGTGCATCATTTGTCTCTTAAACAAAAAAAAACACTTGTGTGTCCTTAAAGTGTTGTAACGCTGTTTCTTCTTTCTTTCTTCTTCTTACTTTAAAAGCATCATCGTTCCCCAAAAAAAACAAGTGAAAGTGGAGAAGTGAGAGAAATAGTATCAACTGGGAAGTGATGCAGATGATTGCACAACAAACTAACATTACAACAGTGCTTACACTATAGTATCCCAAATAACTTTGTTACGGATATACTACCATGCTCACACAAGATCTAAATGGCATAATGTCTTATTTTTATAGAACATGTCTCATAATGCGCTCGCATTTATTACTGCTGGAGTGATGGCAACGGCAGGAACAGTGTATGAAACATCTTTTCTTGGATTCAACATTCTTCACAAATACATTGAACTATTTAATTCACTTATGGCAGGTGCTGTTCTAAACAACTTGTAATTTCACTATACTGATCACGTGACAGAGAGAAGTGATGTGATTGGCTGGTTCTGATGCCTCAGCTTTTGCCCTTGAAAACAGGGGAGCTGCACGATGTGGTTTGTTTAAAACATGAAAGCTTAAAACTCATAAAATAAGGTTATATAGTGGTTTTCAAATGTAAAAAAATTTAATAGACAGCCTTGTGTGTCATTTTAGTGTCAGTTTATTTAATGTCAGTTTATTTTATAGCATGACCATGTTTAGAGCTTAACTTAAATGGAGAGGAACATCACAGACATATATATCACACTGATATATAGTGATCTGCTATAGTGTTGAATGATCAACATAGAAGATGAATTTAGAATAAAAAAAATTATATTGGCTTAGGCATTATAGTTTTTTTTATTGTTTTTTTTTGTAATTTAATCTAAAAAAAGTGAAACTCTCAGTATATTCTAGATTCATTACTTGTAAAGTGAAATATTTCAATAATTTTTCTTTTTAATTTTGATAATTATGGATCACAATTCATGTAAATCTGAAATTCACGTTCTGAAAATATTAGGATCTTTTTTAAGATCAATCAAATTGATCACTTTTAATAAGAAATGTTCATCTGTGCACTCAATAGATGAGTGCACAGTCCTTGGCTTAGGCATCTGTCACTGAGACCTGAGCATTGCTGCAATGGCACTCATCCCTATCATAGCAAAGTGCTTCTAAAAGCTGGTTCCCACCCACACTGACGATGCCATCTCCACAGCAGTCTATTCTTCTCTGACTCACCTAGACAATCCCAATTCAATTCAATTCAATTCAGTTTTATTTGTATAGCGCTTTTAACAATTGACATTGTCTCAAAACAGCTAAATAATCAAAATAATTATTTAAGTTTGTATGGAATGTGAATGTGTATGAATCAAAATGTTCAGATAGTCTCTGAGATGGTAATAGGAAGAAACCTTGAGAGGAACCAGACTCAACAGGGAACCCATCCTCATCTGGGTGAAACAGGTA
This sequence comes from Channallabes apus, assembly GCA_030522415.1. Classification (NCBI taxonomy): domain Eukaryota; kingdom Metazoa; phylum Chordata; class Actinopteri; order Siluriformes; family Clariidae; genus Channallabes; species Channallabes apus. Next base: position 33,174,269 of record CM060108.1, on the reverse strand, counting down.
GCAGGAAATGATCTGCATTTATACAGTGTTAAGTGTTAGGTTCAGCTATAATAGTTGATGTTAATTGATGTTATAATAGTTGATGTAAAATGGAGTCCAGTAGTTATTGGAGACTCAGATAGACTTTAGGAAATTCTAGTCCTGAACTATCGAATTGTCAAGTCCTCAGGGAAACAGTTGCCAACACCAGTCGAGGCCAGAACCATCTTCTAAGTAGATAGAATCATCACCAGACACCAGACGCATCCCAAAGAGACACACGGGGCATCCATGCGACCTGCATCCTTTGACCGAAGTAGGCGTGGCGGATCGTAAGACACTAGCAGTTCGATCAGATCCTGCGGCGTGAGACCATTTAATGCTTTATATGTCAAGAGTAGTATTTTAAAATCAATGCGAAATTTCACAGGGAGCCAATGTAGTGAAGATAGGATAGGGGTGATGTGCTCATATCTTCTGGTTCTAGTGAGGACTCTCGCTGCTGCATTCTGGACTAGCTGAAGCTTGTTTATGCACCTAACAGAACAACCAGACAGTAAGGCATTACAATAGTCCAACCTAGAAGTGATTAAAGCATGAACTAGTTTTTCTGCATCGTTTAGCGACTATATATTTCTTATCTTGGCAATATTTCTGAGATGAAAGAATGCTATCCTGGTGATATTATCTACATGAACTTCAAATGAAAGGCTGGAATCTATAATCACGCCGAGGTCTTTTACTGTTGCACTTGATGGAACAGAAAGGCCATCTAAAGTTACGGTGTGATCTAAGATTTTACTTTTAGCTGTATGCGGTCCTATGACTAGAACTTCTGTCTTATCCGGATTAAGCAGAAGGAAGTTAATTAGCATCCAATTTCTTATGTCCTGCACACATTGCTCAACTTTAGTAAGATGGTTTTTCTCATCAGGTTTTGTTGAGACGTATAGCTGTGTGTCATCAGCATAACAATGAAAACTAATACCATGCTTACGGATTATGTTGCCCAGAGGAAGCATGTAAAAGGAAAAAAGCAGTGGGTCTAAAACTGAACCCTGCGGAACGCCAGACTCCACTAGAGAACATGCAGAATAATCACCATTTAAGTCTACATACTGATAACGATCGGTGAAATAGGATCTGAGCCAGGAGAGGGCTGTACCCTTAATTCCTACTACATTTTCTAATCTGTGAAGAAGAATAGCATGATCAATGGTGTCAAAAGCTGCACTGAGGTCGAGTAATACAAGCATAGTTACACAACCCTGATCAGAGGCCAAAAGGAGGTCATTTACTACTTTAACGAGTGCTGTTTCTGTGCTGTGATGAGGCCTAAATCCTGACTGATACAGTTCATGTATGCCATTTCTATGTAGATATGAGCATACAGTAGCTGCTCCGCTACTATCTTTTCCAGAACCTTAGAGATAAAGGGGAGGTTTGAAATTGGCCTGTAATTGGACAGCTGACAGGGGTCGAGGTCAGGTTTCTTAATTATTGGTTTGATAACTGCTAATTTAAAAGATTTTGGAACATAACCAATGCTGAGTGAAGAATTAATTATTCTCAACAGCGGTTCTGTTATTCCTGGTACTATCTGTTTAAGAAAATGTGTCGGTATAGGATCTAATATACAGGTTGATGAATTTGCAGAAGAGATGAGTGAAATTAGTTCATTCTCTTCAAGAGGAGTAAAGTATTCTAGGTTTGAATCTGACATGGCTAGGTTAACATCTGCATCAATTACATTGTTCGGTTTCAAAGCCTCAATTTTATGCCTGATAATTACAATTTTACTGTTAAAAAAGTTCATGTAGTCCTCACTATTGCATGATGTTGTTGTGGAGATTTCTGTAGTGGTCTTATTTCTGGTTAATTTGGCTACGGTATTAAATAAAAATCTAGGATTTTTTTTTCTTCTATAAGAGTGGAGAGATACGTTGATCTAGCTACACTAAGAGCTTTCCTATAGTTCAGGATGCTCTCTTTCCATGCTATTTGAAATACTAACAATTTAGTTTGACCCAACACTTATGTCAGAATGTTTTTTTATTGATATTAGTTCAGCATTTATTACAGTCAGCCCATCCAAACTAATATTGAACCTAACCTACTCCAGTCTCACCTAAAACACTTTAGTTACACAGCGGTGTGTTTTGTCCCTCCTCTTATACTTTCTCTTCACCACATACTGTACCTGTGCATGCCTCTAACAACATTATCTTATTCTCAGATTACACCATGGTGATAGGCCTGAACCGTGGTAATGATGAAACAGCTTACGGGGTGGAAATTCAGCGCCTAGTGGCCTGGTGTGAGGACAATAACCTGGAACTCAGTACCTGGAAAAAAAATTTCATTCTTGACAAATGTGCTGGAAATCTAACTCACGCTCCCATTCACATGGATGGAGCTGCTGTTTAGTACTGAGCTTTAAGTTCCTCAGTGTCCACCCCTCCGTGAATCTCGCCTTGTCACTGATCTCCTGAACAACCATTATTTTCTGAGAAGATAGAATAAGGCCAACCTGTTCTCCTACAGTAGATTCTGGTGAACTTTTACCACCATGCCACTGAGAGCATCATCACCAACTATATAAGCAACTGCATCACAACAAACTGGAAATCCCTTCAGAAGGTGGTGAAAACTGCCCAATCAATCACTGGAGCGCAGCTACCTGCCATTAAAAACATTTACAAGAAACACTGTTCTCAGTTGGTAAAATGCATTATCTATTAAACAGAGCTTCTGATGACCCACATAAATAGGCAGAGAAATAGCTTTTTCCATGTAGCTGTTTTCATACTGAACAGCTAATCACACTATAATAACTGTTACATTTTCTTTATACTACATTGCTTATCCACTATGCATCTTTTGTACTGCACACAACTTAAAATGCTGTTTTTCTCCTACCTATATTTAATCCATAACCTATTCTGTATATATATTCTGTGCTATATAAACAGGCAGATACCTGTATACTACACATACTGTATGTATATTCTGCTCAACATGTTATATTCTTAACATCATTACAGTACCACTGCATATTGTTTGTACATCCATATTTAAATATATACCACATATATTATATTTGTAAGACCTACTGAACCTTCTGAACATAACACATCCACACACCCCTTTACATATTACCACATAGTTACAATATATTTGGAATTCATAATAAATGTCCCGCTTATGCATTTCTGGGAAATCCTAACTGCATTTCATTGGCTTTGTACTTGTGCTCTGCATAGTGGCAGTAAAGTTACATCTACTCTAATCTAATCACACCCTCTTCCTCACATTTAGCTTCACTTTGGTACACAGTAAAAGCTTCCTATAATAGGTACAGGTACAGTATGTGCCGTATATCATATGTTTGTGCAATAACCGACCACATGTCCATCAGTTGTCCCCTCAGACTTATAACTCTACAGTAATAGCAGATAGAACTCAGTGTGTGCATCTCATGTCTTTAGAGTACAAATCACTTGCGAGTCTTTTAAGTGTTGTAACATTATTTCTTTGCTCAATTTATTATGTTAGATTAAATGAATCATGGTTCCCCTAAAAAAAAAAAAAAAAGTGGAAGTGAAAGTGCAAAAACTGCAGATGACACCCCAAATCAACACTGACTGTGAAAACTTTGCACTGGAGACTTTAAGCAACTTGGAGTCTGTGCCTCTCCTCACTTCCTTCATACTCTGTAACACAAAATGTACAAAATGTACAGTACAATTACTTTTCTTCTTAGCACAGGTAAGATGCCTCTGATGCACTCCAGCCTCGTTCTGCTCTTTGTGAAGCTCCCCAAGATCTTGAATTCACCTTGCCTAACAATCTTTTTAAGGCTGCGGCCATCCCTGTTGCGCGTGCACCTTTTCCTTCCACACTTTTCCCTCCCAGCAAACTTTCCATAAATATTCTTCAAAAGAAGTCTCTAAGTACGGCTAGCCCATTCAGCTATGACCTTCTCTGGCTTACTCTCTTTGTTGAAGGTGTCTTTCAATGAATGTCTCCTGGAGTGGAGGAAGTGGATTTTTAATTTTTATGAGCTGTAAGATATAACCATTGATATTAAGACAAAAATGCTTGAACTATTGACATGTAATGACTCTTGATTATTAATAAAATAAAAATTTTCCCCAATATAATATTGTTTGATGCACTGTACTGCATATCCCAAGGTATAATTCCTTATATTAATCAAGACAGAACAACATTCACTACAGAGTACATTTTGTACTTTAGATGATTTAATTATATTTATCCCGACATGGAGTAATCCATATGGTAATATATAAAACTATTTACATATTTATTTACTATAGACTGCTCAACTTACGACTACTGCAGCTCCAAGTAAGTTTAACTGGTACCAATATGTTTCAGGTTTTTTTTTTTTAAGTTGAACTTTTGGCGAACTTTTAATGTTTTCCCTACCAACTCTATGAAACTGATTTATTACAACCCTTGCCTGAGTTAAAGTGGTTGTTTTACAGCAGAAAAAAAAAAGAAATGATGCACTCTGTGACAGTGTTTAGGCCATATCATTTCATTACACCATTACAGTGTTTTCATACTCATCAAAATATTTAGTGATCCCATGTGCTACAGTATGTACCATGTTTAATTTTGCCCTGAGAGGTCTTTATATCCCTAGACTGCACATTTAAATACCAAAGGCAAAAAAGGCCCTTTATAAAACATCTAATCTAGGCTCATAACTCAATGTCAGCACAAAGATAAAACTGTCTCCTAGGCACTGGTGCACACATTCCTTCCTGCAATATTTGCTTAGTGAGGAGTTCTTTTTTGCTAGCACATTAATCTTGAGAAATATTTAACATGCTTCAGTAAACCTGTTAACCAAATTCCATACTGAAGAGCTGTAATAGAAACCATAAATATGTAACAATCCCTACTGCTAATACTAATACACATGGCAATGTACTGAAACCTGTTCTTAAGTAAATGCTTTTAGACACTTTTCGTTCTTTGTTTTCGGAAATAAAAAATAATTGAGTGACTGAAAACCTGAGCCAGTAGAGGGCCTGCACAACTTTCTCATGGAAAATCTTTCATCGTTTTGTTGTAAAAACTGCCATACATTCTTTATTGACTATTAATGATGAGATGACTTTATTTATTATGTACATTATGAATCTATCCATATTTGAGATTCATGTTAAACATTATTTCAGAATCATGGATTGTGTATTGGCGTAGGTTTGTTTAATAGCAGACTGCTGTTTAATAGTAATAAACACATAACCAGTAAAAAATAGCAATAGTCATTCTTTCTTTCTTTGTTGCTTTAATTAAAATTGTGATTAAAGATGTACTTTGTAAGTTTCAGGAAATAGTTTCATCACATACTTACAGTATCGGAAGGTTAGAGGAGAAGTGATTGCTTCAGTAAGAGAAGTGGTAAAGAATCATCTGGGGTTTTTTTTAAACAGAAAGACTAACTCAAAACCAAGCTAAAAAATATACATGCTTAGCGTTTTAATTACAAGTTAATATAATGCTACACACCTAATTAGCAGAGATCTCTCTGACCTGCAGGATACTGCATGATTAGGTCAATAGCTCGTTTAGAGAACCTTTTCATGATATGCTAATTTTTTGAGATAGGGATTTTGGGTTTTCATGAGCTGTATGCCACAATCATCAATATTAAAACAATAAAAGGCTTGAACTACTTCAGTTTGTGTGTAATGAATCTAAAATATATGAAAGTCTAATGTTTATCAGTACATTACAGAAAATAATGAACTTTATCAAAATATGCTAATTGTTTTAGAAGGACCTGTATACAGTGGCTTGCAAAAGTATTCGGCCCCCTTGAACTTTTCCACATTTTGTCACATTACAGCCACAAACATGAATCAATTTTATTGGAATTCCACGTGAAAGACCAATACAAAGTGGTGTACACGTGAGAAGTGGAACGAAAATCATACATGATTCCAAACATTTTTTACAAATAAATAACTGAAAAGTGGGGTGTGCGTAATTATTCAGCCCCCTGAGTCAATACTTTGTAGAACCACCTTTTGCTGCAATTACAGCTGCCAGTCTTTTAGGGTATGTCTCCACCAGCTTTGCACATCTAGAGACTGAAATCCTTGCCCATTCTTCTTTCCAAAACAGCTCCAGCTCAGTCAGATTAGATGGACAGCGTTTGTGAACAGCAGTTTTCACATCTTGCCACAGATTCTCGATTGGATTTAGATCTGGACTTTGACTGGGCCATTCTAACACATGGATATGTTTTGTTTTAAACCATTCCATTGTTGCCCTGGCTTTATGTTTAGGGTCGTTGTCCTGCTGGAAGGTGAACCTCCGCCCCAGTCTCAAGTCTTTTGCAGACTCTAAGAGGTTTTCTTCCAAGATTGCCCTGTATTTGGCTCCATCCATCTTCCCATCAACTCTGACCAGCTTCCCTGGCCCTGCTGAAGAGAAGCACCCCCAGAGCATGATGCTGCCACCATATTTGACAGTGGGGATGGTGTGTTCAGAGTGATGTGCAGTGTTAGTTTTCCGCCACACATAGTGTTTTGCATTTTGGCCAAAAAGTTCCATATTGGTCTCATCTGACCAGAGCACCTTCTTCCACACCGCACACCCCACTTTGCAGTTATTTATTTGTAAAAAATGTTTGGAATCATGTATGATTTTCATCCCACTTCTCACGTGTACACCACTTTGTATTGGTCTTTCACGTGGAATTCCAATAACATTGATTCATGTTTGTGGCTGTAATGTGATGTCACGTTTGCGTCGGGTGTGTGTGCGTGGCATGAATGCAGAGGAGAGCTGGCGGTTCAGATAACAGTTCTTTATTTTCCTTAAAAAGAACATAAACTAACCCAACACAAACTTAAGCACTTTAACTAAAGATAGACGCCTGACTGGGATTCAGTCAGGCTATTTATACTAACTAAACATAATTATCTTCCCTCGGTTCAGGTGAGCTTCTACGTCACCTGACCGAAGTGCAAACTGGGAACTGAAGTATAAACAAAACTACAACTAAAACACAAACAAACGGGCGTTTTGGCGCCCTCTAGGGGTTAACCTTTACATGTGACAAAATATGGAAAAGTTCAAGGGGGCCGAATACTTTTGTATTATATATATATATATATATATATATATATATATATATATATATATATATATACGGAAAGTATTCAGACACCCTTAAATTTTTCACTCTTTGTTATATTGCAGCCATTTGCTAAAATCATTTAAGTTCACTACCCATATTGACAGAAATACACAGAATTGTTGAAATTTTTGCAGATTTCTTAAAAAAGAAAAATTTAAATATCACATGGTCCTAAGTATCCTAAGTATTCAGACCCTTTGCTGTGACACTCATATTTAACTCAGGTGCTGTCCATTTCTTATGATCATCCTTGCGATGGTTCTACACCTTCATTTGAGTCCAGCTATGTTTGATTATACTGATTGGACTTGATTAGGAAAGCCACACACCTGTCTATATAAGACCTTACAGCTCACAATGCATGTAAGAGCAAATGAGAATCATGAGGTGAAAGGAAGTGCCTGAAGAGCTCAGAGACAGATTTGTGGCAAGGAACAGATCTGGCAAACATCTTGTACAAAAGAAATTCTGCTGCACTTAAGGTTCCTAAGAGTACAGTGGCCTCCATAATCCTTAAATGGAAGATGTTTGGGACGACCAGAACCCTTCCTAGAGCTAGCCGTCCAGCCAAACTGAGCTATTGGGGGAGAAAAGCCTTGGTGAGAGAGGTAAAGAAGAACCCAAAGATCACTGTGGCTAAGCTCCAGAGATGCAGTCGGGAGAAAGTTGGATAAAGTCAACCATCACTGCAGCCCTCCACCAGTCTGGGCTTTATGGCAGAGTAGCCCGACTGAAACCTCTCAAGACACACGAAAGCCCACATGGAGTTTGCTCATAATTGTGAGAAATAAGATTCTCTTGTCTGATGAAACCAAGATAGAATTTTTTGAAGTTGGAAATATGAATGCGGCCAAGTACAGGGATAATCTGAATGAAAAGCTTCTTCAGAGTGCTCAGGACCTCAGTCTGGGCCAAAGGTTTATCTTCCAACAGGACAATGACCCTAAGTACACAGTTAAAATAACAAAGGAGTGGCTTCACAACAACTCTGTGACTGTTCCTGAATGGCCCAGCCAGAGCCCTGTATTAAACCCAATTGAGCATCTCTGGAGAGGCTGTCCACCAACGTTTACCATCCATCCTGACAGAACTGGAGAGGATCTGCAAGGAGGAATGGAAGAGGATCTCCAAATTCAGGTGTGAAAAACTTGTTGCATCTTTCCCAAAAAGATTCAAGGGTGCTTCTGCTAAATACTGAGCAAAGTGTCTGAATACTTATATACTCTTTCAATATGGGGTGCTGGGGTGCTGAGGAAAAAAATTAACTTAAATGATTTTATCAAATGGCTGCAATATAACAAATAGTGAAAAATTTAAGGGGGTCTGAATACTCTCCGTACCCACTGTATATATACTCAGCAAAAAAAGAAACGCCCCTTTTTCAGGACTGTGTCATCATCATCATCAGTGTTCTGCCCAAGGGCAGGTTTTAGGCAACCATTCTCTCCATTTCTCTCTGTCCATTGCTCTTCGTTTGATTGTCACGTATGAGTCACCTTTCTTAATATCGTCTAATAACATGATAGGTGGTCTTCCTCTACTTCTTTGTCCTTCAAACCTTCCTTCTAGAACATCTTTCACTAGGCTTTCTCCTCTCAATATGTGTCCGATCCATTTCTTATTCTTCTTCCATATCACATCCAACAACTGCCTCCTTTCGCCCACTAGCTCCAGCACATATTCATTCGTTTTATGATCCTTCCAGCTGACCTTCTCCATATTTCTCCATATCCACATCTCAAATGCTTCCAGCCTATCTCTTTCTCTCTTCTTTAAGGTCCATGTCTCTGACCCATATAATGCTACACCCCATACCACTGCTTTAATTACTCTCTTCTTTAGGTCTTTGCTCATTCGCTTTGTAAACAGTTCTCTTTTCTTGCTGAATGCGTCTTTGGCCATCGCGATTCTGCTCTTTATTTCCGCTTCACATGAGCCATCGTCTGATATAAGCGAACCTAAGTAGCAAAATTGATGCACTTGTTCTACTGCTTTGCCATCTATCATGATGTTTAACTTATTGCCTCCTTCCTTTTCTTTGCCTCTTCTGCAAACTCTCATGACTTTTGTTTTCTTGACATTGATCTTCATATCATATGACTTTCCAGTTTTGCTTAAGGCGTTCATTAGATTTTGTAGTCCTTTTTCTGAATCGGCTACCATACCTTGATCATCTGCAAACTTAACATCGGTCAAAAGCTCACCTCCTACTCTAACTCCACCTTGTACCTCTTCCATCGCCTCAATCATCATTGCCTCCGCATATATTGAGAAGAGTAGTGGTGACAACAGACATCCTTGCCTCACTCCACGTCCAATCTCTCCTGATTCCGAGTCTCCATTTTGTGTTCTTACCACCACCGTTTGATTCATGTAGAGGTTCCTGATCAATCTTCTATCTCTCCAATCAACTTTTATTTTCCTTAGGATCCCTAGAAGTTTAATCCAATTAACTCGGTCAAATGCCTTCTCAAAGTCTACGAAACAGATAAATACCTCTTCATTTAGCTCTAACCTTCTCTCACACAATATCCTCATAACAGCAATCGCATCTCTTGTCCCGCATCCTTTTCTGAATCCAAACTGAGTCTTACCGATAGAGTAATTCGCCTTCTGTTCTAGTCTTCTAGCAATTATTCTCAACATTATCTTCGAGGCATGTGAAATCAAGGCTATTGTTCTGTAGTCCGAACATTCAACGGCATTCGCCTTCTTTTCCAAAGTTACTATCGCAGCTTTTGTAAAGTCTTCAGGCCATTCTCCTGTATCGTATATTTGCTGACACAATTTTATCAGCTCTTTCTTGCCATTTTCTCCGAGTGCCTTTATTAGCTCTGCTGGAATCTCATCAACACCCTCTGCCTTCCCGCTCTTCAGATCTTTAATCGCTCTCTCAATTTCTGCTTGTAGTAAATCTGGTCCCTTTTCATCCACATCAACCTCCTCCTCCACTTCGATGTCAAATTCCTCCATTCCTGGTTTTCCACTCTTGTCATACAGTTCTTCAATGAATTCCTTCCATCTTCTCTTGATTTCCTCATATTCCTTCAGCACCAGTCCGTTCTTGTCTTTGATGTATTTGCAAGCAGCCTTTACTTTCTTATTTCCTATCAATTGTTTGATGTTTGCATACATGAGATCTATTCTTCCTTGTTTCTCCAATAACTCTAAGTGTTTCACACTCTCTTTGCCACCAGTCTTCTAAAGCCCTCTCTGTTGTTCTTCTTAATTCGTTATTGAGTGCTCGATACTTCTTCTTTCCTTCACTTGAGTTTGATCTCTTTGCTATTCTTCTCTCCTCCATCTGCTTTATCATCTCCTCGGTAATCCACGGCTTCTTGATTCTAACTCCTCCCTTGTAACCTAATTTCTCTATTGCATTTATACGTAGAATGTCTTTCAGCCTGTTCCATCTTTCGTTGGTTTGTGTTGTTTCAGGTGTTGTTATATTGACCAACTTCTCCTCTACACTCTATCTCGAAATGCCATTCCGTTATACTTTAGCTTCTCCAAGTCTAGCCTTCTTTTCTTTTTGCTCCCTTTGATCCTTTTCAATCTTAATGTAGTTACGTGCATTATCACCAGATTATGGTCTGAGCCGATGTCCGCTCCTGGGTAACTCCATGAACTCTTTATGCTGTTTCGATATCTTTGTCTCGTAAAAATATAATCAAGCTGATATCTGCCTATGTCACCTGGCATTTTCCATGTGTACCTCCTTCTTTTGTGCTGTTCAAAGCATGTGTTCGTTGCCACCAGCTGATTTTTTCGGCAAAACTCTACCAATCTATCTCCTCTTTCATTTCTTCTACCCAAACCATACTTGCCTATTTCTTTCCCGTCTACTCCTTCTCCTACCACTGCATTCCAGTCTCCCATTACAACCAACTGTTCATTTGCTTTCTCTGCTTTGATTAGATCTTCAATCTTTTGGTACATCTCTTCTATCTCTTCGTCTTCATGGTCTGATGTTGGCATGTATACCTGAATCACTATTAAGTTTCTCGGTTCCGCCTCAATTTTTATCTTAAGTAGTCTGTCGCCATGTTGTTGTTCAACGTCGATCACTCTCTTCGCTGTTTCCGAGTCTAATACGATTCCGACTCCTCTTTGTCCTTGTCCTCCACCAACACTGATAAATCGATATCCTTCAAAACAACAATCAGTGTTTTTCTTCCATTTGACTTCGCATAGACCCAGTATGTTCAAGTTGTTTATCTTCATCTCTCTTACTACATTCAACATCTTCTCCCTCTTGGCTGCCTCATTTGCTCCCATCGTCATGACATTCCATGTTCCAATTCTAAGCAAGTTCTTTTTTCGCGGATTTCGTTGGATGACGACCTTGGAGGCCGCGCTACCTCCACTGCCGAACGCGACATCAGTAGCTTTATTCCTATTGATCTCGTTCACGTTATTTACGATATTTCTTTTCGTTGTACTTTTCATTGCCTTTTAAACACGGGATTTAGTCAAGGTAGTTTCCCGTTGCTTTCCTTGACCATGGTAGTCTAGATCGTATCAGTTGGACCGAATTCTCATCTATCTTTTCGCCCTGCTTGCCGAATGTGAATCCATATTGCCCTCATAAACGTCATAAAACAGATCATCAAGTACCCCACGTAGTACCCTGTAGCCATGTAACCCCAGGCAGGAACCCTTACAGGTGCTACCGATCTGGGTCAGACCGGACCTGGAGTAGTTTAACGTCATGCTCAGGACATGTGACTGTGTATTTCAACAATAATGTTGTAAAAATTCAAATAACTTTACAGATCTTCATTGTAAAGGGTTTAAACAATGTTTTCCATGCATGTTCAATTAACCATTATCACTTAATTAACATGCACCTGTGGAATGGTGGTTAAGACCTTAACAGCTTACAGAAAGTAGGCATTTAAGGTCACAGTTCTGAAAACGCAGGACACTAAAGAGACTTGTCTACCGACTGTGAGAAACACCCAAAGAAAGATGCCCAGGGTCCCTGCTCATCTGCGTGAACGTGCATTAGGCATGCTGCAGGGAGGCATGAGGACTGCTGATGTGGCTAGGGCAATAAATCGCCATGTCCGCACTGTGAGATGCCTAAGACAGCGCTACAGGGAGACAGAAAGGACAGCTGATCATCCTCGCAGTGGAAGACCACGTGTAACAACACCTGCACGGGATGGGGACATCCGAATATCACACCTGCGTGACACGTACAGGATGGCAACAACAACTGCCCGAGTCACACCAGGAACACACAATCCCTCCATCTGTGCTCAGTGCTCAGACAAATCTGGTCCAGTCCATGAGGAGGAGATGCACTGCAGTACTTCAAGTAGCTGGTGGCCACACCAGATACTGACTGGTACTTTTTATTTTGAGCCTCTCTTCATTCAGGGACACATTGTGAAACATTTTTAGTTTGTTTTATGGTGTAGACTCTTTTAGTGTTCATACAAATATTTACACATTAAGTTTACTGAAAGTAAAAACAGTTGAAAGTCAGAGGACGTTTCTTTTTTTGATGAGTATATATAGGCAAATGTATTTGCTTGCCTGCCTTCACATGAATGTAATAACATCCAATTCTTAATCCATAGGGTTTAATATGATGTTGACCCAACCTTTGCAGGTATAACATCTTCAACTCCTCTGGGAAGGGTTTCCACAGGTTTAGGAATGTGTGTACGGGAATTTTTGACCATTCTTCCAGAAGCGCATTTGTGAGGTCAGAAACTGATGTTGGACAAGAAGGCCTGGCTTGCAGTTTCCGTTCTAATTCAACCCAAAGGTGTTGTGATGAGGTCAGGACTCAAGCCAATCAAGTTCTTGCACACCAAACTCGCTCATGTCTTTATGGATGTTGCTTTGTGCACTAGTCATGTGGGAACAGGAAGGGGGCATTATGTTCCCACGAAGTTGGTAGGATGAAACTGTCCCAAATGTGTTGCTATACTGAAGCTTTAAGAAATCCTTTCACTGGAACTAAGGGGCTGAGCCCAACTCCTAAATAAACAATCCCACACCAGTTCCAACATGACTGCGCACCAGTGCACAAACAAGATATAAAAAGAAAAATTGGCAAAGATCATCACTACAGATTAAAAAAAACATACCAACTAAGGGCTGTGCTTAACTAATTCTTAAATTTGCAACCCCCCCCCCCCCACCCCCCCCAAGATAAAAATAAACCCATCACTGAAACCAATCATTGAAACCTGACTTTATCCTGAGCCACAGAAGATCTGCACGGGGTGAATTCCACACTGAAGAGTAAGGTAATTTAATTAAAATTTTATTTGAAGGTTTTTTCACTGGAACAGGTGGATTTCAAATCCACAAATTTCAAAGTAATCTCATAACCTGTTATTTAGCAGCATGAAAACATTTTAATTGCAGCCTTTTGACAACCAACCATGTTTCAATGATAGTTACCAGTAAGTTTTACTTACTCTCAATATTTCAAATCAACATTTGTAATTTTTTGATCGAAATTCACACTTTGCATCAGTTGTATAGGGCAGACGTTTACATGGCTTGTTAAATTTCACGGGAAAATAGTTTCTCACAAATAATTATGAGATACATAATATAATATAATTTGATATTATATTAGAAATGCTGAAGAGAAGAAGGTGCTTTCCAATATTCAATGTACTGAAACAAGAGTTTAACGCTAAACAAATGAAATGCTAACAATTTGAATTTGACTGGAAGTGTGTAATATAGGGCCTAATGCAGATTTAACTCAACACAAAAACTGAATTGAAGGACAGACACTTTTTTTGCATATGCAACACAGATATGCAAAGTTACATGTGTACACACAAATGTCAAAAGTAAATAGACAACACTCTAACATTAGTGATGGTTAAAAAGGTTTTTTGCCTGATTGCAGGTATATATTGACCAGGTTGATAAAGATATTTTATTGCTGTATTGAGCTGTTTTGGAATCTTTCTGGCACTTTTTAGGTTTTTAAGCGAGATTTGATCTTAACAACTCAAAGATATCTTGTAGTGGGCCAAGGTCAATCAGGTAATGACTTTGGCCTTTTCTTTAAACTGAACTGTAATTATGTTAACAGTAGAAATGGGTATTTCAATATCCCTCGCTAGACGTCTCTGGAACATTCCACCCTCAGGATAACCACGAACACTCTGCCATTGTAAAAATCTGAAATTTCTTTGGAATTTTTACTTTAAGGCATGACACAAAGTAAGGTCCGTTCTACTGAGAAATAGCGACGCAAATAGTAGTTATAATAATGGACATTTTTTGGTGCATACATGTACATATAAGTCCAGTTAAAGCTGTAAATACGCGGATCTCGTGAGTGGAAGACACTCTGCACTGTTACGGGCGGATCCACAGTCAGTTACGCCGCGGAGTTCTGAACAGGCGGAGTTGTGGTCACCTGTAAGCGCAGTTGCTAGGTGACACCGCCACAATCAGAATCGGTGCAAACGCGCTACAACTTGCGGGTGTTTATTTAAGACCCCCGGATACCCCGCGTACATTGTGCGAATATTAGGAAGCTAAAGTGGATAGATTTAGGCCATGTCCACACGTAGCCGAGTATTTTTTTTAAATAGAGATTTTTCTTCTTCTTTTTGAAAAATAATTCTGTCCACACAATCTACGTTAAATAAAAAATCCTTGTCCACATGAAAAAGTGCTGTTAGGAACCTCCTTGGCGCCTGGAGCACAGAACTCTTTGACTGCTCCTCTGACATGGCAAACTGTAAGTCTGCAACCATGTGTTTTTCCATTAAGCCAATGCAAGCCAATGCAAAACGCATAATATATGTTACATATTGTTAATATATGGGTGATAAAAATAAAAAAAAAATTCTCTCTCTCTCTCTCTCTCTCTCTCTCTCTCTCTCTCTATATATATATATATATATATATATATATATATATAATGTGTGTGTGGACATGACTTGCGTCCTAGCATCCCATACTTACAGTTTTATTTAAACTCAATTGCAATAAGCATTGTTTTGCAAGGACATAGAGATTAAATGGCTAAAATGTGATTTTTAGTCTAAGATTTTTTAATGGATTCCAAAATTCATCCACCAAAAGATATGGCTTTGATTAATGAAAGATAAACAGTGGCTAAAAACATATACTATTACATGCTTATCACAACAGCCAGGAAAAGCACAAAGGGAAGACATTTACTGTATATTGAATCAACACTTTGTATCCGGTCTGTAAGCAGAACTAGCAAAACACCTTCAGAAACATGTTCATGTTTGTGACATCGTAACTATGATTTATTTAAAAATAAGCTGTCTTTGCAGCTTTTTTTTCATACATGGGCTAAGGAGACAATGTTTAAAAGGAGATGTTAATGAATGTCTGCATGTCTGTTGCAGGTTTCTGTGGCCTGTGTTGTTTGCCGTGTTTGCAGTGCAAGACTGTTTCTGATTTTGGTTGGTGTTTCTGTATGCCCCTGCTGGACTGTTTTCTCACCGTCTCATGCTGCTTTCGCACCAAAATGAGGGAGCGCTATAACATTGACGTGAGATGCACACACATGCGCACACACTGTTATGGTATTAATAATATGGAAAGTATTTTTAATAACATAGGTAAGACATTGTAAGTGATTATTTGTCTCTTTTAGGGCTCCACCATGGGAGACTGTCTTACTGTGCTTTGCTGTTACCCTTGTGCCTGGTGCCAGATGTCACGCGAGTTGAAGATCCGTAGCTAACAGATTGTTCGAGAAATTGTCCCTTTGCTTTTTAAAGTTTCAACATTTTAAAAGATATATGCATGCAACTGAAAAAATTACTTGTGATTTAAAACAGTAAATCATATAGCACAGTTTCTTTATCATTTAACATAAACATCACTGACTATAACTCTGTTCCAAATATAAGTTTAAACAGTATTAGCTTATATTTGAAAAAACATGACATCTAAAAGTGTCATTAAACTTGTACTGTAATTCACAGTATCTTTTTGTTGTGTGTAATTAGTGTGGTTTTGCATGTTACTCTTAATAATAAATAAAGCAAATAAATCATCAGAATTGCAGGTATATTTTAGTTTTTTTTGTATGAGTTTTTAGGAAAATTCCAGTCACATAAACTGTAATGTGTATTTGAGTAAGCGAGTGACTCGGTCTGGCCGCTGTTCCTTGATAAGCTTTTCTGGCGCCAGAAGAGACAGAGTCAAACGCGTGGGTGTGTCAGAAAGGACGCTGTTTATTAACAGCAAAAGATAGGGTTTTTATATATTAGATCAAACACCTGTGCCATCCATGCCTGTTATTACAACAAACATAAAACATTGTAAAATGTCCTGTTGAAATTCTGAAGAAGTGGATGTTGGACAGGTGTTCGTACAGGGGCGAACCAGGTGGTGTTGTCTTGAAGTGGAGGAGAAGAGGAAAGAGAGAGAGAGACAGAGAGAGAGAGAATGAGAAAGTGAGTGTGGGAACGTTTGCACCTTTAGAAGAGATGCAAGTGGAGACTGGACGGTATTAGCATGAAAGATTTAACACGTTATTATCAGATCTATGAGGATGAGAGTAGAATTAACTTCTTTTATGTAAACCAATCTGGGGCATGCAAAAATAATGCAGATTTTGGATCTTGAAGCACTTGTTTTGCAAGTATATTTTGCTGACTAGGGTTTGGTCCAAATGCAAATTGTCTGTTTAGAATCTCGGCAAAAGCAACACTATCTAAATTTCAACCAACAACTGACAACATCTTGGCAGGAATCAAGTACAGGATTTTCAAATACAGTTTTTCTTTTTAAGGGATGGGTAGTAGAAGGCCCTTGCTGTTAAAACTAAAATTCAAGCCGTTGTGTGTAACCACTGGACTGGAACAAGTCAAACGTGGGCTTTTTTGTCAGATGGTAGATTGCAAAATCCATTGAGGTCTCCCTAGACAATGGCCTATGATTTTAAAATCCAACTAATAACAGAACAATGAATACCCAAAAGAGAATCCAGATGATAACAAGGGTCATTAAAGAGTACGATGTCAAGCAAGGACCAGGGAAAGGCAATTAATCAAATAATTGATGTTTATAAAAGATAGTGGTACTAGGTGGCTTTTTAAAATAGACTTTGTCTGTAGAAAAATGTAAAAAGTGATAAATAGCCTGAGTGGACACTGGTGGTTAAAATGCCTGACATGTGAGAAGCTGTGTGCATTTCTGAAGTGCGTGCCTGCATGAGTGCATGTGAGGGTGTGAGAGGATTACAGTAGCAAATGTTTTAAGTATGATTGTACAAACCTGTTTATTGATGAATCGTACAATAAAACAAGGTTCGTCAGTTGAGTCATTGCACTGATACAATATAAATCTGAATTAAACATTCACAGAAAACATGTTTATTATTATTTTTTTACTGTTTGCTTGTTGCATTTCTTTCATAATGTAAGGGAGTTTTGTTGTTGGTTAGGAAAAGACTCTATCTATCTATCTATCTATCTATCTAAAACTGTAAAGTTAGCATGTCTGTATTTGCAAATTGAAAATATTTGTAAAACATTTGTGGGGATGTAAGATGAGTAATAGAACACCTTAAAATGGTTTGGGGAATTTTTATCTGTCTGTCTGTTTGTGCAGCATCACGTAAAAACTACAAAATTTTATTTAATTATTTTTTTCTCCAATTTTCTTTTCAATTTAGTCGTAGCCAATTCCTCTCTGTCGCTAGGGGGCTCCCACATTAAGGCTACCACTACCAGTCAGTCGGGAGGGCGAAGACTATCACGCGTTTCCTCCGAACCGTGTGACGTCAGCCGACCACATCTTTTCGAACTGCTTGCTCACGCACCATTAGGGGCGGAATAACACACTCGGAGGAAAGCGCTAGCCGCTCATTCTGCGTGGTCAAGCTCACAGACACCCCTGATTAGCTGTAGAGCCGTGATTAATGTGGGAGCACAAGTACCTCTCATCCCTCCCCCCTGAGAGAGCTCGGCCAATCAGCTCTCTCTATGCCTCCGGCTGTGAGAGGAAAGCAGCATCAGCTGGGGTTCGAACCAGCGATCTCCGGATGATAAAAACTACTTAACAATTTTTATTGATTTTTTTCCGGGTGTATTTGCCTGAGCCTGTCGGCCCACTGGAAAACAGGATATACCACGTACTTTGAAATTTAAATGTGAACAAAACGCACTTGTATCTTAAAAATTTACATTGAAAAAATGACTTCATCTTAAAATAAAAAGATGGTGCTGAACATTTAAAAAATGCGCTTATGTGTGCAGTTAAAATCTACTTAATAAATGCCATCTCAAAACTTCATGATTGTGGTCGGTCTTTCGGCTGCTCCCGGCAAGGGGTCGCCACAGCGGAATATCCAGTCCGCACAACAACTTGTTACAGTTTTTACGCCGGATGCCCTTCCTGACGCAACCCTCCCATTTTATCCGGCCTTGGTACCGGCACTGCATCCAGTGGCTGCACTGTAAAAAGTGGGACTGGGCTTAATTAATAAATGTTAAATTAATATTAGTAACAACCCTGTCCAGGGTGTACCCCGCCTAGTGCCCGAAGTCTCCTGGGATAGGCTCCAGGTCCCCCGCGACCCTGAACACAGGATTAAGCGGTATAGAAAATGAATGAATGAATATTAGTAACAAGTACATAATAAAATTTACTAACTGAGTTCTGGAGTCAAATTAAGCTGATTTAAACAAATGCTGATTATTTATTAATTCCATTTCAAGTAATTTTTTTGTCAGTTTAAATCAGCAAGGAAAAAATGGGGAAATTTTAATTAAATTTTTCTGGTCATGTCACAACTAAAGAAATTTAGTAAATTTTACTCATTTAGAGAGACTAGGTTCTACTGCCATGCAATTTCCGCCTAAATTTTTACATCCAGACAAGGTGCCACATGCTGCTGGACCTGCATTTTTCTCAAGATGACATTTGTTTAGTTAGTTATATGAATGTACAAATAACTTTTTAGCAGTTCAATTTTTTTTCTTTTTTTTACAGACAGTTGTGAAATATACAAATTTTATTGTGTGCTTAAATTCAGTTAAGCTACTGTATTTCCTCTCAGTCTGTTCTAAAGCAAAGATGTCCTCTCAGTCTGCTCTGTTTTTATTTGGCTAAAAGTCGGGCTTAGCATGGTAGTTAGTTTGGTGTGTGAATTTTATTACAATGTGCGTTATATAGTATATAATATTCTTTAAAGAGGCAGTCGGGCTAGTCAATGTTTCAGAGTGTTAGCATTAGCTTCCCCTCCCCCACTTTAACAAGTGATTAGCTGACCTTGACACTGAGTGTCTAACTGCAGCAGTTAACTGTTGATCTAGAGGTGAGTAATTAACTTAAAGATTTACCTTTTGTGTTTTGAATTGAGCTCAATATAAACTATTAAATTAAAGGGGACACGTGTAGTAACAGAATATTGTATGTTTCTTTATGATGCAAGAAACGCACGGCTGCGATGGGAATCAAAGCGTTTTTATTTTTAAAATTTGTTCTTTTTTCCCCCCACAGTCTGTCATGTTGCCATTGTGGAAAATCTGCAAATAAATGTTCATGTTACAAATGTTAAATGCTGTTCCTGTTGTTTTTATGTAAACCCAGCAAGCATTTAAGTAACTTAGAAATATTACAATTGTTTCAATGAAGTGACATCCAATATTATTGAGTAGATTAAATTTTTTATTTAACTGTATTTAACCATGGACGGGACACTATAGGATTGCTTTTTTAAGCTACAAGTGGATAGGCTTTAACCTCCTAGGGCTTAGTGGCCACATACGTGGACAGCACATTTTAGCTCTTGTGTCCACAATTGTATTAACTGCTGAATTGGTGGTGTTATGGACACGTATGGGAGTACTTACTCTGCCACCTGGTTGTGTCAGAAGTTTATAACATACTACGGTCAAAATTCAAAATGGCGGCGAACACAAGGGAAAATTCAAGTGGTATGGCCATACACAAACGTCGACCAGATAAGAAGTTCTGTCATATTTCATGGCTTATTCTGATTTAGATATTTATAAAAGCCTTGTATATTTGTCATGACATGCAAATTTGAAAAACAAAGTGTAAAACTAGCATCTTTGTAGGTCTCTAAACATGACGTACACGTATGTGTACGATTTGTTTTCCTAAGTATTTTTATTCTTCTCTAGGCTTACAAATAAAATGCAACTGAATTTTTTTTCATAAACCTATTTTTCATGGAGTTACAAATATGTCCACTCAGTTTGACACCATGCATTTGAACTCTACAAAATATAAAGACACTAATTGTTCCTAACTTTACATTATAATAACAAATATCAGTTGATTTATGAAAAAATTTCACTGCATATCAGGTTTATCAAAAACATCAAAGTTACAGTAATTAGGGCTCAAGCACTACAGGGTGCGCAGGAGCGCTCTTGTTTTCCTAAGGATTTTTTTCCCACCCTATAGTGCCGGTCCCAAGCCCGGATAAAATGGGAGGGTTGCGTCAGGAAGGGCATCCGGCGTAAAACCTGTGCCAAGTTGTAGTGCGGACTGGATATTCCGCTGTGGCGACCCCTTGCCGGGAGCAGCCGAAAGACCAACAACAACATTTAAGTGCAGATGAAGATTTATCTGTAAAACTAAATAAATCAGGTTCACTTAAATATTTAATTATTGTCAGTCAATTTGTCTCAAATATTTAAAAAATCTAAATCAATCTTTTCCAGATTTCTCTCAGATATTCATTTTTTTAAAGTAAAGGTAAAACTGTTTTCCTTAAAATTATTTAATTTAGCTTAAAATATTTATGCTGAATACATAATATTTTTCGACAGTTAATATTAAATCCAACACAATAAAAGACTTGATTTCATTTACATTTATTTAATTTATTCCATGTTTCTTACTCATTATTATAGTAGTAAAATTTACTTAAATATATTAGGTGTCACTTTGTTGCCATAATTTTTTTAAGTAAACCCTAGGTCAGATTTTTTACAGTGTGGGGGATTTGGGCACTGGCTTGGAATCGAACCCGGCTGGAATTTTGGAATGAACTATAATTTGTATGTGTTACCATGAAGTTTTGAGATGGCACTGGTGGCTCAGTGGTACTGTAGGTGTTTTGCCTGCCATGCGGAAGGCCCGGGCCAACACGTACAAATTATAGTTCATTCCAAAATTCTAAAGATGCTGTACATTTTTAAAAACTGAGTGTGCAATTAAATTCCACGTGAACAAAATTGCGGGCATATCTAGTAGTAAGCAAAGTCAATACCATCAGAAAGAGAGCTAGAATTGAAAGAGATTTTAGATAGACATAAAACCTGTTTTAAGGACAGAGTGGATAAATATTAGACATCAGAGGACATAAATTGTGGAGTCAGTAAAATCTGAGAAACAGCTGATTTAGAACAACAGAATGTTGTGTTATGGACTTTGAGAGGACTGCAGACTGTAGGGAATTCATAATACAATACACATAAAACAATCCATTACACTTTATTGCAGAGTGGAATTAAAGTTAAGATCAGATTATCAGGTTGATAATAAACTGTTACTGTACATAGTGGATGAAGACAACCCATCACAGATATTCTAGACTTCAACATGCAAGCCCTAGCCTGATCCCACATATAGGTGGGAACTGGATCACCAAAAAATCTTCTTAGTAGAGTAGTATTTCCAGTGAAAAAAGACATGTATTAACTTGTTAAAAGGGAGTATAATATGTACCCTTATAGGTTGAAGGCATTAAAGAATGAAAAGGAAAGTGATTTTCCAAAGAAATTCTGTGTCTGAATCTGTGTAACGATCTACTCGTTATTGCAAAAAAATCTCACCCAGTGGCAGAAAAAAAAATAGGACTCCAAGAAGAACATAATACACACATATACACACTCTCTCATTCAGGGCTGGACTGGGACCAAAAAACGGCCCACCATGATTATTTAAACAATATGCTGAAGCATATGACACATCAAAGGATATATGCACTCACTGTTTTGTTTCAAACATTAAACTACAGTAACCTGCATGGAAGCGAATAACCTTGGTAAAAATTATTCTTAATTATTATTATTGTTATTATACAGTATTTTATTAGCAAAAAGTATTCACATTCATTACTTGAGTAGAAGTATAGATACCTTGGTTTAAAAAGACTTCTTTAGAAGTTGAAGTATCAACTCAAGCTTTTTACTCAAGTAAAAGTGTAAAAGTACTGGTTTCAAAACTACTTATAGTATAAAAGTAAAAGTAACGTGAGGGGGAAAAAAGCATTAAGGATAAAAGCTTACGCTGTGCCACGGGCCTATATACTGCACTAAAAAAAAAGAAAAATGTGTTGTTGTTTTTTTTTTAACGGTCATATGAATGAATGAATGATTAATCCAAGTGGTTGATCAAAAAAAAAAAAAAGTGTATATATACAGTATATATCATTCCTGTTACCTTCCTGGTGCTGTTACCTTCCTCGCTGGTGCTTGGTTGTGACATTTCGCTCGAATCTTGAGTCTCTATCACGGACAGCTTCGTCTACTTATCACAACCTTATCAACCGAAAATGCTAATTTATTCAAACGTCCTTGCTGGAGTGAGTGACGTAACGTCATGTGCAGGTGCGATGGATCGTGTACCAACAAACAGGGTGTCGGAATGGTATGTTTATACGTTTCATCTGTAACGTCCTTCAGTATAGAAGAAAATAAAGATCACATAGACAAACGGAGTTGTTAGCGAATGTGCCGTTTACTTTTTTGTTCTCTCATGCGCATGTCCAGTGACAGATTACACACGCTTAGTAACCTCGTCCCGCTAGACATGCTTACGTGCTTACGTCAGAGGATGCTGAACAGAAAACTTGGAATAGAATTACATGCAAACATTACATCATCCAACCACAATCAAATTCGCTCCATCCGGATGGCGCGATGATTTATCCGGATGTTTTTTTTTTTTGTTTTGTTTTTTGAATGACAAGCTGAAATAAAATAGGAGTAACGAGGCTATTTTTAAAATGTAAGGAGTAGAAAGTACAGATAATTGCGTGAAAATGTAAGGAGTAGAAGTAAAAAGTCGGCTGAAAAATAATTACTCCAGTAAAGTATACAGTGGTGTGAAAAACTATTTGCCCCCCCTCCTGATTTCTTATTCTTTTGCATGTTTGTCACACTTAAATGTTTCTGCTCATCAAAAACCGTTAACTATTAGTCAAAGATAACACAAGTAAACACAAAATGCAGTTTTTAAATGAGGGGTTTTATTATTTAGGGAGAAAAAAAATCCAAACCTACATGGCCCTGTGTGAAAAAGTAATTGCCCCCTGAACCTAATAACTGGTTGGGCCACCCTTAGCAGCAATAACTGCAATCAAGCGTTTGCGATAACTTGCAACGAGTCTTTTACAGCGCTCTGGAGGAATTTTGGCCCACTATTCTTTGCAGAATTATTGTAATTCAGCTTTATTTGAGGGTTTTCTAGCATGAACTGCCTTTTTAAGGTCATGCCACAACATCTCAATAGGATTCAGGTCAGGACTTTGACTAGGCCACTCCAAAGTCTTCATTTTGTTTTTCTTCAGCCATTCAGAGGTGGATTTGCTGGTGTGTTTTGGGTCATTGTCCTGCTGCAGCACCCAAGATCGCTTCAGCTTGAGTTGACGAACAGATGGCTGGACATTCTCCTTCAGGATTTTTGGTAGACAGTAGAATTCATGGTTCCATCTATCACAGCAAGCCTTCCAGGTCCTGAAGCAGCAAAACAACCACAGACCATCACACTACCACCACCATATTTTACTGTTGGTATGATGTTCTTTTTCTGAAATGCTGTGTTACTTTTACGCCAGATGTAACGGGACACGCACCTTCCAAAAAGTTAAACTTTTGTCTCGTCGGTCCACAAGGTATTTTCCCAAAAGTCTTGGCAATCATTGAGATTTTTTTAGCAAAATTGAGACGAGCCTTAATGTTCTTTTTGCTTAATTGTGGTTTGCGCCTTGGAAATCTGCCATGCAGGCCGTTTTTGCCCAGTCTCTTTCTTATGGTGGAGTCGTGAACACTGACCTTAATTGAGGCAAGTGAGACCTGCAGTTCTTTAGATGTTGTCCTGGGGTCTTTTGTGGCCTCTCGGATGAGTTGTCTCTACGCTCTTGGGGTAATTTTGGTCGGCCGGCCACTCCTGGGAAGGTTCACCACTGTTCCATGTTTTTGCCATTTGTGGATAATGGCTCTCACTGTGGTTCGCTGGAGTCCCAAAGTTTTAGAAATGGCTTTATAACCTTTACCAGACTGATAGATCTCAATTACTTTTGTTCTCATTTGTTCCTGAATTTCTTTGGATCTTGGCATGATGTCTAGCTTTTGAGGTGCTTTTGGTCTACTTCTCTGTGTCAGGTAGCTCCTATTTAAGTGATTTCTTGATTGAAACAGGTGTGGCAGTAATCAGGCCTGGGGGTGACTACGGAAATTGAACTCAGGTGTGATAAACCACAGTTAAGTTATTTTTTAACAAGGGGGGCAATCACTTTTTCACACTGGGCCATGTAGATTTGGAGTTTTTTTTTCTCCCTTAATAACGTAAACCTTCATTTAAAAACTGCATTTTGTGTTCAATTATGTTATCTTTGACTAATAGTTAACGGTTTTTGATGAGCAGAAACATTTAAGTGTGACAAACATGCAAAAGAATAAGAAATCAGGAAGGGGGCAAATAGTTTTTCACACCACTGTAGATACCCAAAATTTCTACTTAAGTAAGGTAACGAAGTATTTGTACTTCGTTACTTGACACCTCTGTCTCTCTCACGCGCACAGACACACACACACACACACACACGTGAGTGACCTCCAAGTCTTGACTGCAATAATTTGAGCATTTACTGTACACAGTGTTAGCCTACAAATCCTCCAGATAGCTTACTATTTAGTGAAGATGTAGGCTACACTTAACATTTTCATTGTTAATTCCATGGGCTGTCATCATTCTGCGTGTGTGTAGGCTTACGTGCGTCTACCTAGAAATCCAATATATTTTACGGAGCCCCACCAGGGGTCATGAGGGAAAAATATAGAATATCTATTGAAACAAAAACTGATACCATTATAAAATATATAACGTATTGAAATGTTTACTAACTTATGAATAAATTATTCGAACAATTTACAAGATGTACAGAGATGTATTTATTTTATTATTATTATTATAAATTTTATTATTATTATTATTTACAGATTACTAGCATATATAATACTAAGGATCTTTTAATTATTTTAATTATTATAAATTATTGTGTCCTATTTATATGATCTCGTCCTCGATAATAATTATAATAAATATATCAATAATTTTTCATTCCCTTTTCCGCCGAAGTGATAGTTCAGTCGTTTCCCTACACCATTACAGTTCCCTTTGTTTGTGTGTTTGTGCGCATCTCAAAGGTGTGTGTGCAATGAGAGAGTGTGTGTATGTGCAGTTAGAAGTATATATGTATGCGTGACTGTTTCATATATGTGTATGCAAGTGTTTCATGTGTGTGTGCATGAGTGAAGTTTGATTTAAGCCCTATACGGAGCCTCATACAGCAGCAAGCCATCTGTACACATAAGACAACAACTCCTAATCTGTAACTAGCTTGTAATTGAGGCATAATGATATTGGAATATAATAGCAAAGACCCCAAATGTAGACTAATGTAAATAATGTTAAGCTGTTATCAGTAACAAGTTTATGAAACAGAAGCTTATTTATATTACAAAAATTTATACAGAGAAGTTTTCATACAGAAAAAAAATAGTAATTTGTTATATTTTGGTATATATTTAGATATTATATATTAAGATGTTTAGTCAAACAAGAATATAGGCTACCTAGGCTGTTAATTAACTAGCCAGCTAACATGAGCTCGCAACATAGCTTATAGTTTACATGAATTTCCTTATTTGCATAACTTTTACCTGCTGTTTTTTCTCTTCCTTGCTTTTCTTATTTTTTCTTTGCTCTGCACTCGAAGCATACAGGTATGTCCTTTTTGTGACATGATGGTTTTGCTGCAGTGCTGCTGCCTCTTCAATCAGCTCCAATAATCACAGTAACAGTCTGACTATGCTTGCATCCTGCAGCCTGATAACATATGTTTTTACATTGCATTGTTGTATAATTACCATTGTCCATTCACAGAATATATCACAAAAATAAATAAATAAATAAATAAATAATTGCTGTCACTCTTGGGGGGTCTGTAGTGGCCACAGGGGCCCAATGCAGCTGCTTAGTTCGCTTATGCCTTGGGCCAGCTCTGGTTGTTGTTGTTGGTGGTTATGTATAGAATGATAACCTTTGTGTAAAAAAGGAGTCAGAAGGAGGCCATTATGCATAATTGACTTTTTCCTCATTTTTGGACATTAACATGGGTCTCTAGTGTGTGTAAATAGACAAAATATGACTTTTTTTCTTTTGCCATTTTGTTCATAAATGTGCTTACATTCAATTTCCCCATCTGGTATAATTTCAAACAAATATAAGGGGTTTATTCTGGCTTAGTTCACTAGTTTTCTAGTTTTCTAGTGTAATGACTGGCTAGAAAAATGTTTTTATGGAAAGGGACAAGGGGATCACTCATTTGCATTTAAAGCTGCAACAGCTTGTTTAACACAAACAAACCAGAATGCAAGTTCTGAGTGGGACTTCCACCGGAAGATTTTAAGTGTATTTTGGAGACCTGTAAGACTTGTATTAGCTTGAAAAATAAAAAGACTCCCAGTAGTCCAAGATGTTCTTTCATAGTTACACGGAGCAAAGCAGAAGAAGGCATATACAGTATATACAGTATATGGAAATAATGATCCACATGACCATTCTGATATTACCTTTGTGCAGAGTCCGGACCATTTGCCTATAAAAAGCTTCAACCAAAATGATGGGCACATCTATTATGTATACTCTCCACCGACTACACAGCTCATCATGGACTATTTTGATCATTAGTTTACTGTTAGTTATTACCAATGGCAGGATGATGGGCAATGAATTACTGTTGAACATGCATGAGCTGCTAATAGAACGCTGGAGTTCTATCAATTCTGCTAAAAAATACAGTATGGTGACACTGTCTGAAGGATGCCCTCATTGACTGGTTGGCTGCATGGAAACTGATGAGAATTTATGACCTAAACGATGCAATGAAGTAACAAAGTGTTCTTTGAGGATGGCAGACAAAAGAGTACTGTGGTTGCTTTTTTCTCAATCCTGCTCACCCAGATCACAGACATAACAATACTTACAGCTGCATGAAGATAAGCAAGGGGAAGATCATGTACCATGAACACTGTTTCTGTTAACGCCTATAATTAGTGCCACACATTTGCTGCAATATGGGCTTTATGGGTAAGAGGTTCCTGCACAGTTGATGAAAAGCTCATATCTATATAAATAAAAGAAAGGGTTATGTCTGTACATTTGCAAGAACTTGGTCTTTCAATTATAGCTTTATGTTTCATACATTGGAAGACCCTAAACCAGTTTCAGAAAAAATTCTGTCTGTATGTCAGTCTGAATATATGTCTGTCCAGCCAGTTTGTCATGCAACATCATGCAAAACTGGCCAGAGTTTAAATAGACTATGGCAGTACTTTGCTACTTGCTTTGCTACTAGTTTTTGAAGACTGATCTGCCTGACTCTGTGTTTTGACTTGCTGTAATTTTTGCCCTGGTGGTGTGGCACCTCAATTCATCCCTTGGATAGAGCCTCTAGCATGTACGTATGGAACACCTATTGATTAAACTGCCAAAAACTTGCCTTAACTTTGTGTTATGACTTGATAAGGATTTGACAGGATAAGAAGGTCAACAAACATAACATAAAGAATGTTAATGTTAACTACCATAAGTATTATACTTTTCTGTTTTACCAAGTGCATCATACTATAAAGAGATTACAGCTAAATATGTTTTTTTTTAATGTTCTTTCCTTTTTTTTCCCTAAAATGGGACCCTAATGCTTAGACTTTTTTTTTCTCCAATTATTATTATTCAATAAGCTTCAGAACAATGCAAACAAATTAACAGTCAAGACTGCTTTAAATACATTCCCCTCAGGACAGGCATGTAGGCTGGTTATATATTATTCTTAACGTATATATTTATACAGTGTTATGAATGATCTGTGGTTCATTCTGTGACATTTGTACTATGAGTGATTTTACTAGCTGCATTGCTGTACTGTATAAAGATGTAAGCTTTTTTCCCTCCCTGCTCCCCCTGCTGGCGACCTGAGGTGATGACCACTAGCCCAGTACAGTACTTCTGACTGAAAGTAGAACTATAATCTGGGCAATAATGAGATTAACTATCCCACACGGTGATATGGAAAATGTGATGTGCAAATGCGTGATCATCATTCTGAACTTTCTCACTTTATTCCTTCTCCGCGTGTGCTCAGTGCCATGCCCATGGCAAAAGCCTGCCTTGCCGTCGTGAGTCCTGACCAATGAGAAGCGCAGTCTCTGTTCCCTGTGCTGATGTGACACATGACAGACAGACTGAGGGAGGGAAGGATTTTATATTTTGTCTACTGACTGTTTGCGTCTCATACTAATCATCGTGATTTACCAGTCTAACCTGTAATATTACTTTCCCACGGATACATAACAAATAGCGTCCGCTATAGCTCAGTACAGAATGGGACTTTTCGCTTCCAAATACGGGAAGATTTCATATTTTACGGGACTATTGACAACCCTAACATTTGAATACCACACTATTTCAGTATTATTGCTGACCACGTGCAGCTCTTAATGGACACAATTTACCCTTCATCTAATGGCTTCTTACAGCATGATTATGAAATGCATTACAAAGTTGACTCAAACTGGTTTCATTAGCATGACAAAAAGCTCAGTGTTCTTTAGTGACTTTTTCATTCAATGGATTTGAATCCTGTAGAACATCTTTGGGATGTGTTAGAACAGGAGATTCTCAGCATAAAAGCGCATCAGAAAAACTGCATGATGCAATTACAAAACAAGAAGTGGCATGCGTGCTACATGATACACTATGTCATTCATGAACTCAAAATTTATGAAAATTTTTTTGCTCGTCTTGCGGAACGCTTGCAAACCGGGTTACTCGCAATCCGATGTTCCACTTTATATTTTAATCTTCCATAGCACAATTAATACTATTTGCACTTTTGTCACTTTGCCACACAAGGATGCACTACAATTAATTATTTTATTTCACTTATAAGTTCCTTTTGTAGTTTACATGCTTTATTTATCTGTGCTTCTTATATTCTGTATCTTGTAGATCTTTTGTTTTTAGCATTGCACTACTGTACATAGTAATTTCTGGTCAGTTCTCACATTATCCTGTGTATACTGATTGTATGAAATGTGCAACCACATCAACAACCAGGTCTTTGTGTTAATGCCACTTTTGATTCTGGATATCCCCTGGAATCAATAATCTATCTACTTATCCATCCATCCATCCTCTAGCTTTATACTTGTAGTATATTGGCTCCTGAGGGGAACTGCCCCATACAATTTTTGGTCACAATGTGTCATTCCATCAGAGAAACAGTGCCATAACTTTATGGTCAATAACCACTATAGCCCATTAAACTGTCAAGGCAACAACATTTTGTGACATTGTCTGATTGCTGATTCCTACTAATACTCACTAATACTTAAACATCCTCATACTGCCTATAGTGTTACAGGGCCATGTACATATGGGACAAGGTCTTTCACCACCTTACCTTACTGCTACAGTTTCTCTTGTGCCCCCTGTTGGAATGTTGTTGTGAAAATTGTTTCTGAAAATTTTTCAGGATTTTATGTCAATATCAACTTTTAAACACTAGGTGACAGAATCGCACAAGTATATATACAAAACCACTGTATTGATCTGACATAAAGCAAATGATAGTTTTGAAACATTTTTAAGTAATTGAAACAATTAAATAATTGTTTATATCTAGTAAAGAAAATGAATACATGTTTTACAGTAAATGCTTCATTGTTAGAATTTCTGAGGTAAATATCCAGCTTACTTTCAGAAACAAGCTTAATATTCATTAAAAGCAAAAAAGCAATTAACCTGGCCTTTAAATTAATTAGTCTTCCTGTTGTTTTTCTCTAAACACTTGATATTATTTTCTGTTCATCCCATACACTTTTATAAGTTATCTGGGAATCAACGCATAAAACCAAAAATGCAGTATATGGGTACATCTGTGTCAGCGTCCAGTTGTCCTCCAGTTGTCTTGTTCTTCTCTTACATCAGTCATCAGTTCTCAGTCAAATTGAACACCTGTGGCCAATCGTTGTTTGATATTTTAGCTGGTGCTCTTTGGCAGAACCATGACCTCTACCACCACCATCTCATACAATGTGTGCCAGGGTGCACTGAAGCTGTTCTGGTGGTTTGTGGTGGCCCAATGCTCTGCTAAGAACTATGTTGATTGATTCTTTGTGATGCGTCAACTAAGCTGATGTCCCCTTTTGAAAGAGATTAACAGATGCTTCTTTTATGTCTTTTGGGGTGGCGATTAGTTAATTTGGGGCATTAGTTAATCTCAAACAAAACAAATGAACAATAGAAGTATAGTATAGAAGTATAGTTGTGAAGAACACTTTCACTTCCTTGGTGACTGGCTTTAATACAGCTTACGTTCTCTCTCTCTCTCCCCCCTCTCTCTTTCTCTCTTTCTCTTTGGTCAAAGAAACAGGAAGTACAGTTTATATTCTCCTCCCTAGACAGGAATCAAAAGAAACAGTATAGAATGGTTTAGACCCACACTTTCTTTTAGTTCCCTTCTAGCTCTGGTCTCTGCACCGCTGCTGATAACTGATGGAGCTTTTTGAAGAGGCGCTGCAGTATCTCATTTCATCTGGGATACCAGGTAGGTCCAGGGTTTTAAAATCCTTGTATTACATATCTTACAATACACTATTTAATTTTGTCTTTGATTAAAACTTTAATTCATATAAGTATTTTTATATGAGCAGTTTATTTCTTTAAAAGTGAATATGGCTTGTAATTAATAGATAAGACCTGTTGATATATAAATCTATAAAAACAATTTATGCTCTTTTAAACCTTTATAATGACTCTATTTTGAAGTGCCGTTAATTGGTGATTTATGAGGCTGGTAACGCTTAGTGAACAACTTCTCTGCAGCAGAGGTAAATTAGTCTTGCTTTCCTGGGATGATCTTCATGAGAGCCAGTTTCATGATGGTACTTGATGGGTTTTGCAAATGCACATGACGATACTGTTCTTGCAAGAACTATTCCAGAACAGCTGACCTTCAAGTTGTTGTTACTTGATAACCCAAATCCATACGCGTTATTTCATGGTTTTAAAATCTCCAGTATTTTTTAAGAGTGTAGAAAATAAATCACAAAGCCAAAAAAACCCACAACTGAATTAAAAGGTGTGTTTAAACCTTTGACTGATAGTAAAAGAGTTCCTTTTTTCATGTTGAAGGTTCCTTCTTTCTCACATTGCAATATCAAACATGTAATCAATAAATTGTTTTAGGTTAACCAAATTATTTTCCTCTCCCTCGTGCTGTGTTGGTAGTGGTGGAAAATGAAGCTGTGGATTCAGAATTTTCTCATGATGTGTTTGAGGATGAGACCGACTGGATTCCTAACAGCACTGAAGAGGTAGCAGCATTCCCAGACACGCCAGTGAGTCAATCATCTATCATGCTGGTTTTCAAAGAGGGGTCTATTATTTATTTTATATTTTGTCACAGTGGTAGGTGTTGATCGAAGTATTTATACAGTCTTTTTTTTTACTGAGTTTATCTTGTTAAACTGGCCACATCAGAATGGATAATACACAAACCTCAATACCTGAAAACAAGTAGCCTACACATTAGCCCTGATGTGTTTTCTCATTGTAAATGCCATATTAATAAAATGATTTTTGGCTCCAACATACCCCAGGTGGGCAAATGTTTGTGGACACGTGACCATCACACTCATACTGTATGTAGGCATTATCCAAACTATAGCATTAAAATTTCTCTGGAACTAATGAGCCAAACATGTTCCAGCATGGTGATGCCCATGTACACCAAAAAAGGATCCATGATAACATGGGTTGTCATGGTTGAAGTGGCCTGCAGAAACCTCTTACCTCAACCCCTTTTGCACTTACATCTTTGGGATGAATTGGATTACTGATTACACCCCAGGCAGATCACAAACATGGGGAGGCATCTCTAAGAATCTCCACCAGGGAGGTTTACTGTAGCTCCATGACAAGATGTTGGCTAGGCATACTGAATCATGCACGCATGTGTGTCTGAGAAAGGAAGAAAAGATTGAGTGTAATCTGCTTTGCGTTGGTATGAAATTCATTTTCACTGAAAGTGTCATATTTTCACATGGCTTTTCATACCACTGCAAAACAGATTACAGGTGTAATGTAGTTACAGTAGTTAACAAAAGAGTTATCTTTTTTAACTCTTTCATGAACCAAGAATATTTCTGGTCATATATTTTATGGATTATACAATACTTGGAATTCTGTAAAAATTGTATAATGATTATGAAAAAGAATATGAATAAAGAATTATTATTAATATTAATAGTTCTAGAGTGAAGAGTTTCTGAGTGACATAAAATACGGTGTTTTTCCAGATATGTAAAAGCCCAGAGGACATGCTGGACAGAAGATTGCAGCTACTCAGAGAGATTTTAATCAGTGAAGAAACCTACCTAAATGAGTTGGAAACCCTGCTTATGGTAACACACACACACACCAACACATATAAACAAATATACAGGAACACTCTTTGAATATTCATTCATTCATTCATTCATTTATTCATTCAGTCAGCGTTATCATCTGGGTCACAGTGGATCTAGGTCTAGGTAAAGATAGATATGACTACTGAGAATACCATGAAGGTGGCTTCGGAAGTCATTGATACCAACATTTTTTGTGATTTGGTTTTTTATTTCTTTTTTTAATCCAAGATTAGTTGTTTAAAAGTAAGCTATTTTAACATTGGAAAGAGGGGAAATTGATCAGAGTCAATACATGTCCTGTTACTGTATATATCGGCAAAGATGTATGTAGGGGCCGTATCAGAAGATACGTTAGCAGTACTGATGAAAATGCAGTTATTATATTTGGATACTCTTGTGCTTAGCTCATGCTTTATAAATTCTCACAGTGATATTTTTGATCATTAGAAAAAATGAGTCTTCCTCTTTCAGTTTTGTCCATGGTCAAACAACTTCTTCCTATCAGTCATAAGTAGAATGTGAAGAACTTGTCATAGTGGGTGTAGGGGCAATAATACTAACACTGAAAAACTAATTTTCATTAATTTGTAAATGATATGAGTGAGTGCCACTACTGTAAACTCTCAAAGTAGTTGAGAAGTCATATGTATGTTTATTTCCGCATGTTGGTTTTGTTTAGTTTGCTTACTTGCTAAGGCAACATGTGTTCGTTTGCTGGTAAGGGACTTCCTTTAATACTTTAATTAGATTAAAGACTTACATTTAAACCATACATGTTGGTCTTAGCAAAACATGCCTCGCCCACAGTCCATCTGATGCGTACTCAATGAATATTATGAGATAAATTTTTCTTCTACTAGACTGTTAGCCATTTTACCTAGCAAACCTACTGTATAGAAAAACATTATAGATATTGAATTATTGACTGTCAGGCCTCCACTACCAAGATATAGTCACAGGATGTAAGAAATTGACCTTGCATTGCCTTGGAATTGAGACTACCGTCTTATAAACCACATTATCTGCACATTGTTGCACACGGGGCTGTTTTTGTGGTTAGACAGTTAAAAAAAAAAAAAACTTCTATATTGTTAACAATGTCCTTATCGTGTAAAAAGCAAATAGCTGTTAGCCACAGTGGCTAATGAAAAACAACAAAAATCTGGTCTGTTAGGTTCCTCTTACTCTAATGAAAATGTTAATATGGATAAAAGTACTGTTGTGTGGTTACTGTTTTGCAATTTTTGCTTTACCATATATATTGGACATTTCTCCACACTTACCTTCCTTTCTCTTTCCTTTATCTTTCCCCAGCCTCTGAAGGCTCTCAGGGCCTCGGCTGGTACATCCCAGCCTGTGTTGTCCATTGAGCAGATCCAGACAGTATTCTACCAGCTGCCAGAGCTCCTAGATCTTCACACTGAGTTTCACAGCAGCCTTAAAGCTAAACTGCAATTGTATTCAGATCAGGAACCAGGCCTTCCCATGCAGTTGCGCCATGAAGACATTGACCTGTCTGTGGGAGAAATTTTCATCAAATTTGTGAGTTAGCTTTTGGTTTGTTTATGTACAGTAGCATTCCTTTAGAACCAGACACAGAGCACCTACTGTATGGGTTTCGCCATAGGTAGTAGGCTTTCACATGTATTGCATGTGTGTTTCTTATGTTTCACATAATTTACTTATATTACCATGTGATTTTTACACCTGATTAATTAATTGTTGGGATCATGTTTGACATGTATGGCATCTGGTATTGTTTACTTATGTGTAAAAAAAATCGTGAGACATCAGTTTACAGCATTGCTAACCTCCTCTACCTAATTTAGTTTCACTCTGGTGAACAGCTCCCTATCACAGTTTTGAAGCTTTGCATCTCATGCCACTACAGTATTCCACATAGTTTTGTTAAGCAAATAATCTGGTGTTTGCACAACGTCCAAATAAGTTCCTATTTTACATAGGCATACATGCAATTAATTATTACTAGAGTGACTGTAGTGGTAAGACAGTGGTGAGATGTGCTGTAGGTGTGACAGAAGAGTTCAAGGTGGAGATGGGTCTGCATCAAGGATCGGCTCTAAGCCCCTTTTTGTTTGCTCTAGTGATGGACAGGATGACAGATGAAGTTAGACAGGAGTCTCCATGGTCTATGATGTTTGCAGATGACATTGTGCTTCGTAGCGAGAGCAGGGAACAGGTGGAAGAAAATTTGGAGAGGTGGAGGTACGCTCTGGAAAGCAGAGGAATGAAGGTTAGCCGCAGCAAGACGGAATGCATGTGTGTGAATGAGAGGGACCCAAGAGGAACAGTGAGGCTACAGGGAGCAGAGGTAAAGAAGGTGCAGGATTTTAAGTACTTAGGGTCAACTGTCGAGAGCAACGGAGAGTGTTCAAAGGAGGTGAAGAGACAAGTACAGGCAGGTTGGAATGGGTGGAGAAAAGTGTCAGGTGTGTTGTGCGATAAAAGAGTATCAGCGAGAATGAAAGGAAAGGTGTACAGGACAGTGGTGAGACCAGCAATGCTCTACGGCTTAGAGACAGTGGCACTGAAGAAAAGACAGGAGGCAGAGCTAGAGGTAGCAGAGCTGAAGATGTTGAGGTTCCCTTTGGGAGTGACAAGGATGGATAGGATCAAGAATCAGTTCATCAGAGGGACAACCCATGTGTGATGTTTTGGAGATAAAGTCAGAGAGGCCAGATTGAGGTGGTTTGGACATGTTCAGAGGAGAGATTGTGAATATATTGGTAGAAGGATGCTGAGGTTGGAACTGCCAGGCAGGAGGTCTAGAGGAAGACCAAAGAGGAGATTTATGGATGCAGTGAGAGAGGACATGAAGTTAGTTGGTGTGAGAGAAGAGGATGCAGAGGATAGGGTTAGATGGAGGCAGATGATTCGCTGTGGCGACCCCTGAAAGGGAACAGCCGAAAGACAAAGAAGAAGAAGAAGAAGAGAGTGACTGTAGTGGTGGTAACAGACTGTAAACCTCCTTTCTCCAAGAACCCACTGAACATGTTCATTTGACAGGAAGAAGTTATGCAACTACTGTAGCTCATCATGATGCATTAGCATCATACTTTAAAAAGTTTAAAGCTTCTGACATAAGGTTAGATAGATGTTTTCAAAGTTAATGTTTTGTTATAGACAATCAGCTCGTTTCTTGCTTGTACTTGGGTCATTTTCTCTTCAGTGTTGCCTTCAGTAAGTGACATGCAAGTGATTGGTATAGCCACTGGAGAATATTCCACAGGCTTTGGGTTGCTCCAGGTCATTGCCCATCTGCACTATGAAACACTATACAATGGATTTTGAAGCAGTTGGCTAAATCTTAGTGGATAGTAGAGCCCTATACATTTCAGAATTCTGTTTTTCAGTTTTTTTTTCATCCAGCAGTCGCATGATCAATAAATACAAAGGGTTTCATTGGCAAAAAATCCTCATATGTCCACACCACAAGATGAAGTATTAGCATTTTATCATCCCAGCATTCTGTAGTAGTTTATCTTGTCTCAACTGACCATAGGATGTTGTATGTTTTTTTTGTTAGGTTTTTTTTTTGGCATTTTTCACAATCTGGATTTTCTCTTTTTGAAAGAAACGATGGTTTACATATTATGGTATGCCTCTTGCATTGCTGGTATCCCCCCTTGTATTGCCTTCTCCTGTTTTCTTTGACATAGATATGCCTCCTGATGTATGTTCTGTGGTACTGTGGTAGACAATTAAATTAACAATAACAGATAATACCAAAATCCAAATATTTATGGACCTGCCTTTGTACATTTTAGACATGAACACATACTATATTACATAATTTCATGTGACTTATAGGTGAGCCAGTTAGGAGTGTACAGAGGATTCATTGATAATTATGAGAACGCTGTAAAAATAGTGAAGAAATGCACCCAAGCAGACCCACGATTCCGAACTCTCGCCCAGGTGTGTATGCTGATCTTCACTTTGAGTGTTTCTCTTCCAGAAAAAACAAAACAAAAAAATCATGATGTCATTATTATTATCATTATGGTATTATTATCATTATTTAGAGCATGAAGACCAAAGGATCAGTCAATTCCAAAGCCATGTACACCTTTGAAGGTAATAGAAGAACGAAGGTTTTTTTCCCAGTTATCCTGTCATTATTAAGTGTCCATGTCAACCATGTCCCATGTTACAGCTCTCCTATACAAGCCTCTGGACAGAGTGACT
Organism: Channallabes apus; assembly: GCA_030522415.1. Taxonomy (NCBI): domain Eukaryota; kingdom Metazoa; phylum Chordata; class Actinopteri; order Siluriformes; family Clariidae; genus Channallabes; species Channallabes apus. The sequence goes on along the minus strand of CM060108.1, from coordinate 33,137,174 downwards.
AAGACTACTCTTGTACTGCATGTAAGACAATTATAATTATCTTGAGTAGATTTGATTCCATGCTTAAAATATGGATTTATTTCTGTAGTTCTCTGATCTTCCTTTTTGCAGGTCTCATGTGACTATCCTTCCTTTACAGGATCTGCTAAAACACACTCCAGCTGATCATCATGACAGTGCAGTACTCCAGGAAGCACTACGTGTCTCAAGCAGCTTCCTGTCTGGGGTTAATGAGGGATCACAATGCAAGACATCTGTCACTCTTAGTAGAGGAGAGGTACTGTACTGTACACACACAAGCATGTGTGCACACACACAGAATAAATAACCCGCAATTTTCAACACAAAAATGTACTTCGGTCTCCTATGAATACTATCTCAAAAACTGCATAAACATAACATAATTAACATACTGTATATCCTAGCTTTACAAGATTCTGAGGAAAAGTCACATGCTTTCATGATTTTTATACTCAGCAAATACGGCATCTTAGACTACGTGTGCTCAGAATGTTTCAGCCATTGGTCATGTTAATGAAAAGAAAGCCAAAGCATATTACCCCAGTCAAACGCAATTAAATAAATTTTTAGTTGTATTTGTAAAGTTCTTTAAACAGTAGACTTGCTCACAAATCAGCTTTGCAGACATGCAAATGGAGATAATATTTAAATCCCCAATGAGTATGCCACTGATAAGGAAAAAAAACTGATATGTCTTCCAATAACAATGGGGAAAATACCTGGGATAACTTCACTCGAAAGGGGAACTCATCGCCTTCCAGGTGACACCCTTTGCACGATTATAAATCCTTACTCTACTGTAAATCTACATATACGTATATCAATATGTACATATATATAATCAAGCAATAATAGGTGAGTTGTACTAGCATTTCTTAGGTATAAGATATTCAAACTATTCAAGTGAGACTGAGTGTTCAAGAGAGTATTGGGCATAATCTGTTTTTGTCAAAGTGTACATCATGTGGGAGCATCTTCTAAAGTATAAAGCAGAAGTTGAGCATCAAGGAGAAGCAAATCTTATTCAATCTACATTCCTATCATGTGCAGATTTGCACTGATAAAACTGTTCTACTTCTGATGTAGAACACTCTAAATGGTAAAGCCTGTTACAGTATATTTTGCTGATATTACAAAACTATAGAGTCCATCCAAGGCAGGTTCCTACTGTCCTAGTGAGAATTTTTTTCTTGTATTACTCTCAAATTCGAATTTTTCATCATAACTGTATACCCAAAGGTAATTCAATAATAGATCAAGCTATCTGCAGACCACATACACACTGTCAAACAACTTGAAACAAGGAGTTTCTTTACAAGTACAGATCTATGCACATTTATTCACAGTGCAAGCTGCAAAGTGTGATCACATGCATGCAGTTAGCACCCCGTAGGCAAACCTGATACATAGAAATGTATATTTTTACTAGTGAAACAAGGTCACAGCAGCATATGAACCATAACATACTGTATGTGTGTGTGTGTGTTTGTTTCTCACAGAGACGGCAGCTCATGCGTGATGCATTTGTGGTGGAGATATTTGAAGGTGGGCGGAGCCTTAGACATCTTTTTCTCTACACAGATCTACTACTATGTGTCAAGCTGAAGTGTGGGACTATGGGGTGAGGGAGACCTGTATAACTCTCTGTAAAATACTAAGTGATCCTTTCATTTACTGTACAGAAGATGGTTCTCACTGGTCGTGTGTGTGCGTGCGTGCGTGTGTGTGTGTGTGTGTGTGTGTGTGTGTGTGTCAGGAGGCAGTCTTACTACAGGTTTTGTTGGTATATGCCAATAGCGGGACTCAAGATGAACTGGGCAGCAGAGCAGGAAGCATCAGCTGACCTTCAGCTTAAAATCAACCACATGAGATCAAAAGTGTTCCAATGGAGGCAAGCGCTCCAGCAGTTCACGGTAATGTTTTTAGGTGTGAATGTGTCATGAAATGTGTGGCATGAAAGTTGTGTGTGTGATTATTACACATAACATCTCATATGCACCAATCAGCCATTATATTAAAACCCAAAACATTAAGCCTAGTATTGTGTAGGTTCCCCTTTTGCCACTGGGAGTGGCTCTGTCCCCTTGGGCCATAACTCCACAAGACCTCTGGTGGTGGTGTTTGCCACTGGGAAATTAACAACTGGGTATTGTGGGTTGTGGATCAGATTTACTTGTCTGACACATTCCCCAGACGGTTAGTTGGCTTGAGATCTGGGGAATTTGGAGGCCGGGTCACCACCTTGCCTGCAAAGCCCCATATGTGTCAGGGTGTGATTCACTGGATGTTCTGTTTTCATTATGTCACTGACTTTTTTTCAGAAATTTGTGCTATATTGTCTTTTCTGTGGGATTGGACCAGACAGGCTTGTCTTTGCTCCCCACAGGCATAACTTGGTTAATCAATGTTAATCAATTCAGCTGGTGATGGTGTTAGTGTTGCGGCTGTAAACACAGTTTGACAACATCTCTTTCCTTTTGTCAATAAATTGAATAGCATAAATAAAAATCTGGTCTAAATGATTCAGACGAACTGGATGCATGGTTTTAAACTGATGCCACTGAAACCCAGAATTAAATAGAATGTCTTTTATGTTGTAGGTATAAGAGGCATGAACATGTTGCAACATTACAATTTCCATTTTATATGACGAAGTGGTTTTGATAAGGTTGATGTGGAAGAACTCTAATCACTTGTTATGAGCCCTGACCTCAACTCCACTGAAAACCTTTTCGGTGAATTGGAACATGAACTGGACAGTCTGTTTGATCAGGGAAAGGGAAATCAACTTTGAAATGGAACGCACAAAATAAGTACATATGGGTGTCATGATAAGCAAAGATCTATAGACCTAAGTTATGTTTTTAATTGTTATAACTCCCTTAAGTGTAAAGTACTTCATGTACTTTGTGTGTTACAGAAAGAGAAGAAAGATTCTGTCTCTCGTGCTGCTGATCGCTGTAGAAGGAAGCTTGAAGAGTATGAAATTTGGCTTCTCACCCACAAACCTTCTTTTATCGTAGAGCTACATAGCCCAAGCAGCAAGGTGTGGTCCTGTTGCATAGATAAATGAATATGAATATACAAACATTAAAGTTTGCATAGAGTACTTTTTGAGTGATGCCTTACAGATCTCTCTCTCTCTCTCTCTCTAATTCCTTTCTTCCTTCAGAGTCACATCATTCAGTTACCTTCTCTGTATGAGCTGGTCGAGTGGAGAGAAGCAATTAACAACCGCAAAGCAGAGGGTGGGCAGGCCTTTGTACTGAATATCAAAGTGGGTTGTCTCGCAACGTGTCATTTAAAATGTCGATGTGTGTGTGTGTGTGTGTGTGTATTGTAGCTGTAGAGACAGTGCCACCGGATTTACTCTCTCTCACCAACTCTTGTGTGAAACTAAGAATGACTCAACAGCTGCCCCTTTCCTGCCTTAAGCCTGGTCAGTACCCTTCTGTTAAGCCTTCTGTTTTTACACACACACACACACACACACACACACACACACACACACGCACGCACACACGCACGCACACACGCACACACACACACGCACACACACGCACACACACACACACACACACACATGCACAGACAAAAGCACATAAAATCCACAACCCTCACTAAATTTTCCATTTAACTCTCATTCTCACTTTCACTCTCTCAGACAACGAACAGAACAGCATGTGTGGGAGTGTGTTCGTCATTGTACATTCAGCCTGTGGGCTACAGCAACCCGCCAGTAAGTTCTCATAGTCACATTCATATACAGTATATACTGTACACAACAACATGACATATCTTGTACAATCACCAGTTTTAGTTAAAATTTCTGAAAAAAAAGAAATAAAACTAGCAAGTCAACTACAAGAGACATTTTACTCAAAATGAAGTAAATCATGCAAATTCCTTGCAGTAACTAAATCATGCAGTAAACCTTTTTTTTCTTAACAGACATTTTTGTATATTACAGTTTTTCTCGATTGCTAAGACACATTCCTGGAAAGCTGCTCTCCTTTTCCCAAAACTCCTTTTCCCAATTTTCAAGCTACAGTACATTCACAAAACCTCTGACTCTTCTTGCAAAACCAACACTGAACTATGCTGTCAACTAGTAGTCACTAAACACTACACAGAAAAAAGGAAAACACAATGCTCAGAACACGAAGCGGTAGAAATTTTTTTAATTTAGGCTAAATGCATGTTGCAAAACAAAATACCTGGGCTTGTACATAGAAAAAAGAATTTGCAAAAAAACAGAAATCCTGTGCATTTACAAACATAAAAATATACAAATGAAGTACAAAGAAAAGAAGTGCACTACTCCGCCACAGCATAATTTCTCCGTAATGGGTCAGGCCACAGGACTTCATCTACATCACAGGCCACATTTTCTCTGGCCAGGCAACGGGGGAAAAAAACTTGGCATGCCGTATCCAGGCCTGACATGCCTCCACACCCATGTCACCACAGGCCAGTTCCATGGCTTGCAGGAGATTTCCCCTGGTGTAAGGTTGGCGTTCACATACCTTCCACCGCCATGAGGAGAAGAATTCTTCAATGGGGTTCAGGAATGGGGAGTATGGTGGAAGGCAAAGATTGATAAAACCTTGGTTCATATTGAACCACTTTCTAACCTGGAGGCCTCTGTGAAAACTCACATTGTCCCAAACAACCACATACTATAGATGGGCTGCTCATCCTGCAGCCCTAACAGAGCATCTCGCATGTGATTGAGGAAAATGAGGAGCTGGTAAGTGTTGTAGGGCCCTAGGTTGGCCTGATGGTGGACAACACCATGATTGCTGATGGCAGCACACAATGTGACATTGCCACCACGCTGCCCAGGGACACCAACAATGGCCCATTGGCCAATCACACTACAGCCTCTCCTTCCCCTTTTGGTGAGATTAAACCCAGCTTCATCCATGTAGATGTATTCATGGAGTTTTTCCATTGCATCCAGTTCAAAAACTCTCTGTAGAAATAGATATATATTTTTGTAAGTGATGTAGGCCAATTACAGTAAATCACTACTTACAGTAACCAACATTTATGTGTCTGGATATATACCAACTTGTACATACTGGAATCTTTGCTCTTTGACTCTATCAGAGTTGCGTTCAAAGGGCATTCTGTACAGCTGTTTCATGCGTAGTCTGTTGTGCTTGAGGACACGGTCAACAGTAGAGAGGCTGACACTCTCGATACCCTCAAAATGCACATGGTCCTCAATGAACCTCAGCTGAATTTCATGCAGTTTAATGGTGTTGTTCTTACGGACCATGTTGACAATTAGAACATAGATGTCCTACCACCCCCATGTGGCTTTCAATTCTACAAAAAGAGAACATGCACTTACAAAAATACATACATGGAATAGGCCTACAAACAGTCAGACTAACCCTCCATTACAATACTACAGTACACTGGAACAGTGATGTACTGAAGCCTGTTTACTGTGGTACAGTATATAGTACAGTCATTGTACATATGTAATTGTTGTCACCATTTACATACTATAATGTCAACAAAGGTGTTGCCGTTCTCTGACCGTTCTCTTCTCTAAATCTTCGGATTATGGTGGACACAGTGAATCTACTGATGTTTGGTTTTACCTTTAGTCCGGCCTCCTTCATTGTCATACCATGGACAAGAACATGGTCAATCACAGTAGCTCTGATTTCATCTGACATTACTGTTCTTTGTCCTCGCTGACCACCTCGACCTGCTTGACCTCCTCTCACACGAACTCCTCTTCTTACATTTCTACCCTTTGTAGTGCCTCACAAACCAGTGCTCTGTCTTATATGTACCCTCACATCATTGGCCACAAGGTGATAAATTTTTAGTTGTTTTGTTCAACCGGTGACTCCTGAGCTTTAATTGTGTTTGACTTTAGCCACCTGTGCTCACCATTATGCAACACATGTGCATCACATTGACAATGTGTTGACAAGATGTGTCTAAACAGGTGAAAAGTGCTTATGGTTTTTCCAAAAGAGTGACTAATTCAATAAGTGGGTTCAGGTAACTGAGAATTTGGTTCAGACAATAGGGTTTAGTGTTTTAGCAATCGAGAAAAACTGTGATGTTAGCAAAGATAAGGGGTGTTCGAGTCAAGGGGTGTTTAATGTATGGTGATGAGACTCTTAGCTGCATTATAACACTTAAATGGTGCAAACATTTTAAAGAAGGCTGTAAGTCTGGGAATGACGATCTCGGCTGAGAACCCACTGCAGTTGTTCCTGTGAGCATTCAGCTAGTGAAATGCCTGATCCTTGATCCTTGATTCTTTTTTTTTTTTCAACAATATTTTTATTGATTTTTAACAGGGATATAACAGGGTAAACATGCAATGTTTTAATACAGGTTTTATAACCCCCTTATAAACCCTATAACACCCACCCCATCCCTCCCTGACTCCAAGCCTGTTTTACATGCATAAGAAAGGCTAGACGCCAGGCATTGAGAGAAACCAAAAAAGAAAAAAGAGCTGGAAGTTTTTTGGTTCTATGTGCAAAAAATAAAAAGGAATAAAAAGGGGAAAGAAAACAAACAAACAAGTAATTAAATAAGAAAGGAATGAAACTATAAATGTATATGAAAAAAGTGAAGGAAGGGCCCCCACACCTGTTGAAATTTCAAGTCTGAATAACGAATTGTGAAGTGAATCTTCTCCAGGGACAAACAGGACATAATATCTCTGAGCCACTGGGCGTGGGTGGGTGACGTGGCATCCTTCCATTTGAATAAAAGAGAACGCCTGGCCAGGAGTGTCGCAAAAGATAACAAATGCTTTTTAGCTGGAGTTAGACGCTTATCTTCCTCTCCAGTGATATCAAAAAGAGCAATCAGGGGGTCTGGTTCAAGATTGCATTTCAATACGTAGGACAGGGTCTTAGCCAGGGGTAGCTCAGTGGTTAAGGCATTGGACTACGGTTCGGAAGATCCCAGGTTCAAACCCCACAACCACCAAGTTGCCACTGTTGGGCCCTTGAGCAAGACCCTTACCCCTCAACTGCTCAGATGTGTAATGAGATAAAAATGTAAGTCGCTCTGGATAAGAGCGTCTGCCAAATGCCTAAATGTAAATGTCTTAAAAACATCCCTCCAGAATTTTTCCAAATTCGGGCATGTCCAGTACATATGAATAAGAGACGCCTCTCCGCTTTTACATTTATTACAGCAAGGATCAATGTCTGGGTAGAAACGGGAAAGTTGAAGTTTGGAGAAATGAGCCCTGTGTACAACATTGAACTGTAATAAAGAGTGGCGGGCACATAGGGAGGTAGAGTTGACAAGTTTAAGAATTGAATTCCAAATATCATCTGATAGTGACAAATTTAAATCCTTCTCCCAAGCAGTTTTAATTTTACACAAAGTGGTGTGACTCGAAGCCATCAATCCACCATAAATAGTGGATATTAGGCCTTTACGCAGCGGAGACAAACAGAGGAGATTATCTAGAATGTTTATCTAGAATCTAGAGCCTCAGGGAAATTTGGTATTAAAGAGCGAATGAAGTGTCTTACTTGCAGATATCTGAAAAAATGAGAATTGGGTAGGTTAAACCTTTCAGAAAGCTGTTCAAACGATGCAAACTTATGGTCAACAAAAATCTTTGCAAAGCTTGATGCACTTATCGTACCATTCCTGAAACACTGAATCATGTAAAGAAGGTTGGAACAGATGGTTAGAGACGATAGGACTGGAAAGAGAAAAGTCCAGAAGACCGCTGTGCTTTCTGAACTGAGCCCATATTCTCAAGGTGTGCCTAATAACTGAGTTATTGATTAATTTAATTGAGGGGATGGGGAGAGCAGATCCAAGGAGTGCAGAGACAGAGAGGTTTTTGACAGACTTTCTCTCCATTTCCACCCAGGCAGGCCGATTAGGTTGGTTATGAAAATATGCCCAAAAGATGACAGATTGAATGTTTGCTGCCCAGTAGTAGAAACGAAAATTAGGTAGAGCCATGCCACCGTCTCTTTTAGATCTTTGAAGTAGGGACTTGTTCAATCGGGGATGTTTACCTTTCCAAAGGTAAGAAGATATAATTGAATCTAAAGCACCAAAGTAAGATTTGGGAATAAAAACAGGTACAGACTGAAAGATATATAAAGATTTAAGACCAATACTCATTTTAATTGCATTAATGCGGCCCACCAGGGACATGGACAGTGGTGACCAGCGTCCCAAGTCCTTTTTTGTTTGGTTCAACAACCTAATTGTCATGACCCGCCAAGCAACAGCCCTGCCATGAATCACCTGCACACTCCAGTTCCATGATCCACCCCATTGCTTTCTTTCCACCGCCTCGTTCCCCACTCTGCACACCTGTACTAAATCTATAATCACCTCTCCCCCCTACTTAACTCGCACTCAAACCACACTTCCTCGCCAGATTATTGTGCACTCACCATGTCCAATATTCCAGCGTTCCGTCTCGTTTTGCCTTCTCGTTTCCGACCTCGCTTCGTTTCAATGACCACGTCTTTGCCCCACGTCACGGATCATCCGCCATCTCGGATCTTATCGGTACTGACCTTTGGAACTGTTTCTCGACCACGAGCCTGGATCATGGACCTTCCCCCTACTCTCCAGCTTCGACCTCTGCCTGTTTCTCGACCACGAGTAATCCCCATGCATCTGTGTCATCTACGAGCCTGCCCGAGCTCAAGGTACACACGCCGCCTCTCTACACGGAGCTCATTCACTTCGCGCCGACGCTCCGCTTCCGCATTCCAAGCAAGCTCAAGTCACACACGCCGGCTCTCTACACGGAGCTCATTCACTTCGCGCCGACGCTCCGCTTCCGCATTCCAAGCAAGCTCAAGTCACACATGCCGGCTCTCTACACGGAGCTCATTCACTTCGCGCCGACGCTCCGCTTCCGCATTCCAAGCAAGCTCAAGTCACACACGCCGGCTCTCTACACGGAGCTCATTCACTTCGCGCCGACGCTCCGCTTCCGCATTCCAAGCAAGCTCAAGTCACACACGTCAGCACAAGCAGGTTTCCAATCTAACGGTCACGTCTGCCTTGTCCACGGATTTAAGCCTGTCTTGCCATAATAAGTCTAAAAGCACCACTTCTTGCTCCTCATCTGCACTTGGGTCTACCACGGCAGCCAGGAACCGTGACAGTATAATCTGGCCCAAATATGGACCCAGCAGAGATTACTCGCCTGAAGGGGGCATTAAAGAGTCAAGGAACTCTCTTGGATACTCACCAGCAGGAAATTCAACAGATAACGAACACTCTCCAAACTCTCACAGAGACCCTGATGTCACTCACCAACCAAGTGCAGCAAACGCACCCGTCCCCAGCACCCCCTTGTTTGCCCCCCCCTCATGTGGGTGCTTTCTATCGTGAGCCACGTCTACCGGCACCACCCACCTATAATGGGGATCCCTCCACCTGTCGCTCTTTTCTCTCTCAGTGCTCTCTCGTGTTTGAGCTGCAGGCCTCCTCATTCCCCACAGAACGGTCAAAAGTCGCTTACATAATCACCCTCCTCGCTGGAAAGGCAAGGGAATGGGGAACATCACTATGGGATGCACAGGTTCCCTGCTGTTTGACCCTCAAAGCGTTCACTGATGAAATGAGGAGAGTATTCGATCGTTCATTTACGGGACACCAGGCAGCGAACCAAATACTCCAGCTACGCCAGGGGGCCCGCTCCGTCTCTGACTATGCCATTGATTTTCGTACTTTGGCTCCCTCTAGTGGCTGGGGTGAGCACGCACTCTTTGATGCATTTTTTCACGGGCTTTCCGATTTAATCAAGGATGAACTCGCAGCCCGTGAGCTCCCATCTGATCTCCAGGGGCTATCTGATCTAGCGACCCGTATTGACGCACATAAACGGACCCGGCAAGAGGAACACTATCAAGCTCCTAAGCCATACACTCCGGCCACCACAGGCACACCACATTCGTCCCCTGAACCAATGCACATTGACCGCGCACGCATCTCGCCAGAGGAACGGCAACGGCGAAGGGATGACGTGGCCTGTTTTTACTGTGGAAGGATTGGCCATGCCGTAAGCAACTGTCCATTAAAGGGCCGGAACCCCCCGGTAATGCTGGGGACCATGGGGAACTCCAGCTTCATCTCTTTCTCAGATAAACGATCATGCTTTGCTGTTACACTAACCCACGAAAAGCAGTCTCATATCACATATGCCCTGGTGGATTCTGGAGCCGACCAAAACCTAATGTCCTCAGCCACGGCCTCTCAATTGGAGGTTCCGCTTGTACGAGTCAGTCAACCGTTCAATGTTCAGGCGCTTGATGGAAGCAAGCTTTCACAGATCACTCACCGCACCTCCCCTGTTACACTATGCTTTTCTGGCAACCACACGGAAACCATCACCTTCCTCATCGTGAGAAATGCACACGCCCCAATCATTTTGGGGCTTCCATGGTTAAGGTTACACAACCCCCACATCGATTGGGTAAGAATGAGCATTCTCGATTGGCACTCAACCTGCCACTCTTCGTGTCTACGCTCCGCGGCCATAACCCAGAGCCGCTCCACGTCGCAGGAAGAGATCCCCAGTTTATCTAAGGTCCCAGTAGAATACCATGATCTGCAGCAGGTCTTCAGCAAGTCACGGGCTGTCTCACTACCACCTCACCGACCCTATGACTGTGCTATTGACCTCCTCCCAGGCACCACCCCACCCAAAGGACGACTCTACTCCCTCTCTCGCCCTGAAAGAGAGGCCATGGAACAATATATTAATGAATCGCTCGCGGCAGGGATCATCCGCCCCTCGTCCTCCCCTGCCGGTGCGGGATTTTTTTTCGTGGAAAAGAAAGACAAGTCCCTCAGACCCTGCATCGATTACAGAGGATTGAACGAAATCACGATTAAGAACCGCTATCCACTTCCTTTAATGTGTACTGCCTTTGAGCTGTTCCAGGATGCCCGCATTTTCACCAAGCTAGACCTAAGAAATGCTTACCACCTGGTCAGGATAAGGGAAGGTGATGAGTGGAAGACCGCCTTTAACACCCCTACTGGTCACTATGAATACCTGGTTTTTCCATTCGGTTTAACCAACGCACCAGCAGGTTTCCAGGCACTCATTAATGATGTCCTCAGAGACTTCCTCAACATCTTTGTGTTTGCTTATCTCGATGATATCTTGGTCTTTTCTCGTTCACCAAGGGAACACAAGATCCACGTACGTCAGGTTCTACAACAGTTATTGGAAAACAAACTCTATGTCAAGGCTGAAAAATGCGAGTTTCACGTTGACTCCACCTCCTTCCTGGGATTCTCTATTTCAACTGCAGGCATTCAAATGGACCCAACGAAGGTCAAGGCAGTCACGGACTGGCCAGTGCCATCTTGTAGACGAGAGCTTCAACGCTTTCTGGGGTTCGCCAACTTTTATCGCCGTTTCATTAGGAGTTACAGCATGGTGGCGTCCCCGCTCACAACACTAACCTCCACTAAGACCCCATTTAAATGGAATCCTCTGGCGGAGAAAGCCCTAGCTGAACTTAAGCACCGTTTTACCACGGCACCCATCCTTACCTTCCCAGACCCCTCCCTTCAGTTTGTCGTCGAAGTTGACGCTTCTGAGACGGGAGTCGGGGCCGTTCTCTCTCAGAGGTCTCCCAAGGATAACAAACTTCACCCCTGCTCCTTCTTTTCCCGTCGACTCACGGCCCCGGAGCGCAACTATGACATCGGAGACCGTGAGTTACTGGCAGTCAAGCTCGCCCTTCAGGAATGGAGACACTGGCTGGAGGGGGCGGAACACCCGTTTCTGGTCTGGACAGACCACAAAAACCTTGAATACTTAAGATCGGCCAAAAGACTCAACTCACGCCAAGCACGCTGGTCGTTGTTCTTCTCACGCTTCCACTTCACGCTGTCTTATCGCCCAGGTTCCAAGAATGTCAAGCCCGATGCCCTCTCCCGGCAGTTCTCCACTCCTCAGGACGCACCCTCCATGGAGACCATCCTTCCACCTCTCTGTCTTGTGGCCACTACACGACTGGAAGTGGAGAACGCAGTCCTTCAGTCCCTTGAACAAGAGCCGGGCCCAAGCAATGTCCCACCTGGGCTACTCTTCGTACCAGCTCGTCTACGCCCCCAAGTGTTGGATTGGGCACACTGCTCCAGACTAGCCTGCCACCCAGGGGTGACCCGTACCCTGTTTTTGATGGAACAACGCTTTTGGTGGCCCACTATCAAGGAAGACGTCAGAAACTTTGTGGCATCCTGCGATACATGTTCTAGAAATAAGACTACAAATCGTGCCCCCGAGGGTCTCCTAAGACCCATCCCGATCCCCCACCGTCCCTGGTCTCACATATCTATTGACTTTGTTACCGGATTACCATCTTCAGACAACAACACCTGTATTTTAACCGTGGTTGACCAGTTCTCAAAGTCTGCCCACTTCATTCCATTACCCAAACTTCCCTCTGCCAAGGAGACAGCCGAACTTCTAATTACCCATGTCTTCCGACTTCACGGACTGCCTACAGAAATTGTCTCAGACAGAGCCCCCAGTTCTCAGCACAATTTTGGAAGGCTTTCTGTGGTCTTATTGGGGCCGCACCTAGTCTCTCGTCTGGCTTTCACCCTCAAAGCAATGGCCAAACTGAGCGGATGAACCAGGAACTCGAGAAATCACTGAGGTGCATGACGTCTCGCGACACTTCTTCTTGGAGCCGATTTCTCCCATGGATCGAGTATGCTCATAACTCGCTCCCCACCTCCTCCACTGGAATGTCCCCTTTCCAATGTTGTCTCGGCTACCAACCACCACTGTTCCCCTCCCAGGAGCAAGAAGCCGCGGTCCCCTCAGCCCAAGCCTTTGTTCGCCGCTGCAGAAGGACATGGCAACGTGCTCGTACCCGACTACAACACTCGGTCAGCATCTTCCAGCGCAAAGCTAACCGTCATCGTTTAGCCACTCCCAGGTACCACGTCGGCCAAAGGGTCATGCTCTCTGCTCGCGATCTTCCAATCAAGACAACTTCTAACAAGCTCTCACCAAGGTTCATCGGCCCATTCACCATCACCCGCATCATCAACCCATGTTCCGTCAGACTGGCCCTGCCTTTGTCCATGCGCCGAGTTAATCCCACCTTCCACGTCTCCCTGATCCGTAGGTTGGTTGCGTGTCCCTTGGCCCCAGCCTCCCGTCCCCCTCCACTACCCAGACTCATAGACGGTGGGGAGGCCTTTTCAGTTAGCCGACTTCTTAAGTCTCGCCGCCGTGGACGCGGTCTCCAGTACTTGGTGGACTGGGAGGGCTATGGCCCTGAAGAAAGAAGTTGGGTACCAGCCAGATTTATACTAGACCGATCACTGATTACTGAGTTCCACAGACTTCACCCCGAGGCACCTGCTAGAACGCCTGGAGGCGTTCGTAGAGGGGGGGGTACTGTCATGACCCGCCAAGCAACAGCCCTGCCATGAATCACCTGCACACTCCAGTTCCATGATCCACCCCATTGCTTTCTTTCCACCGCCTCGTTCCCCACTCTGCACACCTGTACTAAATCTATAATCACCTCTCCCCCCTACTTAACTCGCACTCAAACCACACTTCCTCGCCAGATTATTGTGCACTCACCATGTCCAATATTCCAGCGTTCCGTCTCGTTTTGCCTTCTCGTTTCCGACCTCGCTTCGTTTCAATGACCACGACTTCGCCCCACGTCACGGATCATTCGCCATCTCGGATCTTATCGGTACTGACCTTTGGAACTGTTTCTCGACCACGAGCCTGGATCATGGACCTTCCCCCTACTCTCCGGCTTCGACCTCTGCCTGTTTGTCGACCACGAGTAATCCCCATGCATCTGCGTCATCTACGAGCCTGTCCGAGCTTAAGGTACACACGCCGCCTCTCTACACGGAGCTCATTCACTTCGCGCCGACGCTCCGCTTCGGCATTCCAAGCAAGCTCAAGTCACACACGCCGGCTCTCTACACGGAGCTCATTCACTTCGCGCCGACGCTCCGCCTTCCGCATTCCAAGCAAGCTCAAGTCACACACGCCGTCTCTCTACACGGAGCTCATTCACTTCGCGCCGACGCTCCGCTTCCGCATTCCAAGCAAGCTCAAGTCACACACGCCGGCTCTCTACACGGAGCTCATTCACTTCGCGCCGATGCTCCGCTTCCGCATTCCAAGCAAGCTCAAGTCACATACGTCAGCACAAGCAGGTTTCCAATCTAACGGTCACGTCTGCCTTGTCCACGGATTTAAGCCTGTCTTGCCATAATAAGTCTAAAAGCACCACTTCTTGCTCCTCATCTGCACTTGGGTCTACCACGGCAGCCAGGAACCGTGACACTAATAAAATTTTCTTTAAAAAGGTGTTTATGTTTCCTTGTAATTGTAATACCAAGATAGGTAAACTGATTTTCAACTATGTTGATTGGAAAATTGTGCATAACAGTTGTTACTGCAGTATTATCTAGCAGAAAAAGGTCACTTTTGTGCAAATTTAATTTATATCCTGAAAAGTAGCTAAATTCCCTGAGCAATGACAGCACAGGTGGAAGGGAGGAGATTGGATTTGATATAAAAAGTAGATCATCATCTGCATAAAGGGAAACTTTATGTTCTTCTCCCTGTCTCCAAATCCCAGATATATTTCTACAACTACGGAATGCGATTGCTAGTGGCTCAATGGCAAGGTTAAAGAGCAGTGGGCTAAGGGGACACCCCTGACGAGTTCCCCGCTGAAGACTGAATGGTTGAGACTGTTGAGCATTTGTCAGAACTGAGGCAGTAGGGCTTGAATATAATAATTTAACCCAAGTGATAAAACTTGGACCAAAATTTTATTTTTCTAAAGCCCTAAATAAATACTCCCATTCCATACGATCAAAAGCCTTTTCAGCATCCAAAGAAAGGACACACCCAGGGGTCTCCTCTGATGGTGTGTACAAGATAAGGCGTCGAATGTTAAAGTAAGAAAAGCGATTTTTGACAAAACCGGTCTGATCCTCAGATATAATTGAGGGTAGAACATTCTCTAATCTACGAGCCAAGACTTTAGCAAGGATTTTAACATCCACATTAAGAAGAGAGATTGGTCTATATGAGGAGCACTCTGTTGGGTCCTTATCCTTCTTTGCTATGAGGGTGATGCGAGCCTCATTAAATGACGCAGGCATCTTACCTTGCTTAAAAGATTCAGATAGAACCAAAGCTAGTTGTGGTGCAAGGTATGAGGAGAATGATTTAAAAAACTCTGCAGGGAACCCGTCAGGACCCGGGGACTTACCAGACTGCAATGATGAGATAGCTGAACTGATTCCGTCTTGTGATATGGGCTCTTCTAATCCTAATCTAGAATCAGCGGACAGTGTTGGGATATCTAGTTCATTCAAGAAATTCTCAACTGAACTATGGTCCTTTGGGAACTCAGAAGTATATAATCGAGAATAAAATTTCCTGAATGCATCATTAATTTTAGAATGGTCCGTAGTGATATTACCATCCTCCATCCGAATTTTTTTAATTTGTTGCTGTGCTCTAAATCCTCTTAACTTATTAGCTAAAAGTTTCCCAGATTTCTCACCATGAATGTAAAATTGGCTCCTACTCTTTAATAATTGACGTTCAATTACATGCTTTCGAGATGAGTTCAAACTTAGTTTGCAATTCTACACGTTTTTTATAGAGATCTGGGTTTTTAAATAGAGCATACTGCTGATCAATTTCTTTAATTTGGTTGGTCAAATCTTTACGTTCTTTATATGCCTTCCTTTTCATGTTTGCAGTGTACGAAATTATCTGTCCCCTGAGGTAGGCCTTCAGAGCATCCCAAACAATTAAACGTTACACTTCAGGTGTTTCATTTGTGTTAAAGAAAAAAACTATCTGGCCTTCCATAAATGTAACAAAATCGTCCTCTATCAGGATCGATGAATTAAAGCGCCAATGTTTATTAATTTGAGGGAGATTGGGGAGTTTTATAGACATAACAACTGGAGCATGATCTGATATCACAATGCTCTGATAAGCACAAGAAGTAACCATTGGGATCAGTTGATTATCTATAAAGAAATAATCAATTCTGGAGAAAGTATGATGAACATGTGAGAAAAAGGAGTATTCTCTCTTTTTTGGATTAAGGAAGCGCCATATGTCAGAGATACCAAAGCTGCAGAGATAGGACTGAAGTAACGTGGCGGATTTACTCAGAGGTATAGGATTGGGAGATGACCTGTCAAGTGATGGATCTAAACAGCAGTTAAAGTCTCCCCCTAATATGAGAGAGTATGAGCTCAGATCTGGTAGAAGAGAAAAAAAATGTTCAAAGAAGGAGACATCGTCATAATTAGGGGCATATAAATTAGCCAACACTACATTAGTATTAAATAATTTCCCTGAAACAATGATATAATGACATGTATATCCGTAATAACATTATGATGCTGAAAAGAGATGTTTGGATTAATGAGAATTGAGACACCCCTAGCTTTGGCCTGAAAGGTCGAGTGGTAGAGCTGCCCACCCCCAACGTTGAATAAGGCGAGAATTATCAGAACTGCGAATGTGAGTTTCTTGTAAAAATGCGATTGCAGTGTTAAGTTGTTTGAGGTGTGAGAGCACCTTCCTTCTCTTGCACCTCCAGGGTTCAATTGCTGGCCAGGCTTGATTTCCGTCTCTGTGTGCACGGAGTTTGCATGTTCTCTCCGTGCGTGGTGAGTTTCCTCTGGGTACTTTGGTTTCCTCCCACAGTCCAAAGATATGCAGGTTAGGCTAATTGGCGTTCCCAAATTGTCCGTAGTGTGTGAATGGGTGTGTGAGTGTGTGTATGTGTGTGTACCCTGCAATGGATTGGCAGCCTGTCTAGGGTGTACCCTGCCTCGTGCCTCTAAGCTTCCTCCCTGTGACCCTGAATATACGATAAATCGGTATAGATGATGAGTGAGTGAGTGAGTGATGTGTTGGAAGCAGGAAAAAAGTGTACGGATCTGAGTGACTTTAACAAGAGTCAAGCTGTGGTGGATAGACGATTGGTTCAGAGCATCTCCAAAACAGCAGGTCTTGTTCCTAGTCGCCAGTGCATAATATCGGACAATATTGCTACACACAATATTAGGTAATGGTTATAAATGTTATAAATGTGTAGTTTATATATAGTATGTATCTGTATTAGGTGTATATACATTTTTGTATTAGAATAATGATTGAAAATGTACAGTATATGTGAGCTGTAAACACCAAAATTTGTATTAGCAATAGCAATATCAATAAAAAGAAAAAGATTTAACCAATTTGATAGTGCTTTCCAAACATTGATATGGTTATATGTTTAAAAAAACTTGAAACAATAAAAAAAATCCCTTAATTTTGCTTTGATTGTTGAAAACTCAGCCCTAAGTCTGTGTGTATTTCTTCTTGACTGCAGGTGTCTATGTGTGTGTTGAAGTTGATGGCTATGAGATTTTTGACAGGAGAGCTCAGACATGTCTTTCATCATATAGTCTGATGCCACAGTGGGATCAGGTATAGACTAAACATGCAAACACGACCATATTCTTTAACATAACCTTTCTTTTCAGTTTGATTTACTTATTTAATCTGTATTTTACATATGACTGAAATGCATAATGAATTAAGGCATTTGAAAAACAATGAGCTTCCCTAAAGCTTGAATCCTTCAGGTGATGCTACAATATAATCGTTAATATGAACTTTGTAATAGATTAATTCATCAACAACAAAGCCTTGGGTAAAATAGTCCCTATATTGTGTGTACTGTACCTGTGTGCATGTTAGGAGCTGGTGTTCAAGGTGGATGGAGCTAAGAACCTCCGCATGGTGTGTGTTTCACAGACAGAGGAGAACATTTTGGGAAAAGCTACGATAGAGGTAAAATGTAGATTCTTATATAAAGTTTAATTGCAGAATGAGATATCTGAATTTTAGCAGTTTTGAGAAAAAAACGAGGAAACAAGAGGTATTATAAGGTGCTATAAAATATTTTTTAAAAATAAGGTCCCAAAAATGTCCAAATACATATTTTTGTTATATAAATGTACAGTACATTTTGGATGATTCAGCAAAATGCTACAAATATCAGAGTTTTGTTATATGGTTGTCACATGGTTGTCATCTTTTTCTAAAAAAATTCTCTTGTAAATGTTAAAGTGTATCACAGCCAAATGCAGCAAAAGCAATGCTTGTGATAGTTCAACGCTTCTTAAGAAGAAAAAGTAGTGATTGTCAACAAAAATGTTTTGTGGTTGACAACCATGTGTGCCTGGAGACAATGATTTGCCAAAACGAATAGTCTGAAAACACTTCTCTCACTTTGTTGTCAAACTGTTCATATATTAGTTTTCTTAACATAATCGCAGACCAAATGCATAAATCTATATATAACTATAAATAGTCTATATATTACATAGTCTTATAATTTGGGGCATTTTTGCATGTCACACTGTGTAACATGAGGATAAATTTGCATGTATGTTTGTCACAGTTAAATCCTGTTGATATGCTAAAAAAGTGGAAGAAAATGAACATGAATATGGGCTCCATAGAAGTGATGCTGTCAATTAAATACTCGCCCCATGTGCTTGAGACACCCAGCTCTGCCCCCCTCCAGAACAAGCCTGTGTTCTGTGTGCTGATTGGAGATGTAGCAAGGTAAGAATTTTCTCTTCTTTTCAAACTGTTCAGCTTTTTACTTTTTGTTTACTTGTGAAAGATAATGCTATGGTTTGTAAAGGGCAAAATATACAACAAGGGATAAAAAAAAAAAAAAATTAAATGTCATTGGTTTCTTACATTACTTGCCTGTTTATAAACAAAACCAGTGCATACTGTATAAAGTCAACGTAATCTTCTCAGATTGTGTCACACTGTGCAACATTGAGAACAACTCATTTATCCCTTTTTGACAATCAGAACATGACAGATGGCTGTCAGTGACGAGTCTATAAGGAAATCTACAGTAGTTATGTAAGACTGGAATGTTAGAACATGGCAAAGTCAATGGAACTTCTGCAAAAAAGTAAAAGTACACTTTCGGTCACGTTCAGTTTTAGTTTCCTGTATGATTTGTTAAGTGAATATCCTTCTGTGTAGTTTGTGTTTGTCCATAGATTTTACTAACTATATAAACTTGCCTTCTTTTGCGTGTGTGTGTGTGTATGTGTGTGTGTGTGTGTGACCATTTTGTTTGACCACTACAGACAAGAACGTGTCCTGGTTCCTCATATAGTGCGCTCCTGTGTGGATGAGGTTGAAAGGAGAGGAATGCTAGAAGAGGGAATTTACAGAATTTCAGGTGCCAGCATCGGGATTCAGGCTCTAAAAC
Source organism: Channallabes apus (assembly GCA_030522415.1). Classification (NCBI taxonomy): domain Eukaryota; kingdom Metazoa; phylum Chordata; class Actinopteri; order Siluriformes; family Clariidae; genus Channallabes; species Channallabes apus. The sequence goes on along the minus strand of CM060108.1, from coordinate 33,117,825 downwards.
TTGCATTTAACACAAGTAAGTGTGTGTAATGTAAGAGGTGATAAATTATCCTTTTTAATGACAGTATAAACTCTGTGACATAAAATGTGCTACTTTCATGATTTAAAAAAAAAAAAAAAGTTATTATTTTGTGAACCAAAATCTAAATCTGTTCTGCAGACTGAATAGTTTTAACTTAATTTTCAAACTTTTGAATTAATAAAAGTATTAATGTGAAAAGTTTATTGTTTGATTGTAAATGTATTTTATTGGGATATAATGTGATCGACCAACACAAAGTGGCACATAATTGCGGTGAAAAATGCTAAATGGTTTTCAAACGTTTTTGCAAATAAAAATATGAAACGTATGGCATGTGTTTGTATTCAGCCCTGTTTACTCTGTTAGCACTAACTAAAATCCAGTGGAATCAACTGCCTTCAGAAGTCACCTGATTAATAAATATAGTCCATAATTTAATCTCAGTATAAGTGAAATTCCATCTGAAAATGGAAAGAGTATGGAACAACTGCAAACCTGACAAGACATGGCTGTCACTTAAACTGACAGGCCGGGCAAGGAGAGCGTGGATCAGAGACGTAACTCTGCAGGAGTTTTCATTATCACAAACACTTTTTTGATATTTATTTATATATAATTCTATATTTACATTTGTGGTTGTAATGTGACAAAATGTGAAAAATTCAAGCTGTATGAATACTTTTGCAAGGCACTGTACATTAATTATATATAAAACAGATAGAATAGTGCCTACAGAGTGAGACTTTCGGTCCACACTGTTTTGACCCATTACCCATGTCCCTCTACTGTATCTCGCATTGCTCTTCTCTTTCACTGTTCCTCTCTGTTCCGCAGATTACTGGGAAGCTATGAGTAAGATGAGAAATGTGGATGTGAATGTAGTGTCTGGCACGCTTAAGCTATACTTGAGAGAACTGCCTGAGCCTCTTATCCCTGCTGCTTATTTCCAGAGGCTCTCTAAAGCAATGGGTGAGTCTTTTTTTTTCAATCATTCCCTCTTCTCCACGAACAAACTGACACAGTGTGTACACCTCAATCAGATCTGACTGACCCGGATCTCAGGGTGAGCACGATGTTGTCTGAGCTTCAATCCTTCCCTGATGTCAATCGCAACACGCTTCTCTTCCTCTTACATCATCTTAAACGGTAACTTCCTGTTCGAGAATTGTATTATCTTCTATTGTATTGTATCTCAGCCGCATGCCAGGTTTAATCTGTAAACAGTATCTTAAGATGAAGATTTATTCTTATTTTATCTTCTCTCCAGCTTTCTAAAACCTTTGCCTCTCTTTAATTCTTTCCCTCGCTCTTTTTGTGTGTTTAGGGTTGCAGAGAAGGAGGAACTGAATAAAATGTCTCTGAGTAATCTTGCCACAGTGTTTGGCCCCACTCTCATGCGCCCCCCAGTGGCCAGTCTAGGTCAGTGCAGTCCAACAGTTGACATCTCTCAAGAGGTTGAGGTTCAGGTCAGTTCTAGGTTCCATTCTGCATCTCGACATACTCGAGTTATCTGCAACACTAGAAGAATAGAAGCTGCCAGTGCATTATGGAGGTAATGGAGTCCTTGTGTATGTGTCTTTCCTCAGGTCCATGTGATTTACCGCTATCTTCAGATTCCAAATCTTCCAGAAGCTCTCACTACAAAACCACTTGACACTGAGGAAGACTCATGAAAGTTACATCTGTGGTATTTGTGTTATGTGTACATACATACAGTACATAATAGGCTAAATGAATTCTTGTCAAAGTTCGAAGGCAGTTACAGAAAATATATACCATGTATATTTATTTTATTTATTTAAAAAAGATTCATTGTAGCAGCTTGCACACTTCCTATGTGAATGTAGGATTTTTTTTAAAAAGAATGAAAATTAATTGATTAGTTGTGCTGCGTATCACCCTACCATATTATCACTTGGGTTTCTTTAATCTATACACAATAAAACTTCTTAAGACTTCACGCTGCCATATTATCACTGGAGTTTCTTTAATATTTTGAAATTTAACTGACTAAAATCTCTGCCTACTGTTTCGTATTTGAAATGGCAACAGAAAATATGTAATGATGCCTCGACCTTCAAATAGACTATTGCCATTGTGTGTTTGACATTGTGTCTATTGCCTTGTTAATTTGAGTAAATTCCAAAAATTCTGTCACACACAGGTTAGCTAGCTAGTTTACCTTACTTAGCCAAAGCTATTAAAATTTTTGTGAATTGTGAATGACCAGAGGAAGAACTGGTAACTGCCAATAAAATACTAGAACTGATTTTTGTTCGATTGGAAAGCATAATTTGCTGTATAATTACAAAAAAAAGAACCTGGAAATATTTTGGCATGTCTTTGAAGTCAAAACTGAAGAATTACTCGAAATACTTATCAAGGTCAAGCTGGTTGTCACCGGTTAAACCACATACTGTATAGGATCAGCATTACCCAACTTAGATCAGTAACAGATAACAGAAACTATACCTTCCAGATATGCCTTATTACAGTTAGTTAGCTATCAAATAACTCTTTGATAGAAAGAGGTTTGTTTACATTAATAGTATTTGCAAGATGTTAGTGCGACATACTGTACTAAAGTAGTAGTTTTCGTCGTAAACCAAATCTTCAAACAGATCAGACTTTAGGAATACAAGAGGCTACAAGGGGTGTTTAAGTCAATCTGGGACTTGTGATTGTGCAGAATAACAGAACACAGTTATGTGAGTAAAAACAACTTTTGTTTCTCTATATAATCTCCTGTTTCCTGAATGCACTTACCCTACATTTCACTACTGCCTGGTTATGATGAGAATGTAATAGTAGATATAGTAAAAAAAAAAAAAAAAAAACTTTTTATAGCTTAAGCATGTGGAAATGGCTTGGAGAGAGGTCAGGACTGGGAATGTGGCAATAACTATACACACAGTCATTCACCAATATCACTTGCATATTACAGAAACTTTTCTGAAAGTTATTGACAAATCCTCAGTCCTGACCTCTCTCAAGCCATTTCCACATATTTAGGTCATGAAAGGATTTTTATTTATTTATTATTATTAAAGAATCTAAAAGTCTCATCACTGTACTGTGCTTGAAAACTTCTGTAAATGTCAATCAGTTTGACACGTTCATTTAACCCAAGTCCCGGTTTGACTTGAACATCCCTGTTCAAGAGAAGTTTAAACAACAAATAAAAACGTATTTTATTACTCATAACAGAACTGTTCTGTTCCCACACTGTTGGCACCCATCAATGAATCAGAGCTCCTCCACTAACTAGATTTCAATTCTGTAGTTGATCCGCTAGGTGGGACAGTGAAACCCTGTAACGTCTTGCCGTTCGAGACCTTGCCGATTTAGGGTTCATGGCAACTGTCCAACATAAACACTATTGAGTCACCAATAATCTCTCTACCATCGCTACACAAATCTCCACTCACCATCCAAACAAATCAATCTGCTATGGTTTCATTTCAACATGACCATGATAAGAACTACATCTTGCAAGACATCTGGAGGACACGCACACATACCCATAACAGAATGTGTACTGATCCATCTCTGCTCATACAACAGGGTGTTAACTTTCATCATCGCACACACCACCTGCTTAGAGTAGGCTAACCGTTTGTCTTCCTCCAGTTGTGCGTTTGATCTGTAATCCTGACTCTGGCGCAGAAAACCCTCTTCTTCCAAAAAAAAAGAAAAAATCCAAAAAACGGCAGACGGGAAAAAGCCCTCTGGTGTTAGACATGCACAGAAACACAGTACAAACATTGAAATGGTAACAATGTATGTCAGATTAAACTGTCATAAATCAGCAGTTCTATGGTTCTTATAACTAAACTACAATCACAGAGGAGGGAATGAGAATGAAAAAAAAAAAAAGAAAAAGGCCACAGCTTCCAGTACCTTGGCTTTATCTTTCTACAGGCTCTTGCAAGCTCAGGAAAAGAGCTCAAATGACAGCAAATAGAGAATCCAGAGTTGAGCTCATGAAATCAGACCTGATTATTGTAGAATAGAGGAACAGTATCATAGACACAAACGGCCCCCAGATGTAGTGACCATGTGCCAGCTTTCAATTCAGAATAACCTTGTACTGTAGCTGTTTCCATCAGACAATAAATTCACAAAGGATAAACCTTCAACATCATGCAGAGATAAAGTGAAAATGCCAGGCACATTAATATTTATCTTTATGCTGAACATGCATTCCTGTCAAGATCCTGAATTGTATTTACTGAGCAGCTGCTGAGGCAAATATATCAACTCTGACATATCCACATTTTTTTTCTCTCCCAATTTTATCATTGTACTGATTATTTTAACAGTGTTTGTGCAGTAATGCAGGTTGAACTACAAATGGCACTTCTTTTGCTAGAGTTTATGTAGGGTTTGTGGAGGAGGCCAGAGGTGGAGGGTCTCGTTGCTATGGATGCAGTACATTCATATGAAAGGTATTCATGCTTGAGATCAAGTGGATTGACCCCCTTGCTCTCGGGTTAACAGAAGCCGCGTATGTATCTGGTTCCCTGGGCTAACACGAGTGTCTGTGGTTGAAGAAGGGAGAGTGCCTGTCTGAGTATGAGTGTATGTTTTCGAAACACTGTGGGAAAGATTTCCGAGTATGTCGAGGTTTAACTTTTGGTATCAGTGCTCAGGCTTTAGTGATAGAAACAGATGGGTGGGGCGTATCATTGAACTTTGGCTCTAGAGTTCCTAAGTCTCGTAAAAACTTTTTCTTGCAAGGCAGTAAACATAGAGCTCAGAACATGGTGTTTATCCCACACTCCCTCCCTGTGTGTGTGTAAGTAGGTGTTAGTAATGAGGCATGTTCATCTGTCTGTAGGAACACACTCTAGCTTGTTCAAACACAGAAAACAGAGTATTGAACGACCACACTAGTGGTCTTAAGTCAAGTATATGTTTGGGGGCTCAGTTGGTGCAAAGTATGTGTTATTTGATACACACAGTTGGCATGTAGACAAAATACCGAACATGTCGGTGTAAAAGCATGCATGTGTGTGAGGAATACTTGAGCAGACATTTTCGTGTAGTGCCAGGAGCAAAGAGCTTTAAGTTTATACTGTTAAGAAAACTATATAGCAGGCAGACTGAAGACAGGTGCTGCTGCACAAATACAGAGGGACCCTTAAATTTATCACCCACCATGACATGTATACTAATCCTTATAATTAACACGCATGTCCTCAGCTGCGTCAGAGATGTATTTTGTGATAAAATTCAGAGTTGACATTTTTAGATTAAATGTATTCCATGACATATGCTGTCCTGTTTTCACTAGTTAATAGTTTTCTACATTACTAACAAGATCTGCTGATCACTGCACTAAGTAGAATAGTGGACTCAGGATATAGCTCTCATTTAATGTCTACCTAAATAGAATGATGGAGCAGTGCTTTAATCCTTTAGCTCTTATACCTGTTTATCTGTACACTTTGCCCAAACAGATAAAGTACAGCTTACAACCGCTGGCAGAAATTATGGAGTCACAACATGTACAGTATGTTCGCTGAGCTTGTTTGCTTCATAACAAATAAACATAAAATATATATATATAGCTTGTAGATCCACCTTTAGCAGCAATAATTGTTTCTTGAATCAGTCTCACACATACAGTAATTGTATGTGCATTGCTCTTATACAGTTCTGCCATAGCATTTCAGTTTGTGTCTGGACATTCCAAAATCTTGATTCTTTTATTTTTCAGCCATTCTTATGTACATGTAGTGGTGTGCTTTTGCTCATTGTGCAATTTTGATCTAGCTTTAGTTGTCAAACAGATGGCTCCACATGTGTCTCTAATGCAGCTTGCCTCATGCTTGATAGTGGATATGAAGTGTTTCTGTTGAAATGCTGTTTGATTTTCCCCAAACATGCTACACGTTAGGCCAAACAAGTCAAGAATGAACTCATCTGTCCATCTGTCCATAGTACACCATATGATATGCAGAACTGTTCCAGAACCCTTGAGCTTTGTTCAGTTGCAGTTTTGTAAACCTCAGTGCTCAGTGGCAACCCTTCCAAACAAACCGAACTGTTCAGTCTTCTTTTAATTGTGCTGTGGACTTTAACATTTACCATGCTCAGTGAGGCCTGTAGGGTCTGAGACGTAGCTGTTTTTCTTTGAATCTCTCATGGGGTGAATGTGCTGGGATGTCCACTTCTGGGAAGACTTGAATGTTTTCCACTTGTGAATAATTTTGCTCACTGCGGAACATTGAATTCCAAATTGTTTGGAAATGGTTTTATAACCCTTTCCAGATTGACGTGCAGCAATAATTGCTTTTCTAAGACCATTGCTCATGTCTTTCTTTCTTGGCATTGTATGAACACACACCTGAATGCTCCAGACCAGCAAACTGCCAAAACATCTGATTTTATAGAGATCTGCACACCTGTTGATGATCAGTTAATCAAGGACTAGCGCTAATCAAGGGATTAGAAGCATGTAGCTGCAACTTTCTCTCTTAAATCCTGTGGAAGCAGGGGGCATGGTGAAAAAAGTTATATGTTGTGTGTGTATAATCATGTTCTAAAGTTAGTACTCCGCTCATTTAATGATATGCATTTTGTGTAAAAAATAAAATAAATATATGAATAAAAGTAATCTGATCAGCTTCCAGCAAATACAACCTCAGACAAATAACAACACATAATTTTCTCACCATGCCATTATTTACTTTACAGGAATAAAACACTTATTTCCCCTCACTATACTGTATCTGTTTATTAGCACCTGATAACCGTGATCAAAATTAAAATTATATTTTTTATACAACCATACACCGTATGATATGGAGTGAAATGCTTAAAAGACTGCAAGGAAAGATAAGACAGAATAAGAAGATAGATAGAAAGATGGAAAGATTTTTCTGCAATAAGAGAAGAAGAAATTGCACTAGGAAAAGAACGAACATTTAAAATCTACAAATGGCCTTAATCAATTTCCTCAAAGAGATAAGAATAATACCAAACAGCCCCAACAGGATAATGCAGTGCAACTGTCAAGTAGCTGCATTGCATTCTGGAACGTTGAGTCCAATATTTGCACTCTCCACTACTTCTACACGGAATTTCTCGTAAATATGAAATTAAATGCCATTGTAAAATGGTGACTGGGAAAATAATTACCCAGATATTGTTTTTAGGAGGTAACGACAAAACCTGACTGTTATCCCTTTTATAATTATTCATTTAATTATGATTTTGCTTGCATGTCATTATAACAGCACTTAAAATTTAACTGAAGCATGGTCAATATGTTTAATAATTTTTTTTCACTATTTTCTGTACCAATGACAGGTTTAGACTGTACAATTTAATAAAGCTACATAATGGAAATAATATCAAACATAAGCAGGTGACATATATATATATATATATATTTACATGCATATTTGCATCTTTTATTGTGATGTTTTACATTTGTTCTAACAAAAATATCCCGTCACATTATGGGTATAATCCAAACATGTCAAGTAATGAATAGTGGCTAATTAGCATGATACACTTACATCATGCCAAATAACAATGTTCCGAGTGAAATGATCCTTTGAATACATCTTAATGAATATGACTCTAACCCAGATGTGTCAAGTTTTTCAGAACTGCAAGTTTCCTTCATGATTTTTCTTTCTATCAAGAACATATCCGTTTTGTTGTTTTACATTCAAGTCAGCTATTTATCGAACTGTGAAATGATGTATTGACTTTAAAGCTTTGAGGGGTTTCTTGAATTCTTTACTGAAGCATTTTGAAATGTCATGAATGACATCACAACAATAGACAAGCCAGAAATGTAAAAATCACATATTCAGAATTGTACATAATATCATAATTAGTTTATCATTAATTGTGTTCAGGTTTTTTTCTAACGTATTCCCTCACAAATTGTTAAACAAGACCAATCAGATGTAATTTCTCTCCTTGAGGCTACATCTTAACTCACCTAAACAACAGTACCAATGCGGTCAGTTTGTCATGAGATAATACCTGTCAATCAAGAACTTTGGTCATTTTGCAGATCTATTATTTATTGACTTTAGTGACTAAATAATTTGTCCTTAGAGCTCTGCTACTCATACGCAGATGACAGCTTTTAATAACATGCACAGTGTATACTGGTACATTTATTTGGGAACAGCTAAAATAAATACATTTTAATCTGGCACATTTAACCAATATACTATACACCGAACAGGCATAATGTTAAAACCACAAAACTTTAACACATCAACTATTACGGTTATATACCAGTAAACTGGTGACAGGATCATGGGACCCAAGGTTCACCCTTACCCAGCAGGACCAAAGGCTAGCCTGTCTACACAACACAAACTCCCTGAAAATGGCCAATATTGGCCATGATAGAAAGGCACCAGAACACCCGTTGCACCACAGCCCATCGCATTGGGCCGAGCAGACAAAGAGCCCAAGACCCCTGACCTGGCCTGCAAATTCCACAGATCTCAAACCGAGCAACCATCAATGGGATGCACCAGACAAACAGAGTCCGATCCATGAAGGCCACAGCACAACCCACAGTGCCCAGAGGATCCAGACACCATAACAAACCTCCAGAGCTCTTGTGGAATTATGCACCAAGAGGGCAGCATAAGAGGAACCTATGCAATAGTGAGCATAATGTTTTGTGTTGTAATGTTATGGCTGGTTGGTGTAGTGATTTCACAGTTAATAGGACATAAAAGAGGGAGACAAATGTTCTTAAAACTTTGTAATGATTAGCATATAAATTCTCTTTCAGGAGCCTCCCCCCTGACTATTTGCCTAACATTTTCATCTAGGTAGTCATAGTTGTATTTTGACTCACACCCTGCTTGCACACACTTTCATCTATATTAGTGTATGTTTTAGTTGGTGCAATGTATTATTATTATTATTATTATTATTATTGTTGTTGTTATTAACAACAATAAGAGGAATAAGAATAACAACAACAACAATATTATTATTATTATTGTAACAATCATAAGAATAATAACAACAACAATAATAGTTAATTAATTAATTAATTAACAACAAAAAAGGGGGTGGGTAAAAATATTTGTTTCTGGGCAATATGCAATTAGATAGATTATTTTCCTATCACAGCCTTCTGGAAGTGTTTCCTTACTCTTATATCACAGCGATTTCCTAACAATTATTTCTCTCCTTTTTTTTTTTTCACTTTTATGACATTTGATGCTGTAGAACATCTGCAAAACAAATTCAATACCTGTTATCCCTTATGTTATAGCAGCTATAAAGAGTTGTTCTCTCATTATCATATCTCTCTATTTTTCCTCTCTTTTGAAGTTACTTAGACAAACCTCCTATAGCTTATCATGTTAGGGAGAACAAATGTGCTCTGGCATGATGGAAAAAAAGCCCTGGTGACTCTTTTCATTAATGTTAAATAAACTCTCCTAATTGAAATCTTCACCATATTATATATTTTTTTCTTTGTTAAATAGCAGCAGTTTTATTATTAGGTGTAGATGAAGTGAAATGGCTGCCCCGTGATGTGAAACTCTAATGTTTTAGAATATGCACATAATACAAATCTATGATTTGAAAACCATCATGGCACTCTTATAAGATCTGCAAATTCAACAGCACTTTGGTATAAAATTAAATATCACACCAAATCATTTCAGTCTAAGATACGCTTTAAAAGACAGATAAATGTTAACCCTGATTCACTAAATATCACTATATTTATGCTAAACTTAGCATAAATCGGTCTTCTAGATTGTAGGACTGGAGTAGTTCAGGTCTTTTGAGCAAACTGACAACATGATATTTCATTGTGCACTGAAAAGCTAACTCCACCATAGTTATTTATTGTGCACCTTCAATTTCCATCGAGTTTTCTTCCTTTTGTCCTTCTGTTACAGAAAGCACTGGTGACGATGTAGGCAAACTTGCCGTATAAAGCTCCTGAGGGTTATTAGATACATCGGATGGAGGATGCTTTGTTTCCTGCAAAACATTTTGGGTATCTTCATTTGTGAATTTGTCTCTGTCATGACTACGCTGTCTTTGTAAGTCCGGCGTATCTGTGCCATCTTCATGTATGTTGGGAGCACTGTGGTGCAACTGTGCGTGGACAGTTTCTTCAGACTGCGCAGGCATTTGATGGTGAATGGTGAGTTTCTCAAGATGCGATGTGACGTGTTCCTCGTGAGTGTGTAAATGAGAGTGTGTCCGTGTTGTTGAGTTTGTATGCGAAAGGCATTTTCCCCTAATGTCCTGGCCACGGAATCCCCTTAGCTTAGGATTCCAGTGTTCTCGCCATTGCAGGGCCATGGTTGAGCGATCGGCAACCAGCCGCCTCTCTCCTGGGGCCCAGCCCCTCCTGTTTTCCTCTGCACCAATTAAGAGGAAGGTCCTGCCCACTTGGAGGGAGGGGCAACCACAGCTGACATCACGATCAGGAATCCAGAGGATCTGGAGACCTCTTTTAACTTGAGATAATCCGACACGGAAAACAGACTGCACCCACACAGAGAACTGCCACCAAGGACCAGAGTGCTCCTTGGCCTTTACCTGAACCTTCAGCACTGTGCGAAAGAGAGAGAGAGAGAGAGAGATGCAAAAGTATACTCCATTGATGGCTATAGTTATGAAAAGTACATACTATAAAAGTATACTCATATTTTATTCCGTGACTTTGGGCTCTTACCATAGTCTTTGAGGCAGAATGTCTCTAAATTCATTTTAACTTTGGCTTGAGAAGGGTGGCAATAAGAGAGGCACTCCTCAGCTTAAAGAGGTGGATCAAAGACAGAAAGATGGAATGAATGATTCAGGTATTTACAAGAGATGACACAGACACAGTCCACAAGATGGCAGCAGTCAATAACAAATTAAAAATTTAGCAATTAAATATATATATATATATATATATATATATATATATATATATATATATATATATATATATATATGATCCTTAAATGTTCTGCAAATAATAAATTATATAAATTTAAATCCAAAATATGAAACAAAATATAGCTCACCTATGCTATATTGGGGCTGGTAAACTGGGGTTGGTGGAGCAGCTTCTGGGATGCCTGGTGACAGAGTAAGCGGCTCATTATAGCAAGCACTGACAAGTTTATTTGTGTGCCTTTGATTTAGACTTTGAGCTTTTTTGCACCTCGCTGGAGTGTGTGAGCTCTCTAATCCCACTGGTGGCTCATTAGTGCATACTGATCATGCATCTGCATGTGACTGTGTCTTTGCACAGATGCCAGAATGCGGATGTGTATATACTGGTTCTCCTCGTGTACTTTTCTCTCACTAGTAGCAGCTCGCTCGCTCACTCTTCCTCTCAATCTCACACACATCGACACACTTTAGCCATGAAAGGCCTGCAGCTCATGGCCAACCATATATTACATCGGAGACTTGTCCATTTGCCCATAGCTCTGACACAACTGGGACAGTGACACCTTATCCCTCACCTCGGCCCCCATACTGTAACCTCTCCTCTAGTTGCTCGTACATGTCAATGTAGGTTTCCTACCCTACACAGGATGTGCATGCAGCCAGTTCATATATGTAGCTACTACTGTATATGATTCATGTACTTATGACCCTTTGAACTAGCAGTGGTCTGACACAATAGCGGCTTTGTCGAAAGAAAAAAAAAAAACTTCACCCGTTGATTTATGTCTCTTTGTGCCATAAATGTTCAGCAAGCTAAAGGATAACTCCTGGCATGTAAGATAAAGACCCCCCACAGTTTTGCCAGTGTCACGCTAATAATACAGCTCAGGTCAATTTGCGAGTGCTGAACGATGAGGACATTTCCTGTTCTGTATTAAGTGGCAAATGTTTCATGCGTTTGGCCTTAGCTTAGTTTTTAGCAGCGGCCTGAGAGAAGACCTCTGGTTATAAATATCCCAGTCGGACCCTACCCGGTAAAACAACAAACAAGCTTGTCTTTCACTGAGCCCTTACTAGTGAAGAATTATGTGCCTGCCAAACCCGGAGGGACACTGCCTCCTTGCCTGAGTGCTGCAACAGGTGCCTCCTGTATGTGTCACCTGAGTGGAGATTAAAAAGTGTCGCCACATCCAGTGCTCAGCTTTGGCACTGTAATGCTTCCAGATTAACACTCATTGGGCCAACATCAGCAAGAATAGAGAGTTTGTAAATCCGGCAAAGGCTGACTCCCAGATGGATAAGAGCTCGGGCGCACTAACAAAGGCAAGAGGAGGTTCAGAGCCTTGTGTGGAATCACAGTTAATCACAGGAATGAGTGGAAACTTGTCGGGATTTCTTTTATATCCTACATCAACGAATGGCAGAGTAAGACAGTTTATTGAGGCAGCGTCCAATACACAATTAAACTATTTATTTTAATTAGGCCAATAGCAGTCAATGACAACATATAACATTACAAGTCATTTGAAAGAAGTGAGTATGTTGGGGTAAATCATAGCAACAACCTATATGATAAAAGTGTATTGTCCCTCTTAAATGTGGGCCTATCCAGTAAAAAGTTTGCAGAGTCCTGGGTTAAAATACAGCATACAGGTTTGATTTAAGCTTACGTAGCACTTACGAATGCAGGGCCGCAGGGGTGAGTGACCGTGTTTGTATCCTCGAGCACAGCGGTTACATCTTTTTCCCATAACTCCGTCCCTGCAGAGACATTGGCCCGTGGACTGATTACACCCGTGGCCCACGGCGCCTAGAGGATGGCACTGGCATGCTGAAGTAGTGATGAGGAAGAGTGAAAAAGACAGAGACAGAAAAGAGGTCTGAAAGGAATCATCCAAAATTACTCTGAAAATAAACATTCACATGCATTTTTGGTTCCTTGGAGATTATGTGAGAGTCTGCAGTTTGTTAAAGTGACCTGTGTTTTGCAGGAAGATGTTTTTTTCCCCACATTTCTTTAAAAAAATTATGAATGAGTCATATAAATGTGGAAGACTGATGAAAAAAAACTATATATATATATATATATATATATATATATATATATATATATATATATATATATATATATATATATTTTTTTTTTTTTTTTTTTTTTAATGTAATAAAAACCCACCTAAATGAAGCAAGAATAAAAGCAGGCTATAAAAAAAGCAGACATAACCAAGCCGCTCTGTCAGCCTGCACTCATTCAAACAAGCTGCCTCGCAAAAATGTAGCGTTTTCAATAATCAGGTCGGTCTCAATCGTACAATGTCAACCTATCCAGTTCATAGATTCTTAAATATTCAGAAAATCTACAAATTCATGTAGGATTTATAACATTTAATTTAATTTCTTAATTTATTTTCTTAAATTGGCCTCATGGGATAAATAAAGTGTTTTTTTTTAATTATGGTTTAAATAACTTGACGTTTACACACAAAGGCCGCCCACAGCGTGAAGTTATATTAGGACAGAAAGCTCCTATAAGCATGCCATGAACATGAGAGCAAAGGCCAAATGTCAGAGCACATTCCAGCAGTCAAAGTGTAGCCATAACATAGACACGAATTCTCATGCTTTCTCTCTTCCACACACAAGTTTGAACATCTTTTAATGTAATGCCACTGTCTGTACTGATTAATTGCTCCAAATATTTGTATGTGCATTTGAATGTAAACCCAAAATGGGAATGGCTTCAACTGTTTAGCTCACCAAACATTGACATCTGTATCGTAATTCGCCATTTGCCCTTCTGTCAGATCTAATACTGCAGTAGATTTTTTTTTTCTTAAAATAAAAGACATCTGCACAAATCCTGACTTTTAGCAATTATTGTTTTTATTTGTACTGTCTGTCATTTTTGTTGAGTTTAATTCCTAATGAAATAAAAAAGAAACAGCGCACAATCTGTAAATGCATTAATGGAAAAACATGGTTTATGCTCATATTAATGAATGTAGACTTTCACAACCGAGAGCTTCATACAGTACGTATCCAACTGTTCGCCTGCATGAAAGTCCATTTAAACACTTTTTAAATGAGTAGTGCACCTACTGTTCAGATCTATATTTGAGTCTGTTTAGAACACATTAATTGTTAATATTTATATAATGTTTATATGAGGGCAAACATTTAACTATAATATAGCATTGTTTGGGCATGCACACATAAAAATTTGTTCATACACAAACACACACTGACGTTGGCAGGCCTTGCGATGGTTGAGGGGCTTGCTGTGGTCACGGGTGTATCCATTCTGACACAACTGACAGTGGCGTCCTGTTGTGTGGTGACTGCACTTCAAACACACTCCTCCACTGACCCGGCCAGATTGCTGGAACACTGTCATACTGAACTTGCACTTATTAGAGTGGCCATTACACTGACATGCTGAGAGAGTGAAGGAGAGAAGGAGGGTAATGGGTAAAGGTATTATTATATAATATGCTACATGATTCAGAGTTTCTGAAATAGCTTATTAGCAGATTTTCAAGTTAACGAGCATTACGGTAGACAAAGACATGGAGAGATACACATACACACTGCAATCATAACTCACGGACGCACGGGTGTGGCTGGGTGGGCGTGGCTCGTTGCCAAGGACGATCATAATAAAATGGCTCGCAGACATCGCAGTCTGGTCCGGCTGTGTGATGTTCACATTGACATACTGCGTGACCTTTGTCATCACGACGACAGCGGGAAGCGTGGCCATTACATTTGCACCTGCCTCCCACCTGGATATCAGAGAGAGCAAGAGGAGGTGTGGGTGGAATCGAGAGAGAGGACGGGGAAGGGAGATGGGTGACTTTATTTCTTATTCTAGAAAGAGACGCTTTGCGTGCTGCATTGTTTCTCCGCTTCCTTAACTCCTCCCTTTTAGAGCTTTGGCCCTGACTTTCTATCATCCAGTCGCATACACCATCCTGGCATGGCTTCCACTGAGGTGTCTTTTTCTTATGACCTCGTCCTTTGCCTCTGCCTTCTTGAGTCTCCATCTGTTTGCGGGTCACATTGTGTCCAGTTTCTTGTGAGGAACTCTTGTTGCGATTTCTTCTTCCAGATTTTTCTAGGTTTTCTCCTTTCCTGTGTCTCCTTATCTCAGCACTCCACGCATTCTCTGCTCTTTCCTTTTCATTCTGAGTCAGTTCATCAAATGATCTCACAGGCCATTTCAGAACCCCACCAACTTCATCTGGCATCTTGTCTTGCTTGACTGATTTACCCTGTGATTGATGAAATACGATCCTGATATCAGTGGCAGTCACCCAGTCATGTAGGCCAGGACTGTATTCAAAATCAGAGGAGGAAGGACGTCCATCTAAAGTGGAAAAAGCCAAAACAACTCCACCACGGTGTTTCTGCAAAGGTCTTGGATCCGAGCACAGGGACTCTGTCTCCTGGTGTCTGCTAAGAGCGACAGACTGAGCGGGAAGGCCAAATCTTCCCATGCAGTCACTGGAGTAGAACTGCAGAGGACGCCAGCTGCGTCCGTAGTCCATTGACTTTAGAATAGAAATGGAGAAGGGATCAGTGGGCTCCACCTGCTGGCAGAATTGTAAGCTGATGTATGTCACCTCAAAGCGCCTGCCTAAGGGAACGGTAAAGGTCCAGTCCCCAGTGACTGAACCTTCTGAAGCCTTCCAGCAGGTCAGATTATGGGGATTATGGAGGTCTGTCAGGGTGCTGATGTTTCTCTCTGTCCCTCGATGCAGGTCTTCAGCACGTACAGGCACACCGTAGGCAGCATTAATGAAATCTGATAGGCAGTGGCGTGCACGCCCATCCAGGTGGTAACACGGGTCATGAGGTGAGCTCCAGCGAAGAGGGGATTGGGAAAGAGCGGGGGAAAGAAATGAGTGAGGAAAGAAACTGAGAAAGAGGAAAAAGAGAAAAGAAAGGGCTAGGGAGGGAGGGGAGTGATACTGGAGCATGATGTAATCAGGCCTGCAAAAGAGAAGGAAACAGAAGAAAGAAAGGATTTCTTTAATAAAAGATGTCAAATCATAAAAGGAAAGAATTATAATGGATTTATTTGACATGAGAATAAAACCAAAAGACTGAGAGCATTACAACGTCCATTTTCCCCACCTGCACCATCTGTGCCACAATTGAAAACATCCCCATTCATGGCACAGAATTGAAGTTGACCTTTTTACAGGAAACATCAACCAACCAATCAGTGCTTGTTGTTTCCAGCAGCTTGATGCAGCCTTTTAAAACATATCTAATTCAACATCTCAGGATAAAGATCCCATTTAAAAGAAATGAGGGCAAGCGAATGTGTGAGGCATGAAGGCAGTTTCTGTGAGAAATGTCAAAAAGCACAGGGAACAGCTGTCTTATGAACCCAACCCCTGAGCCATTCATCAAATTTATAGTCACTTTCCCATTTCTTAATCCAAACCTGGGGATACAGAGAGCAAAGGTTTGAGGAAACCGTGAAAGCTTGAGTGGAGATGTAAGAAATAGGCTGAGTTTTAATAGTTTACTGAAATGGGAGCTGTAAAAAAGAAAGAAAGAAAGAAAAAAGTGCTAAAGGGTAAATAACAGAGATAATTCTAAGAGCAGTAAATATAAGAGACATTTATGAATACAGGACAAAGAGGCAATGAAACGGTCTGGCATTTGTTTAAGATTCTAGGGTTAGAACTTGAACTTGTGAATCGGTTTAGTATACATAAAAAATTCTATATTGTT
The DNA here is from genome assembly GCA_030522415.1 of Channallabes apus. Taxonomy (NCBI): domain Eukaryota; kingdom Metazoa; phylum Chordata; class Actinopteri; order Siluriformes; family Clariidae; genus Channallabes; species Channallabes apus. Next base: position 33,101,151 of record CM060108.1, on the reverse strand, counting down.
CTGTATATGATGAATTTTGGAAAGCATGCAGTTGACATATTTTGGTATCTCATTCTCAAGATGTTGTGGTTATATCACCATGCCTTATTAAAATGTTTCGCAATGCCTGTCAAATAGGAAATGTTAACAGGCAAAGACAACACGGAGCATGGACAGCTGGCTTTGGAGAGCAAGGGAAAAGGAAATAGAGATTAAACGAGAAAACTGAGTGGCAGATTTAGTGACTCAGTGTGAAAAGGCATGTAAGACTAACTGTACCATCTCTTAAAGCAAATCATGGTGCAGCCATTCTTTCCATAACTATGTGCAAAGGAGTCTTTGTTTCCTGTTTAAGTCCCTGTCTTTTTTTATTTCAAGAACGTGTCCCCTACAGGCATTACATACAATGAAACCAATTTTCCCATTGTAGTCAGCCATGCTAGTTTGACACAGTATATATAGGTTGGCATGCCAAAAAACAACAGACCTACCACAGATGTGCTGTGTTTTACTTAACATTTCTACAGTCTTAATGAGTTTTTATATATTTTTATGAATAAACACACACACAAACACACACATAAACACACACACAAATTAAGCTATACTGTATGCAGCATTTCAGGGCATATTCTTTTTCTGTATGGTTTGCTTTTTTTTTGCACTGCTTTACATTTTAGAATTGCCTATAAAATTGTAACCTTATGGAATATATTTAAACATAGAATAATTAAACATTATAAATTCATAAGCTACCTAAGCTGTGTAAGATAGGCACAAATTATATAAAGCGGACATCAGCAGGTATCGCAGGCATGTTTTAATAAGTATTTAAGAGTATATATATACTGTAGATAGCAAAACATAAAGATTTATCCACTGCTTATTATTTCAATATAGGCTTTAATTAATTAAACTCTAAATTATGTAAAGCAATATCTAAACACTTTTCTCACATATGTTAGAATAATCTGCAGATTAAGCAACTATTCCAAACGAACTACTGTATATAAATTCCTTCTCTTTACTGTAGTTCTATTAGTAGTTATATTATTTGAAATGGGAACAAGACCTGTGTGCACCTCTCACACTGACTTGAGAAAAAAAAAAAAAAAAAAAACCTTATTACTCTAAAACTTGAATTTGTGAAAGTCCCAGATCTGTTTTTTGTTTTTGAACTCCTGGCAAAGATTCTCAGACGGTTTCTATTTTATCCATGTTTGGATGTAAACTAAAGTGCATAGATCTCTTTCAAGTAAAACTAACTAATCACAAAGCCTCAGTTGTAAATCCCAAAAGCAGTAGGTAGAATAATAAGACATTGTAAAAATAAATTTAGCTTTATGTGATTTGATTTTACATTTTTTTCCTTTTAAATACACTGACCCAAAGTTATGGTTAAACGAATGGGGATTTACTTTCTCTCCTCTCCTTCTCTCTTTGTCACCTGCTCCTATCGTTCTTGGACTGTTCCTAAATGGCGTTAATGTCCTAACAAGCGTGTGACACTGACAGCAGAGTCAGCATGCCTGTGTAAACGGGCCCAGTAGGAGAGGCAGAGAGAGACACACAGAGAGAGAGGGGTATATATATATATATATATATATATATATGTGTGTGTGTGTGTGTGTGTGTGTGTGTGTGTGTGTGTTTGTTTCATTGTTCTTATTTATCCAGATCAAAATAATGCCAAATTCATCAGGAAATAAAAAAAAGCAAAACCACATTATTTTCAAGCCAAAAGGCTGAGGGATACAAAAGATTACAGATTAGTTATAATAACTCAGAACAAACATTTAAAGCAATTTAAATAAGCCTACATTAAATGTTTGGACTAAAGCGATTTACATGACTAAAGAGAACAAATAAAGTGAAAATCTGTGGTTTTATGGAAGTCTGTGAAAACCTTCCTTTTCTGATATCCAGCCGTTGGATTTTTATTAGCTGCATTCAGCTAAAGATCTTGCATAACAGCAACAAATACAGAACAAACTCAGTACTCAGTACAAAATCCCCAGTGTCGATTTAGCACTTTCAGAATTTGAGATCTGATTCTTTAAACCAGTGGTTCTCAAACTGTGGGGCGCGCCCCACTAGTGGGGAATACAGACATGACAGGTGGGGCGCAATGAACGGGAGGAAATAACAGGAAAGTACCTATTCTAATTCATGCTTTTCTTTATTGATAATGAAGAGCGTACGCTCAAAACTAAACAATCACACACAAATAAATGGATCATTAATACAAGTAAATTTAAAATAACATCAGTTGTGGGCCGGGACAAAAAGTGGAACCATAGGGGAACAATAACTTCGGGCCAACTTCACCAGCGCTGCTCGAATCACAAACCTGCATGACCCACTGGGCAGCGCTGCGCGACTCTGACAGAAATAAACCGCGCCGACCATAAAAATACATTTTCTGGGATGCGCACATACAAACCAGGCATGGCAAGGCGGAAACAATAATAAACAGTCCTGACATTTTAAATATTTTGTAAATAAAAACATAGTGGGTCGCATTCGAGCGGCGCTGCGCGATCCACCGGGCTGCGCAAATAAACCAGATCATCACTGCGCTATTCAGGTAGTCGTGCTGCGCTGTATTTGCGCAGATATTTGGTTCAATCGGGTGCCACGGTTTCGTCCCACTTTTGATGTGTTTGGCTTCACATACACTTCGACAATGGAAGAAGACGAGCAGTGAGCTTGCTTATATGTGACAAAACCAACAACGAGGAGATTGTAAAGAAAAAAGGTGCCTCGTCTGTGGTGTGGAATTAGTTTGGGTATAAGAAAAGTGATACGAATGAGATGAACGTGATCCACTTTAAACATGTGGATTGCACAACCCTGGACATTACCATTCTTTTCCTACTCATACAGCTGCTCTTATTGTTCACATATTCTTCATATATTTTCTATATTGTGTATTGTTGTACAGTTATTTTATTTTAACTTTAGTTTTTATATTTAATTTTATTGATTCCTAGTTAAATTTACCCCCTATTTTATTTTTCATATTTATTTCCTATTCATAGTCTTTTATTTTAAGGTTTGAATTAAATAGAATTTTTGAATTTGATTTGCAAGGTACGCAAGTTCACCGTTTTAACAAGTGGTGGAAACACGTTAAACCTCTTCTATCATCTGAAATCCAAGCATCCAAACGAATATGGCCAAAGTAAAAAAAAATGCGGCAAACCTCAGCAATTCACAGTTTATATGAAATTACATTATGTAAAACAGTTTCTTTGTGTTTGAATTTTTATTTATGCATTTTCAGATACAAATTGCTATATTGTGATTATATATATATTTTTTTTACCGAGGTAGAAAATAGCTTCTACTGTGATAGAAGATTTTGGTTATATCGCCCACCACTAATGAAGCCTAACTTGCTTCATGGTGGGGATGGTGGGGGCAGAGGAGAGACCTGTGTGTGTTTTGTGTCTTATACCGCTGGCAGCAGACCGCATGAGACCCAACAAATTAGGAAGACACTTAGAGACAACGCACGTTAATAAGCCACTCGACTTCTTTCAAAGAAAGCTGGCAGAATACATACAGCAGGAGAATCGCATGGTAAAATCTGAATCAGTGGACAGCAAAGCACAAATGGCTTCATTCAAAGTTGCATACAGTATTGGCCAGTGCAAAAAAACTACAAACGATTGCTGAGCAGCTAATAAACATGGGGTCAGTTATGCAAAGATAAGTGACAACGTAAGCCTTTTATAACAATTGCACGTGTATTTTATCTGTTTTTAACTTGGTGTTGTTTGATCTTATTGGTTTAGAAATTGATATTTCAATAAACAGTAAACTTGGCAGATTTCGTTATTATTTTGTTGACAAGTGGGGCTTGAAAATTTGCTCACCCCTTTAAGTGGGGAATGACAGAAAAAGTTTGAGAACCACTGCTTTAAACCAATATCAATTTTGTCCAACATTTTGATGACGATGATTCTATAAATTCTAGATATTAAATAATCTGTGCTCAGCAGTATAAAATATACTATTCTGTGCATTTTATTGTTAACACACCTTGGTTAAACCTCTCACTCTACTGTATAGCACCACTTGTGTATCTGCACGTGTCCCCGGCGGGAGAGGAACAAGCGAGGCCCAAACTCATCGGTCTTTAAATAAGCGTCTGATTAATTAGCTCTCGGATATCTCAGTGGTGTTTCTGTATCAGCAGCCTGATGAGGAAGTTGGGAAAGAAAGTGAGCGGGGACTGAACATGCCAGCTATTCACGGCTCGAGGTCTGGCTGACATAATAAGTAGCCTATACTGTATATTCTCCGATCTATATGGTGATCGATTAACGGAATACTGCTTAGTCTCTGTGGACTCGATGGATTAATGGATATAGGAGTGTGTGTGTGTGTGTGTGTGTGTGTGTGTGTGTGTGTGTGTGTGTGGACATTCACTGCACTCCCTGTAAGCCGCGCACACACTGGTCTCGCATGATGGTCATTCCAGCAGTGTGGATGTGGTTTCAACAATTTATCCTTCACTTTCCATAAATTCACACTCGGTGTGAGACGGGAGAAAGATAGATACCCGAGACAGATAGATACATACTTCTTCTGACTAAAGTTGACTTTGAAGATGAGAAGGGCTTCTTCTGTAGCCTGACTTCAAGGAAAAAATGGCCAAAATAGTTTTTGTATATTTCAAGATATAGAAAATCCAAACGTCTTACGTCGGCCACACAAGTTATGCCTAGAATAAATGAAGTCACATTTAAATGGGTGATAGTATGTTTTGGTTTAATGGTAGGTTGTGTTGTAATTTTCATGAATGTTGAACTAAATTCGGTTTGTATTTAAAGATTCTTAAAGTAAAAAAAACAGATAACTTTAATGTGTTTAAATATTTTTTATTTGTCTAGGCTGATACCCCCATATAAGACCACATATTTAAAAAAAAAATAATGCTACAATATAATCTGGTTTATTTATTTGTGTAAACATCAAATCTATTTTTTTTACTTTCTTTGTTTCTAAGCTATCCCTGACAAACTCACCCAACCACCCACCCACACACACACACACACACCAGAGGGTTATAGGCATATCTTCAAGATTTTTATAGAATAGTTAAAGATGGTTACATAGTTATAGACCACTAACGAGCTCCATTCAGGTCCACATATGCTATTTTACTCATTTACGACATTGAGGTCCTGCACAAGTCCTTCTCCTTTTCAATCTCCCTGAAATTGATTTTACACACATTTTGGCTGAACTTGTAGAGACCTGGATACCTGTCAGTTTCCGTGCTCTCTACTGAGTTCCCCCATGTTAAATGGGAGCTCTTGCTTGCTGACTGACATATTGCTGAGATTTTGGCGCCGTTGTCCAGCTTAAACACACGAGCTGGTTATGGAGCCACTGAGCTGATCCGCACTGCTGGCACAAGGGCGCAGGAACACAGAGGAAATTTCACAGACCTGGAAGCTCCAGACTGAGTGATGGATTGGGGAAAACAACCTGGTATTATTGATACATTGCCCATACACATGTTTAATGTTTCTTTTTTAGTAGAAAAATACATGCACCAACAAGGTCCTTATTTCAGTCGCGTTAAACACATTACAAACGATTTAGCGACTAAAACAGAAGCGCACAGTTCTGTTGAGTCCAAAAATATTTATTTGGCAGACTATTAGGACCAAATGAAAAAAATAAACAAACAGGTAAATTTGACCAGGAAATATATTTAATGTGAGTTTTAACCTGCTTCTTGATTATCATAGACAACAAAAACAACGAGTGAGCCGTTTGTTAACATATTAAATGTTCAAAATCTTTTTGAACACATACAGTCTTATTTTTCAATGCGATATAATGTATTGTAATAAATTATTTGCTCCCCTCCTGTTGGATACTCTCCGTTGTAGTAACATTCGGCTTCTATTCTTCCTGACATATCTGTTCCCAATTTGCCAGTCTTTACCCATTCTCTTGAAATATCTCTTAAAACTATACCAGATGTCCAGTAGTTTTCTTTACATCAGATCTGGAGAGCGTTTAACTTTCTTTCCGAACATGTTTTTCTTGTATTCTATGTTTTGGATTATTGTTCTGGATTGCACCCACGTTTTCATTTTTGAATTCTTGGACGTCCATGTGCATAAAAACAGGGATAGGTTGTTGCATATATTTTCAACCATAAACTCATGATGGGATGTAAACTCCTGCGATCAGAGCATTCTCATTTTAAATCACTTTTCAGGGGTGAACAGAATTTATTATTATTTTCCGACTAATAAACTGAGGAAGGCCACCGCACATTACGCACGGTATATATTTCTATATAGAAATATATGTAAAAGATACAAGAGCAACTATAATTAAACATATGCATATCGCATTTCTGCCAACACCTTTTATAACTTTAATTGTCCTCGAAAAGTTTCAACGCTACAGAGGACCTAGGGGTTCAAGCATGGCGACCACTTTGTGCATCAGGTGCATTAATCTAATTTTAGAGAAGCGTGACCTGACAGGCTTCAGAAAGTGGATTATTGCCGCTCGTATCTTTAACTGAAGGCTCCCGTTTATCATACAGACACACACGTCGCCTGTGGCCCCGATGGTTCCTAATGCATTGTTCGAGGGTTTGCGTTGAGGACGTACATACCGTTCGAACAGGAACAACATTATACTAAAAACCCAAATTAGGAGTGTGAAAAAAATGTCGATTGTAGACTAATTAAGCTCCGACTATCAACACTTCTCATATGAGCCAAGTCCCCATGGAGGATCCAGACTAACTCCATGAAGTAATGTTCCTAATAAGCATGTCCAGACCTGAGACTCATAAATCTATAACCTGCAAATAGATGCCCATGCTGTCTTACAAGTCCTAATTCAGAGAAACCATTTACCATCATCTCCTTTAAGCACATACATTATCTCATATGCCATCTATATACTGTTATTCTGTATAGAAGTTTAACAAAACAAAGGCCTGGTTCAAGTTTGAAGGAGAAACCATATGAGGGGGTAGGGAGTATATCATACTCTCCCACGCTAGATTAGGCGCCCTGGCATTGAAATTTGCTTGGGAGTTTTCGCTCCACTGTCAGTGTTGAAAAAGTGAAAAACAGATGCACACGGAATCGCCCTCGAGCCTCCTTCATAAATGCCAAGCACAACATTTCCACAACGAAAGCAGGCCGAGCTGTCAGACCTGCACATCGGTTCCACCTCATTTCTGCTTAAAGGCACATGTGCTAGTTACGATCTTAAATGTTAATAGCACTCAGAAGAGGGTCCTGTGGACATTTTTTTTTTCCAGAAAGCATAATTAACTTCGAAATCACAGCCATCCACAAATGCTCATCCGACTAGCTAATAGAACTTAATCAATAAACCCCGTCAAAACCATGTCTTCAGACACTTATAGTAATTTGTTTTCTTTATTTTTTTAAACGTTGATATTGCTCTGGGACTTGAATTAAGTGTAACACTGCTCAATCATTATAATGATCATTTAATGAAAAACTCGGCTTTATGGCTATATAATCACAACCAGTCGGATGTATCAGGTGTCGTTGTGGAAAAGTGAACCAGAGGAAAGCAAACGGAAATTGCGTTTTTAATAAGAACATCAGGCTCTTGCAGCTGGCCACCTACACAGGCCATAGGTCACCAAAGACTGCTTTTTGTCTTTTTGTTTTGTTTTGTCTCATAGTTTTAAAGTGAGCGCATCATCGCAGTTAATCAGATTATATAAACAATTCCCACATGGTGTCCAAACCAAACATCATTAATCTGATGTAAGGAGAATTATTCGAGGCCGGTTATTTCATGACAAGAAATTCCAAATAGTTTCAAACAACTATTTCATAATTGGTCCACTAAATCAAAACTCAGAATATAATTAGATGTCTGATGAAAAGTCATTTAAATAACCTTCGTTTTATTTTGCAAAGAGGGATTTAATTATCTCGTGTTTTTCCTAATTGAGATTATGGGAACGAATTTCTCATCACTATAATGAAAGAAATGAAGATTGAAATTACGGCTTGACCCTACACATGTGTGTTACAGATCTTAATTTAACCAAAATAATAGGAGCCACATGTAACTCATTTGCCCGTTACGCAGAAATAAACGCGTGCGGTAGAGCAACATTAAGGGGAATCATTAAACCTTTCAGAACTGTGTGCAAAACAATTAAGGGAAATTCTGTTAACGGAAAAAATAATTAATCACTATCACTGTTAATCAAATTTTATTATTCACGTCTCAAGCATTATTATTTTTAATATTAACGTATCTTGATGTTTGGCTTTATTGATTTCAAAACATGCGATTAAAAAAACGAACTTTTGTCAACACTGCTATTTATTATTATTGTTGTTGTTGTTGTTGTTGTAAGTAAAGATGAAAAGCAATCGAGAACAAGTTTGGACAGTGTTTTTTTGCTATTATTATTATTGTAGTTATTTAAAAAATGTTATTACTTATAAGATATTAAAATTCAACTTATATTCTAAAATATATAAAGTTATTCAGAATCGCCAGTCGACCATATTCATTTTCCTCGTGCCTTAGACTGGATTGGTTTTATTTTCGTTTTATGGTTTAAGTCTTTAATTTATTTGTTAAGAAATCATCCAACCTGTGCATTCACCTTGCTGCGCTTAAGGTCTACAAGCTGACTTCTTCTCTCTTTAGTATTTCTCACAGTTAGATTGACTTCAGGGAGACACTTCAGCCCCTCTGCCGCTTCACTGTCAATCAGCTGGTCAATGCTCGCTCCTGCACTGCTATATTTAAAGTCTCTCCTCTGCCATAAGCCCATAATCGGCATTAAATCAGCAAAAATTGTTAATGATTAAGAGGAAGAAAATGAAAAAAAAGAAAAGAAAAAAGAAAATATAGTGACTCCTACCATGTGCCGCGTTGCCGAGTCGCCCGCGTCTCATAGGCTCTTTGATCAACAGTGCCACAGCAAGCAGCGCGCGCGGCGAGCCCATTACTGTCGACGTGACGTCACACAAACACACACCCGCGCGCGCGCGCTGCTAACGCTTCTGTAGATGCAGGCGCGCCTTTTAAATAGTTGCAAGCGAAAAACCACAAAGTGTGTAGTTTTAGCTGCCAGCTGAGAATACTTTGCGCTTTGCTTAAATCTATAGTGCGGTCACGTGTTCAGGTTAAGGACATCACGGCACGATTTGGAGGCGATTTTTATCATTGTGGTCATTGTGTGTCAGTGAAACGCACATCTGCTTGAAAGAACACTTGAGCAAACAGTGCAATCCCTGAAGTAAATGAGGTGACATAAGTGCAAAGCTTACAGAGAGAGAGAGAGAGAGAGAGAGAGAGAGAGAGAGAGAGAGAGAACAAATTAACAACTATAAGAAAGATGAAGCCACTTTCCCCAGAGCAGTCTTATAAATCTGATTGATGACTTCCCCTGAGGACTGTTTCCCAGGTGTGTGTGTGTGTGTGTTTGTGTGTGTGTGTGTCGCACCAGAGCAGTGCACATTAGACTTTGGTATCATTGGACAGGAGACAAGCATAATAACTGTGCTAAATTGGCAGGATGATTTTGCATCTCGTGAAGCTGTTACTAAACCTAAACTGCAGAGGTTTAAGCCATAATGTGCAGCTTGTGTCCAAATATGGTGCACCCTGTGATGGAGCATAGGGGAATGTCTGGTGTTACTAAAACCGCAGATATTAAGGTGAACCTTTTTTTTTTTTTTTTAACTGTGGCTATTGATCATAACACTAAAATAAATGTGCTGGGAGAGGTCCTAGAATGCAACAATTAGATTTTATGACTCTAAAATACTTTGTGTATTTTCCTAATAGTGAGTAATTCAAACAGATCTCATTCAAAAATTCCTCCCTTTTTAAACAAATGCCCATCTTTTCCCATTTTTCAATCCCATTTTTAAACAGTGTTCTTTAACACAATATAGCAACACACGTTTTGCAACAGCAAACATTATGGGAAATGAAATGACAATATGAATGCGTGGCAGGCAGCTGCTGATTAGTTTGGCATTGTGATGCATGTTAGTATTAATTACATGGATACGTTCTCACAACATTTAAGACCAGTCAGTGAAAGTATGCAACATGTGAAGGGAAATTCCACAGTATTAATATCAAAACAACACCATGCCTAGACAAAGAAAACTTTATCTAAAAGCAATTACATTGGTATTCAGTCCTAATTCCAATTTAAAGTTATCCAAGAAACAGTACAAACACACAGGGTGCCTGAAGGAGAGGATCTCAGTAGCTATAGTGAAAATAATATAATGCAAAAACACTGCTAGAGGGAAACTTTTTTTTTTGTAAGAGCTTGTAGCTTGGCTTCTTGAGTTGATTTTTTCCTTTTTTTGCAGAAGACAGACAAAACAATGTCCCAGTGTTTTGAATTGCATTTCACAGTACATTCTCTTCTGAAGGCAAACTTGGGCAGAAAGGCAGTATTCATACTAACTGACAGACAATCTCATCATAGCAGCATGTCCTAGCCTACTCTAGATGGTATGACATGCTGCTATGACATGTCATAGCCTACTCTAGATGGTATGACGTTTCATCATCATAAACAAATCTAAGTGGGTGGCAGATATGTGTAAAGAAGGCATATTCTGGTGAAATTTTGTGTTCTAGCAGGTTTATCGAGTTAGTTTTATTAACACCACCAAATACAATTTCAAGTAAATTAAAATCACACCTAATCACATATGGAAGTTAAGCCCTGTAATTAAATGAGTAGTAAATCACTAAAGCAGACAGTTGAATAAGTGTAGTTTGTCAAAAACAGGAAAACCTTCACCTGCAAGATTGACCCTACACTGGAACCCTTATATATAACTTTGTCGATTTTAAGTTTAATAAGATTTCAATTACAATGAGCCAGCTAATAAAAGTGAGAGAACATACACAGATGCCCATAACACCTACAAGGTATGGACTCCACAATACATGCTGTAGTATCTGGCATGAAGATGTTAGCAACAGATTTTTTAAGTTTTTACTTTGCATCATGTGATTTCCATGGATCAAGTGCTCATTTGGGTTGAAGTCAACATCTCCAATTTTTCACTGAGTCATGTTTCTCAAACCATTCTTGAACAATTGTTGTAGTGTGGCAGGGCTCATTATCCTGTTGAATGAAAACACTGCCATTGGGGTATATTGGCAACATGAAATATTGTATTTTGTCTGCATTCATTTTTAGATTGGTGATACGTGTCAAAGTAAAATCCACATGAATGGCAGGACACAGTGTTTTCCATGATAACTTAACTCAGAGCATCACACTGCCTTCATCATTTTGCCTTCCTCCCATGCATCTTGGTGCACTTTATGTGCACACTGACTGGTATACAGCTATCCGAGCCCTACACACAGCAAGCTATAATGCACTATGTGAGTTACAAACTTTTATCATGCAAAAGAAAAACAAGGGAAATACAATGATTAGTTCTGAATATCCAAATAGAAGCATCTAATCATTATAATTGTGAAGCTTATGTATTGTCTATCCAGAAATACTGCTCTTTGCCTCTTTCTTATAAGCACATATCATTCGTATATAACACAAAGCCAGGACTAGCTATGATAAACAGGCATTGAAATATACAGTACTGAAATACTTTAAGTCTGGTCGCCAAACCTGGGACACTCACTAGAGATCATTAAAAAGATCCTCATTAAAAGATCGGGAAAAAAGTGTTGAGTAAAAATATTTTCCAATTAATTTCTATTTTGCTCTGTCTACAGTAGGGATCTAGTTACAAATGCCTTCACGTGACCACTGATGCTGCAAATAAGATATTCACTCTCTGTGCAAAGGTTCAGTAGCCATGGAGAAGCAGATTCAGAATATTCAGAATTCAGGAGATTTTAACCTATTAACCTGTGAGATACTATCAGAACCTCAACCACCCATCCCTAAGTTAATGTGAATAATATTATTATAGTACCAGGTTATGTATATTTTGTTATTCCACAGATCTCAACCTGTTTTAAAGATGTTAAAAAGGCTTATAAAATATAGTACAAGTATAACTGTAAAGCATTAAATTCTGCAGCAGTCTTAAAAGGTATGTGTAACATTCATTTATTCTTCAGTAACGATCGAGAGTTCACTGGGCATTAGGTAGGAATGCCTCCATTGTAAGACACGCATAGAACCAATTATAAAGTATGCAATCTACCAAAATGCGTGGGGGTGGGGGGGGGGGAATAAACAACCCAGAGGAAGACACCGATTCTGGAAGAACATGAAAATTAATTTTTTTGCACAAACACTATTCACTGTGCTGCTGTTACATTAATGAGCAACCGTGATACAATTTGTTAAGCACTAGTCAGTTTAACTGTCTATTTTGAAAGCATAACGCTAAGAACTCTGTGCAAACACATTCCATAACACAATGTTGCTCTGTCTCAGTCCCGGAGACCCATTCATGATTTCCCTCCTCACTAAACCTCTAGGATTTAGGTTAGGATTAATGAGAATTGCCTTTATCAGTGCAAACCATTCTGTTGTTTCCTGTCATTAATACCACAACAAGCCTGACAGGTGTCACTTGTATTATGTAGATATATTACTGAGATGGCTAGAGAGATGGATATAGCAGATTTCCCTGGGGCTGCGGGATTAAATTGTGTCAGCTACCCTCATCACAAAAAATGAACAGGAATTCCCCAGTCCCTGAAGGATAACCGTGAGACCTGAGGAAAAAAGACTATTAGGATCACGTTAAAGGAAGTGGGATACTTTTACAGTAGATAAAGCTACTTTTAGCTTCCTGTACAAAATTAAACTTTTCAATTCTTTACAATAGGTAAAGAAATGCTCAATAGCATGCAACAAATGTAAAAAAAAACAAAAAAACTTACCATTCATTCATAAAAGTAAGTTTTACTGTAACACATAATGAATATGATGTTATTCCAAGTTTGTAATCCCAGATGCAATCAAACCAGGACTTTGCGGGGGATCATTTAAGCTGTGAGGGGTGTAGGGTGGGGCCTCCGCGGATCAGACTTTTGTCCTGTGAATCTCATGGACACTCAATTGGATTGGGGTCTGGGAGGTTTGGAGGTCAGTTCGGTGATCTTGGGCTCTTTGCTTGCTGGACATTTAGCGTAGTGTGCTGTGTTGGACTGGGTGTTGAGGTGCAGTATTTTTATGACCAGTGCTGACTGGCTTTTCGGTGGGATTGGATCAGACGAGCTGGTCTTTGGTCCCCAAAGGCATGGGTGAACCTTAGGTGCCCCTGGTTCTGTCACTAGTTTACTAGTGTAATTGATAATCAATGTAAATCTATTATGGTTGATCTTTGTGTATCTACATATGCGTTCTTTTTAAATTGTAAGTAGAATGAATCCTAAAAGTATTAAAGTGAAAGTGCAGACCATTTTATTTAAAACTAACTGGAAAACACAGTCACTCAGACAGTCAAAGCAACATGATTTACTGTGAGAGTCTTCCAACATAATAATCTTAAAAATATTACAAATAATCACAAACCCTCTATTACTACAAATAAATTACTTCACAGCAATAAGAGTCTGATGTGATTATAGCTGATGCTGAAAGGTGCCATGCACTTACCCATTATTCTTAATGAAAGTCTATCCAGGCAAGTGGCACTGCCAGGTGTCTGTGCTGCAGCACAAATGTTCACACAGACATGAAGTGCCAGGTGTAAGTCTGCTTCTACATATAAACTGTTCCACCATAAGGCTCACTTCCTCAACCAAGTAATAATACCAAGTGCTCCAAATCTGTCTATCTGGATCAGAATAGGAGATAAAACTACCACAGCATATAGACACTACTGCCTCCTGGTGGCCAAAACGTTATTACGTATAATTACAGTGTCAGAAAAAGGCAGATGTGTTCCAAAATAGTCCTCAGCTGATTTTTATTTTCATTCGAGGGGTGGAGATTAAACACGTCGTATAATGTCCTACCTAATTGCCATCATGTGTGAGAGAACGTTTAGAGAGAGAAAGAGATATTCTAAAAGTATTTCATTTGAGATCTTTTAAGTTTTGCATAAAGAAACAGATACAGTGGAGCAAAAACGTATTTAGTCAGCCACCAACTGTGCAAGTTCTTCTACTTAAAAAGATGAGAGAGGCATGTAATTTTTATCACCGGTATACCTCAACTATGAGAGACAAAATAAGAAGAAAAAAAATCCAGAAAATTATATTGTAGGATTTTTAAAGAATTTATTTGGTCACTTACAAACATGCAAGATTTCTGGCTCTCAAAGACCTGTAACTTCTTCTTTAAGAGGCTCCTCTGTCCTCCACTCCACTGTCCTCAAGAACTGTGAGCAAAAATCCCAGAACCACACGGGGGATCTTGACCTGCAGAGAGCTGGGACCAAAGTAACAAAAGCTACCATCAGTAACACACTGTGTCCCCCCAGATAAGATTGAAAAAAATTTGACCATCCATCCATCCATCCATCCAGGAACCTTTGTAGTCCAACAATGGACCATGGAGGCCAATGGTGACCATTGTATTTATTTTCATTCTTACAACCATGGTAAGACCTCCTAGGCACATGTTAAACTAAAATGCGTCCTGTAATTAGCATCATAGGTGTCTGCAAACTTTAGGAAGAAAATGATAAACAAACATGTTAAAGGTAAAGGCTATAAGACCATCTTCAAGCATCATGATGTTACTGTGACCACAGTCGCACATATTATTCAGAAGTTTAAGGTCCACAGGACTGTAGCTAACTACTTCCAACGTGATTAGAGGTGAACTCCAAGGTCAAGGTACATCAGTGTCAGATGCCACCACCCATCACAGTTTGAGGCAAAGTGGACTTAATGGAAGACAAGCAAGGAGGGCTCCTATTGGCCTATTGGAAACACATTTTAAAAAGTGAGACTAGAATTTGCAAAATGCATATTGACAAGCCACAAAGCTTGAAATGTATGAAGCAAACAAAGAAAACAAAACTGTACCATGTAAACATAGAGGAAGCTTGTTTATGTTCTGGTGCTGCTTTGCTGCATCTGGTACATTTTGTCTTGAATCCGTGGAGGATATAATGAAATCTCAGGACTATCAAGGCATTCTGGAGCAAAATGTGCTGCCCAGTGTCAGAAAGCTTACTCTCGGTCGCAGGTCATGTGTCCTCCAAAAGTATAATGACCCAAAACAAAGCTAAACACACCCAGCACCACACCACAGCTAAACACACCAAGGACTGTTCGGAAGTGGCCTTTTATGAGCCATGATCTAAATGCTATTGAACATTTGGAAAATACTTGAAAAATGCAGAAACCTGAGACAGCTGGGGCAGTTTGCTAATGAGTCATGGGGCAAAATTCCTGTCAACAGATGAAGTCTCATTGAGAGTTACAGAATCCGCTTGATTGCAGTGATTGCCTCAAAAGGTTGTGCAAAGAAGTATTAAGTTAAGGGTACCAGCTTCTGTAGAACAACAATTCAAAAGCAAGGTCTGATTTTCATTTTCAGTAAATCTTTTATTTATTATTATTTTTGTCAGTTTCAAGTTATTTCAGTGACCACTGTGGGTTTTTCTTGGATACCAGCAATTTTGCCCACACACATTCATACTGTATACAAACACTCACATATTCCATGACTATAAAATGCAAATATTTGTACTGTTCCACAAACCTAAAATCTAACTCATAATTTTGTTTCCCTTAAATTAAGAACAGAGAAATGTTTCAGCGCAAACAGACATCGCTTGGCGGTGTGGGGTTGCCAGGAATACCATACCCAGGCTATGGAACAGATTCAGAACTGGTTTATAATAGAACAGAATTATTCTAGGAACTCCTGCCAGTGTTGTCAGGCAGTGATCGATAACAAATGCTCATTCACTTCGCAAACATGAAAGCTGATCAAGACACATTTATGCTGTTATACCCACAATTTCCATGGTCTCTGAAGCCGAACATTCGGAATTCCAGGGCCTGACGGATACAGATTTTTGTATAAAATTTAAGTTTTTTTTTGACAGTAATTAAATTTGTAATAAATTTACATATACAACTTCTGTCCATGACTGAAGATCAGCGTCAACTATTGATGAATTTAAATCCTGCCCGGAGACCTTTATTTTCTCTTGGCATATGAACATAACTTCTTTTCATCACACAAAACCAGGTATTCAATAAGGAGACTCCTGCATTGTCTTTTAGTGTTTTATGAATACATTGTCTTATGCAGTACAGCACTGTGGCCTCGTATCTCCAAGGCTGAAGGTTCGATTCCAGTCTTGGATCGGTTTGTGGAGTTTGAATATTCTCCTCATGCTTGTTGGGTTTCGTACCACAGTCCAAAAACAAGAATTGCCTAAGAGCCCTAAGTATGTACGAGTGTGTGTACCCTGGGATAGGATGCAAGCAACCATCCCGCAACCCTGTACAGGGTAAGTGTTACAGAGAATGAGGGAGTGAGTCAAGTATAGCTAGAATTATCAAGGAAAAACCTTAAAATATGTAAATATAAAATGCTTTATTCAAAACAAAGTAAACACATTATTCAACTGAACACTAAAAGAGTCAATACAACCCTCATTATGGCTCATGGAGTACACATCTTGAAGATAACACTGTGAACGTTTATAACAAAGGCAATATGCATGGAGTGATTCCATTATTGGCAGCACTGCATAAAAATATTTTATAGTCCTTGTTTTACAAACGAGTGGCCACATTAAAGTACAGTACAGCTCTTTAATGGCTAGAACACTGTCTCTTTCTGAGGTGGCTGCTTTTTTTTTTGTAGTGTTAACTAGTACCAAAGGTTAAAAAAGTTCTTGAAAGCACTGCTCCCAGTTCATTGGTCTTTTGGGATGGCTATTCATTCTCAGGACACATTCTACAAAGAAGAATGAAAAGTCCAGCTGTCGGAGTTTGTCAAGTCTGCTTTTAGAGTTCTCCCGCGTCGTGAGTTTGACCGTCTTCCTTCGGCTCGCTCTCCGACTCTACAGCTGATCCCTTCACACCCATGTCTCCTTTCCACACCTCTTTAAGGCATTCTGAATAAGAGTGGGATACACAAGGAAAGAAATCTCACTCTATATCTATATTATACAATCTCCTTCCATTCTTTGTTCTTATTTGTTTTTTATCAAACAAATTTGTGTGTGTGTGCGTGTGGTTCTCTCACCTGACTCAGATTCTTTCAGTATGTGATCCTCACACAGGAATTTCTCCAGTCTTTTCTCCTGGTGATTGAAGTACCAGTCCTCTACCACATCCTCATATTCCTCCAACATAGTCTCACACTGAAACATGATAGCGTGTTACCTTGTGCTCACTCTCATCTTCTAACACTTTAAGTCTTACTCTAAAGTTTATAGTGTTGGTTAGAAACACACAACTCTATCATGCTTTCATTCTGTAGCATACAAAAACAGACACAACCTCTGCTTAACACTGACACTTGTCTTACACAAACAGAACACACATTTGTGTGAACAAATAAAAATTAAAATGAAATCAATAAGTGCTTATTACCTGTTTCTTCATGTCTGCCACCTCCACAGATGGCTCGTCCCACAGCTCGTAGGGGATACCGAGCTCCACTTTCACCCCTTTATTTACCAGGTTCTTCAGTGTGTTCATGGTCTGACTGGTGCCCTGACCAACACATACATTCACAATGATACACAATTTTGAGCACATAAAAATCATAAAATGCATTATCCCATACTGTTATGCATTATCCAATACTGTTAAAAATAGAAAAGCTCTTGCCTTTTTAAATTGGTTTTAATGATCCAGTGAGGATGAAAAAGTTTACTCTCACCAGCAGTACATTATATAAACCTGTTGTTTTTATCTGAGTAAGGACAGTATGGAAAGTGTTCTAGGGCTGGGCAATAACACAATAAAATATCATTATTGTGAGGTTGCATTACACTTCCCTGAGACATTGTGGTTATCATGATATCTTTGTGATATCGTTTTAACATTGTCAAAATTTCTCAATTATGTTTTAAAATGCTAAATTTTCTATCATCCCTTGGTAAAATGCAGAAGGAGATAAAACCATTCTATTTATATCACCTTATACACACACACACACACACACACAATCTAATATTATAATTAAACTAGTTCACATATAGTGAAGATCAGTCCAGTGATGATATTGTGCTAAAACATTCTGTGCTTAAATAGCAACTTTTTGGGTTATTTTATCTCCTGTGTAATCTTCATGCCTTATGACCAATTGTTTCAGATTTAAGGGAATATACCAGTATTTTCTCTATCCACTTGATTTGTAGCATATACTTTTTTTTCCCTTTTTGTAAAACTGAAAATTATTCTAGGAAAAAAACTAACCAAATGTTCAAAATCCTGAAAGTTTCATATTCAATATGGTATTTCTAAAATAACTATATACTTATAGCAACTGTGTAATATTAATAATATTAATTTCTTGGTACAAAAGATTAGGGGCCACATTTCCTAAGCATCTCAGAATCACTCGTAGGAATTAGGGTCAAAGTTCATTTAGAACTGTAAAAATTTCTCTCAGAGTGGGACATAAAAGTTATTTATAAAGCTTCCTATTCTTACTTTTAGCGATGAGTAGGAGTGCACCAAGGCAAGCGTGTGATGTCACTTTTTTCAACACAAAGCCCCAAAGTAGGCTAAACATTATAATGGGTGATGTATTTTTTTATTTTTACAGGTTTTTGTAGTTTTAAATGGTGAAAAAGAGAAATGGTGAATGACGTTATTCTGCTCCAATCGCAACTGTTTAAAGCTGTTAATAGAGCTGTGTAGGACTGTCACTGTTACTAAAAAACATACAGTCTAAGTCACTTGCGGAGACATCATACAGCTTGTTCATTAATGGACCAGTTAAACACCACACGCATTTTATTTTCTACATTTTAGTGGAGATAGGAGAGATTTCCTATTTTAAGAATCTAGATAAATAGCTCTCATTCTTACTCCTGGCATCATTCTGAGAATTTTTGGCCACTTAAATGCAATTTGTTTCTGAGATGCTTAGTAAATACGGGCCCAGTTTCTCCTTTTTACATTGTTTCCACTGTACAACATGTTCTCATGAATTTGACCAGGTTTCACAAGAACCTGTGGAGTCTCACCCGGAGTCAACTGGAAAGAGGATATGTAACAAATATTAGTGCAATTATTACTCAGATCCTTGTTTTTGCATTAGTTGTTGTTGACAATGTGTATAATAACATTTTTGTTAAACAGCATTTAACATATAAGACTTTTGGACCCAGCTTTATTTAAAGTTTGTAGAGAAGTAAATCCACCTTGGCATATCGAAGGCTCCCAGGTCTCTCAGCATGGACGCTGTACTGCAATATTCCCTCACAGATATTGTCCACAGCTTCTGCTAATCTTGTTTCTCTTGTAATAAAAAAAAACACATTAAAAAGAAATGAGCTATACACTCTAATTAATAGTATTATTAATATTACACTCTAATGACTGGAATAAAGATCACAAATAGGTGTAGTTAACAACCCAAACCCACGCCAAGATAACTGTTTATCATGCAGAGTCTTATTTTTGACACTTACGAGGTGTTGTACTTAATTTTGCGTTTCCGTTTTCCAGTGTCCAGCACTTCTCCAAGCTCCAAGACCTCTTTGGAGCGACCGGTCTTTTCCAAAGTTGCCTGCAGCTCTACTGTCAAAAACTTGCACACTGTCAAAGAGTACGAGTAAGTATATTAATGAGGGATGCAAATATCATGCACACTATGGACCAATTCTGCTAAACAGCTTTATATAAATCACACATCAAAGTAAAATTGTCTTTAGAAGATTTTTGACTTTAGAGGGAGAAAAGAAGGGAGGAGGATGTAATGAAACAATTACACAAATTACAAAATAATTTTACTACATTTACTAATATTTTTTTGCTGCAAGGTTTACAGGTATGTACAACTGTAAGTTTTACGTTTGAGTATCAATAAATCAATAAAATGCTTTTTAACTCTTACTCTGAATTTACATCTTCCTACTCATTAAAAAAAAAAACTAAGTTCAGCAGGTCGCTGTTGTACCTTCACATTTATTTGGAAGCCGTTCGTCCTGCTCCGCTAGTGCAAAGCTGAAGATTAAAAATATACTTAGAGATAAAACACCCATGACGTCTTTATTTACAGCTGAATTCTAAAATACTCGAGTTAAACAACACTACAGCCACATCGACAGTCTTAAGGAGCCATGAAAAATGAAACTGAGCATGCGCATTGGTAAAGCAGGCAGAGGTGGTTGCCAGATTCACAATTTTAACTCAGTCATTGATAAAAAAAAAATAGTGACACCATTTTTCCAAACAGTTCTACAGAAACAGAAATACGAGAAACTCTTACCACACTGAGAACCATACATTACAACGTAATAAAAATGTAGTAATATATATATATATATATATATATATATATATATATATATATATATATATATATATTATTAAATATACATTTTTTATTAATAACTTTTTTCAAGTAAATATTTAAAAAAGACTATTTCCCACAGCTCACAGTTGATTAGTTACTTTGGCAATTCTTAGCAATACTTTTTTACTAAAAAGCTCATCATTTCCTTTACTTATTTAAAAAAATATGCAATATAAGTAAATAAAACAAAATATTTGTAGGCCATAAAGTGCTAAAAAGGTCTAGATGAACTCTTGTTTGTTGCCTCTTGAACATTGCCTCTTCTAGCATTACTACATAGGAAGGGGTTTCAGATCCGATGTCCTTACACAGACGACTTTTAACCTGGCAGTAGAATCACCATTAACGGTCTAGACCCTTGGGACGAATTCTCGATGCACAATTTTTCAGTTGTGGAGATGATGCGCTCTTCCACTGTGAAGACTGTTGCTTTGTCTCAGGGTCGTCATCCAAGTTTCGGCACTGGTAATGTTCCTCATCCACATCAGGCTGACCGAGTTCTTTGTAGACTTCAACTCAGTGTTCCTTCTGGACGATGTCTTTTGGCACACTGACTTATGAAAGTCGGTGCTCCCTGTGACTGTGTGTGCTGCCTTGTCCTGCCATCTTTTGGCGTGTTACAAAATTAGTCTTCAAACTTTTAGATACCACCTCGTATTATGTTCATATAAAAAACTTTAGCATTTTTTAACCTTTTTTTTTATTAAGCTTTTTATAAATGTGTTTTATATTTTATATGTTTTATCATGAGGAAAAGCATTTATAATTGTACAATCACAACCATAATTCCTCTAAAAAACAAAACAACACTTGACAAATTTAATAGAGAACAAGAAAAAATAACATGACACTATAACTTAACCATACTATAACCACAAATAAAACCCCAAAATATACACGCAAATAATAGACATAAAAAGAAATAACCTAATAGGTTTAAACAACCAACAATAATAAAGAAATATCTGGTTTATGTTTAAGTGGAGGTTTTCCTGTGTTGTAAGTTAGAGTTGGCTTTTATTTTGAAGTCTTCTTGCACTACCTACACGGAAGTAGGTGAGATTGCTGGCTGCTCTTCGATTTAAACGTCCCAGTGTGTATACTGTAGCTATTCATTTTTATTATTTTCCTATTTTAAATCCTGTTTGCACTATTCTTGGGTGTGAGGTGTTAAATGTGTGACGGCGGTGACTCTAAAGATGGAACTCCCACCGAACGCAGCGTGGTGTATATTTACAGCCCGGACTATGTGGAGACCTGCGACTCTTTATCCAAAGTCCCAAACCGAGTGAGTAGCAGCTCAGCTGCAGCCTGAACTCCATGGCAACGTCCTGAAGCATCCTGACTTTAGCATGTGTAGCTAACTATAAACTCATGTACAGCCTCCTCATTTCACATGTCGTTCAAACGAGAAAGGTAATACTAGCTTAGTTTGTAATGTCAGTGTTAACTTTTAAACTATAAAGTTATATATTTGTGTTTATCTCCACAGGCGAGTATGGTGCATTCCCTGATTGAAGCTTATGGCTTATTAAGTCATATGAGGTTAGTGTGAGTGTGTGTGTGTGTGTTGTGTTTGTAGAGTTGTTTTTAACATTAGTGTAATTGCTTTTTTGTGTGTCTCTTAATAAAAATGTACTAAGGATGTTTTTACTGGTCTTAGGGATGTTCCCTTGACTGTACCTGTAGTACGTATAGTAAGAAAAAAATAATGTTAAAAAGAATTAAGATCCATCACTGGAGTTTTAAGTAATAGCCTGGTACCTTAGCTCAATTTTAATTTCAATAAGTACGCTACATACATTGCCAGTTAAAAGACACAGTGGTTCAGTGGTTAGTACTGTTGCCCCGCATCTCAGTTTAAATGTGTGCCGGTTTTCCATGTTTCCTCCAGGTAAGATTCAATGATTTATCACATGTATCTTGCGTCCCATTAATATTAATATAACACATTAATATTTGAGTGAAATTGTATACGGTTAAATCTTGGATTGTGAGCATAATTCGTTTCAGAAGTGTGCACTGATGTCAAAGCACTCGTATATCAAAGCGAATTTCCCCATAAGAAATAATGGAAACTCTGATTCGTTCCACAGCTCAAATATTCACACAAAAAATACTTAATACAACAATATAAAGTAAAAAAAAAAATTAACCTTCACTTTACCTTGCTTTTGCCTCCCTTTAAGGATTTTCTGGAAACGTTTCATTGTCGTTATTGTCGATTCATCTCCTGCACTGCTACAGCCTTTTTTTACAACTTTTTTTTCCTTCCCGGAAACTGTTGTTAATCTAAAGTTACTAAAGAACAGTCACCATATGTTGAAAGAAAACAAATGCTTTATGCGCATGCACACACATGGTCAGTGTCATGGTGAACAGTACACGCTCGCATGGATGCTGACTATACGACTGACACATAAGAGTTAGAAGAACCATTGTCTCAGTTGTGATCACGTGACACTTGGCAGACAAAGCATATACATACTACGGTATTCGTATATCAAGACCTCACTTGTTTAACAAGTTTAAATATATTTAAAAAATTTAGCTCGTCTTGCAAAACACTTGCAGAACAGGTTACTTGCAATATGTTCTCTCTATATATTTTTGCATACTCCAGTAAGGAAGCGGGGATCACACAGGGATACAGTGCTCCTGGATAGAGTAGTTTCTTGCTCAAGGGCTCAACTATGGCAGCTTGGTGGCGCTGGGGCTTGAACCATTGATCTTCCTTGATCAGTAATACAGAGCCTTAACTGTTTGAGCCACTACTGTTCTCTAAGACATGCATATTAGGCTGATTGGTGTTTCAGACCACCTGCAATGCTACACATAATAAGTAGTATGGAGACTGAATGAATGAATGAATGAATGATGCCAAATAATAGTACAAAGATCTGTAACGAGGATAGGTGCATCTTTTTCCTGATTTACTGACAATGTGTGATTGCTGATCCAGCTTTACCCTGTGTTTATATTATTCTGAACAACATTACAGTGTAGTTAAGCCTCGTATGGCTACGATGGAGGAGATGGCAGTGTTTCACACGCACTCTTACCTCGAGCACCTCCACACGATCAGCCAGAACGGAGACAATGATGATCCTCAGTCAGGAGATTTTGGATTGGGTAAGACTTTCTGCATGTTTATGTTTACATCAAATTCACTTTGCAAAATTAACAAGAGAACTATGTTGATTAATTTCATTGGATAATTTCTGCCTGTACAACCTGGTCCCCAATCTGACCATCCACTGTCCATCTGATTGTCTGTGAACCCGATCTCGTCAACACTGACCCAGACTTATTAAAGGGGGCTGAGAAAATGTGCATAGTAGTAAATAGGCTCATATTAAGCACCACCCTGAAACACATTAAGTATGTTTATATTGCCTCCGAGTGGCGCAGTGGTAAAGCGCTTGCCCTATTATCTGGAGATAGCTGGTTCGAACCCGGGTGATGCTGTTTTCCTCTCACAGCCGGAGGCACAGAGAGAGCTGATTGGCCGAGCTCTCTCAGGGGGGAGGGATGAGAGGTACTTGTGCTCCCACATTAATCACGGCTCTACAGCCAACCAGGGGTGTCTGTGAGCTCGCGCACGCGGAAGGAGCAGCTAGCGCTTTCCTCCGAGTGTGTTATTCCGCCCCTAATGGTGCGTGAGCAAGCAGTTCGAAGAGATGCGGTCGGCTGACTTCACGCGGTTCGGAGGAAACACGGGATAGTCTTCGCCATCCCGACTGACTGGTAGTGGTAGCCTTAATGTGGGAGCCCCCTAGTGACTGGGAGGAATTGGCTACGACTAATATTGGGGAGAAAATTGGATCCCCCCCCAAAAAAAGGGTTTATATTAAAAGATCTGCCACAAGCATAAATATTCTGAAATGAATTTTTCAGTTAACCATGTCATCTGTGTAGACATTATTGCCATTATACTGTATATGCCATTTTAATTTAACCCAAATAGAAGAAATCACTCTCTGGGTAAAAATGTTGAATTGATAGAATTGTATCCTTCTTAAAATTGTGAGAGGGGTGTTTAGGTCAAACCGGGACTTGTGATTGTGCAGAAATGCAGAACACAGTTATGTGTAATTTTTTTTCCCCTTGTACTTGGATATCACTAGGGTAGAAATGTTTCTCAGTACGGCAAAGTCATAATCGGACTGCCTGCCTCATGTATGAAACGCCGGCCTCTAAGCAAACCCTTTAATCCCTCGTTCCTTTAATGGGAAAAAGCAGCCTGATTTGATCACCAAAGGCCTTCTGTTTTTGCACGACAATCACAATCTCATACTGCCCACTGCACAATTTGCACATTATAGTGACTCAGCTCTGGCATACTGAGCAAACTTTCTACCTAGGTATTCAAGCACTACTGAAACACTGAGATACATGCAGGTTTGTGTACCTGTGTGTGTAAGCCTGTCTGGGTGCCTGTATGTGTGTCTGTGTGCGATACCCTGTGGTTCAGCGTGCATCCCTGACTCGTGCCCAGTGTTCCCATTAGATTCCAGATTCATCACAATGCTGCCCAGGACAAAGCAGTTCCTGAAGATGAATTTATAAAGTCTATGAACATTATGGCATCGTGTGATTTTTCTATTTCATACACCAGGTGGCAGTATAGACTCTCTTAAAAAATTATTTTTTATTCATTTCCAGATTGGTTGACTACATGGTAAAAGATCGAATTTATGTTGGATGTTGTCCATGTGTGTTTAAGAGCTTTGACGTGCTGGCACTTCATTTTCGTTGTGGGAATGGAAATTTTTTATTATTGATCTCATAGAAAAGAAAACAGTGCGAAGTGCCAGATCTCCTGTTTGAGTGTGATGCTTTGGTTCTTCCCCTGGTTCTTGCCATCTCCAGGGTATGATTGTCCAGTTGTGGAGGGTATATTTGAGTATGCAGCTGCAGTTGGCGGAGCCACTCTGACGGGCGCTCAGTATCTGCTGGATGGAAAGTGTGAAGTCGCCATCAATTGGGCAGGAGGCTGGCACCATGCCAAAAAGTAAGAGGACGCAGCCCGCCTTTTTTGTTAACTTTGTAATCAATTACCGAGTCAACAGATTGAATGTCTCTAGATCATTAGTCAAACTTCTGATATTTTCACATCTATGTGTAGGTCTTTATATTTTGACTATTAAAACAAATTAAATGTCCAAACACACTGTAAAGTCTGGGACACAGTGTTTACATGCTTTGCTTACATGCACTGCTGGAAAAAAAAGCTAATTATAATTTGTGGTTACAGAGAGGTTTTTGATTGTCCCAGTTGACAAGGTCACAGATGCCCCAGAGAGCACTCCAACCCTCGGACAAAAGATTAACAGAGCTCAGACATGTAGAGTGCTAGCTGAAGACTGTAGAGTCCGGCTTTTGTCTGTGGTAGAATTTGCTCGACGGCTTCTAATCAAAATACTTTGTACGTTTTGTCATGAGCTTGCCTTAGACTTGGAGATCAAATCTAGAACAAGTCAAAGACGTGGAGGTCTGGAGATCATCATAAAAACAATAAGAAGATTAAAATTCATTTAAACTAAGTTTATTGACTGATATCCTCTTAAAAAAGGTCTTATCCATGGTTTTCTATAACCGCATACCTACCATGACTTCATACGCTGTTTGTTTTTTAAATGTTTAAATATTATATCAGTAAAAAGGGTTTAAACATTAATTAAACATCAACCAGAATATCTTTGAATAAATCATGTAATAGTTTTTTTGCTTTTACTTGCTAAATTAATTGCTTTATTAATCAAAAGCAAAGCCATGAATTCCGAGGGGTGTTCGAGCCTTCTGTGCGGAATAAAAGAACACAGTTATGAAAATATTAATTTCCTTTGTTTCTCTATATAATCCCCTGTTACGCTAATGCACTTATCCCAGTGGTTCACTAGTGCTTGGATACCATCAAGTTAGAAAGTTTTGTCAGTACGCCGGAGCCATGATCAACCTGCCTGCTGAAAGGCTGGTTTACCAGGAACTCCTAGGAACATGTGGAAATGGCTTGGAGTGATATCAGGACTCTACAGGCCGTACAGCCGAGTTCTTGTAATGTGCAAATGCTGTTGGTGAATGATTGTATGCACATATCCCACAGACTCTTCTTGGTATTCCATTGCAGTGGGCTCCGAGGAACCTTGGCCGGAATTCGGCATTCTTACAAACAGCTTTCTTTAAAGCATTTACCCAAAATGGTTCAGATGTTTTACTGTGGCTAAGAGTTTTTAAATAGTAATCGGTTTTACTTCTTCATTCACAAAGAATTTCGTCGCAAGTCTCGGTTTGACTCGAACACCCCTCATATATTTCTGATACAATGCGTTGATAATATAGGTCAAAGTGTGTGTGTGTGTGTGTGTGTGTGTAGGGACGAGGCGTCAGGGTTCTGCTATGTGAACGATGCTGTTCTGGGGATCCTCAAACTGCGGGAGAAGTATGAGAGGGTGCTTTATATAGATGTCGACCTTCACCATGGTGACGGTAATAACTTCTCACTGTTATATTCTGAGTTATGTCTATACATTACTGATTAATTAACACATACAATTAGCTTCATAGATGCAGTAATATAACTAAAGTGTATGGTCTACTAAGTATAGGTCATGATTATTGTTTATCATTATTTAGCTTCTACAGCTTTTTCTTTTTCCTTTTTTTTTTTTTTTTTGGAATAGACGGTCTCCTCATTATCTTATCTTTGGTCTGATTTGCAGGCGTAGAAGATGCCTTCAGCTTTACTTCCAAAGTGATGACGGTTTCTCTGCATAAGTTCTCTCCTGGCTTCTTCCCAGGTTGGTTCAGCATGCTTCTTTTGCTTCAGCGCAGATCAGCCTGCCTTTTAATTCACTAAATTGACAGCCATGTTTTAACTTATGCCAAGCTCGGGAGCAGCCAGCTCCACATCAGTGCCCGTAGAGTCTGATTACCGTTCCGATAGTTCAACACAATGGTTTTGCTGACTCGAGGAGAATGGTGCACAACAGGGGCCAGCACCAGCATTTCAGCCACTGAGCTAATGTGGTGGTTCTTTTTTTTTTACATTCAGTTACCAAATGTTATTGCGCTGGCACTGGGTAGAATATAATCTGAACCTGTAACCCATCCCACCCATCATGCCCAGCATGCATCCATTCTGAGACTGGCACCATATATCATGACTTCAGCTCGCAATATTATCACGTACACATGAATGCAGTTTCTATATTAGATCACTCACTCTTAGTAAAATATCAAGGCCTATCTAAAGTGTGTAGGTTTTTTTGAGAAAACAACCTCATGTTCACAATAGTTGTCAGACCAAATTTCCATTTCACAATAATTATAAATGTAATAAATAAACACTTAATGGCAAGGAGTATTAATCCACATTTGATTGATTTTAAATACCTAAAGTTGTACTCGCATAATAAGATTTTCAAGGAAATTATAATTTGTGTGCAATTATTTAAAGATATCTAATATCACAGTGGATGTGAAGTACAAATAAAGAGCATCTTTATTAAAGCTTGTTTAGAATTTTTAATTAGCCTTTAAGGTAAAATATTACATTATGACTTGAATTTTACAGTGAGTGAGTAACATTTAATATCAACACATGATCTAGGCAATGCAGGAAACAAGCATATCGGTAAAAAGTAGTGATGGAGTATTGTGAGTGCTGTTACTACTGTTATCTCCTCTATTTTCTACAGGTACAGGTGATGTCTCCGACACAGGTCTCGGGAAGGGCCGATGGTATGCCGTTAATGTGCCACTGGAGGACGGAATCAGAGATGATCGCTACCTCCAGGTCTTCACCAGGTCTGCTGCTGCTCCTCACTGGAAACTGCAGTGCTAATTTATTATATTATTTATTATAACTGCAGATTGTATTGAGGTTTTTGATTTTTCAACAGTGTCATAAAGGAAGTGAAAGCGCTGTTCAACCCCGAAGCCATAGTGATGCAGTTAGGGGCGGACACCATGGCGGGCGACCCCATGTGTTCTTTTAACATGACTCCAGTAGGGGTGAGCCAGTGCCTGAGCCATGTGTTGGAGTGGAAGCTGCCTACACTGCTGCTGGGAGGAGGTCAGTGTGTGTCCAGTATTTCTACATCAACCATACAAATACCAACTACATTTAATCAACACATAATGTAAGCACATAAAACAAATTGTATGTTATGTTTATATAATGCAAACATTTACCTAAATGCCCACTCGGCTTTCATTAAACCCAAGATGGGGGCGAATCCCGTAGCTTGTATTTCACTAGCTGGTCTATTGGAAGTCAAGGTGGTGCTGAAATCTGGGTGATTTCTGGATAATTATAGAGTTAATTAACAGTTCAGAGGAGAGATTGATAGAAGGATGCTGAGGTTGGAACTGCCAGGCAGGAGGTCTAGAGGAAGACCAAAGAGGAGATTTATGGATGCAGTGAGAGAGGACATGAAGTTAGTTGGTGTGAGAGAAGAGGATGCAGAGGATAGGGTTAGATGGAGGCAGGTGGTTCGCTGTGGGCGACCCCTGAAAGAGAACAGCTGAAAGACAAAAACGTATATAGTTAGTTAACAGTTAAAAAACAGTTGGCTCTGACTGAATAATCCATCAGGAAAAATCCATGAGTGGTACACTTAACTGTATGTATCACTCTGTGACAGAGGTGTTCCAAAAATTGTTTGGACTGTTGGTCACCAGCATGGGTCAAAGTAATTTAGTACAGTACTGGAAAGGAGAGGGAGCAGCAGCCTGCCAAAACCCACATTCAAAACCAGTCAGTAGCACTTTCAGCAACAAAACATATCTGAGAACGTCATGTCTTCTTAAACACCACTTTGTCTTCTTAGTAATTTTTTCCAGTCCATTCTAAATGACCTCTGAACGATCTGAATCAAGCTGTTTTGTTTATGGCTAACTAGCACCTAGGTGCACAAAGGTAAATCCCAAATCCATCTTTATTTTCTGAACATGGTAGTGGAAGAAATTACTGGACTATGGTTCGGCAGATCCCAGGTTCAAACCCCACAACCACCAAGTTGCCACTGTTGGACCCTTGAGCAAGGCCCTTAACCCTCAACTGCTCAGATGTGTAATGAGATTTAAAAAATGCCTAAATGTAAGTCATTTCTATCTACACTCTGCATAGCGCAATAGCTTTCCATTTAATGCTATTTTGGATTCAACCCAGAACCCAACGGAGATGATATTCTAAAGTGGATTAACTAGAAATATAAAGTACATCTCTCAAGTTTCTGTGACTGACCATCACTCCCACTGTTTATTCTTTTCACCCTTTTGCTGCATAGTACCTCTACAAATCTAAAACTACTTTCATCCGTGTTAACTTCGTCCTCCAGCCCTGCCAGTCATGGTTAATTACCTCCACCAGTCGCAGGATAAGGATATGTGTTGGCGGAGCAAAATAAATAGTTAAATAAACACCAAGCAAATCATAATCTGTTGATAATAAATGGTCTTTGTAGAATTGTTGTATAACAACCATATCACACTCAGACACTCCATCTCATGTGATGTTGCATATTGATCATGGACCTCCTGATGATCACATGATGGTGTGTTACTTTGTGTTGACAGGTGCACATCCATTCATGTACATTTTTTCCATTATAGTGTTAAGCAGTCAAGTTGATCAAGCGTAACAAAAGCTCCGTGACAAGCTCATGTCAGAGGGGCTGAGCGTATTTGTCCGTTCCTGCTGGTTGCCTCTTGTTCCTGTTGCCAGGTTGAAGCCACGGCCAAAAAGTTTATTAGTGTGTGATTAAATGAAGGGGTAAGAAAGTAAACTTTGTGATTTTCAGCCCATTTTGAAAGAAGCTCTGAACTCCAGACCTGCCTGACTAAGCATTGGATGAAAGGTAGTAATTACAGCAGTACAATAAGGGCCTTTGCTGAGATTTTCTCTCTCTCTCAGGTGGGTATAACCTTGCCAATACTGCCCGCTGCTGGACCTATCTGACAGGGACAGTCCTGGACCAGACTTTATCCTCAGAGATACCAGACCACGAGGTAAGACCTCGTCCCCACTTTCCTTTCAACGCTCCCTAAAAATATATATTTTTTTTCCACCCCCACTCACTCTGTCTCTCCATCTTTCTTTCCCTCTCTCTTTATCTGTCCCTGCTGAGTCACTGGCTCTAATCAAACATGTCCGAGCACCTCTCAATAAACGCATTTGTTTTCATGTGATTCACAGAGGAGGAGTGTGTGTGTGTGTGTGTGTGTGTGTGTGTGTGTGTGAGTAAAAGGGGTCTTAACAATACCACTCTGTCCCTGCCGCCTGACAGAGAGGGGCTTGTGCTTTTCTTTCCTCAACCTTTTTCTCCCTCTCTCCTCTTTCCTTGGAGAAAGAGAGGGCATGTGTGTGCGTACATCATACTGAAAGGAAGGGTTTTTTTTAGGCTGGAGGTTTTTTTTTTTTTTTTTTTTTGAGAAGAAGGATTGTAAATTCCCACATAATTGCTTCTTCAGAAGAGAGAGAGCGAGCTGGAGAGACAGTGTTTGTAGGGGAGGGTAGTTGGATGGAAGAGCTTTTTGAATGTACAGTGATAGGTTGATATCTCTCCCCCTCTCACACTCACAAAGAGGGTCTTTTAGCACTATAGAGGGCGCTTTCATGGTCAGCTAAAGAAAAGATGCTCTTGTTTCTTCAAACCTGAACTCTGGCAAGAGGTTGACCTTTAACCTCATTATTGGCCAAGCACCTCAAAATAAGACTGCATAAACGTGGCACGGATTAGAAAGCGTCTGCGGTGGCGTTGTCCTTTCCGATTGTGTCGCTATATAAGGAATAAAACGTTAATTGTGCGTGCTGTTATACAAAAAAAGAATATACAAGGACAGAATAGTACGATGTGTTCACATTCAGTAACAGCATGTCTTCAAGGATTTTATTTCTCATCAGTTTGTCACTCAATACCACATCACACCTTTTATTCGTTTATAGTTATGTTTAATGTTAGGAAACATTCACAAAACAAATCAGTTCCTGTTGTCATTTATATGAGCTATAAACAGATGTTTCCTTACCCGCCTCAGTTTTTCTCGTTTTTATAGTTAATAAGACGAAAGCCACAACATTGTGTTAAGAACGAAGCCACAATGGGCAAAGTCATCCGTCATGAAAACTCTCCTGTGTCAGAACAGCTTTACCTAAACATCTACCCACAGAACACTTCACTTCAGATCAATAATTACACAATGTATTAAAGTTTATTTGGGTCACATTATGTGGACCATCAACTCTACGAGTCACTGTAAATCATTATAGTCAACTATTATGACAATCATTGTACTCGCTATTGGGTAAATGTGTCTAGGATCTTTGACGGTTTATGGTTTATTTGGTGTATGTTGTGTTCTAGGAAGTATTCATGCCCAGTCCTTTCAGGTCAGTCCAGACTCATGTCTTGTTATGTCATTCCAGTCTTCCTTAACCCTATATCTGTTTTCCCTTTAGAGGTGACCTTCCTTTGCTTAAACTATCTTTAACCCCAATTCTGCCTGTCTAAACTTCAGCATATGGAGCGCACACACACACACACACACACACACACACACACACACACTATAAACTCTGCTCTCTTCTGCTCACTTCCCATCCACTCTCTCCCCCAACCCCTTCCCCTTCTCAGAGTCTCTTTTATTTTTCCCTTCAGTCTTTCAAATCACAGCAAGAGTCCCCCACCGCATACACAGGCTCCCTCTCCCTGCCACTATTGTGTGTCTATCCAGGCCAAACAAAACACTCTTTAGCTGTAGTATGAGTTCAGAGAGGACCGTCAGATGGCCAGTTGGTAAAAGAGAAAGACATAAAGACATAAAGCTGATGATATAAAGTGTAAAGAACCGACAGAATGTCTAAAGCTATCTGAGCATGGAATGCTACTTGTCTTTTTTTTTTTTCTGTGCTGGAGACTCTATGTTTTGCCCTGCCAACAGTGGAAACAATAAGAGGCAGAGATACTCAAGTAGGGAATACAACAGCTTCATTCAAGCAGTTGAGCTCCACGCACTCACACAGGCAGATGACCAAATGAAAGGCCAACGGAGGGTTATATATCTAGACCAAAGCCGAGGACAGAACTTTCTTTTCTTTTTCTTTTGTAGCTCATGAGTATGATGAAGCATTTTCGCAACCGTACGTTGTGGTTTACAGTTGATGTGGGCACAAAAACCAGTTCACAGAAAGTGTAAGCTCAAAGTCTTATTTTGTGAGTTTACCCTGTCACAAATTCCTCCTGGCTCCCTGCTGTTTTAGACACTTGACCGTATTGTCATAATGCACTGTGTACACCTGACCTGTGGTAATGCTGGAGTCTCGAGCTGGGCCCAGAACATAGACTGTTTAAGAACTGGACAAACTCTTAGTGATGTCACCCATATGTTATCTGAAGAGCAACACTGTTGAGCTCAGTCTGTGTGCCTGTCAGTCCAGTTCCTACCAGTCCAGGGTGTCTTTATCGGCAACTGTTTTGTTATTTTTATTCCCCGAACTTCAGCTTAGATTCTTTCATGTTTCTTTTGATGAAGAAGATAAATGTTCCTATTTAGGCTCGTTTTACAATGAGGAAATGTTCACATTTCTTATCTCTGTCTAAAAATAAGCCTCAGCTGACTGACTGTCCAGACTAAATTAAATGAGGCTTTGTCTTTATCTGACCTTATCAGTGATAAGGGGGAGAAGCAGATCATGTTTTTGTAGCCGTTACGTTCAGCACTATGCGTGACCCATGGGTGGAAACGGCCATCGCTGTTCAGTGGGCCGTCCGCATGTGTACATCCTCTCTCCTCTTTTTTTTAGGCCATGTTTTTACTCATTTCCGCTGAGCTGTTCCCAGCACGGCCCAGTGAAATAACAAACAGCAAACCCTGTGTTTTCCCCCTCACCATACACTTACAGTATTCTGTTACTCAGCCTCTCCTTGCCTGTTTGTTTCCTTTGCTTTCCCGTATTCATCTGTCTTTCACAAGCACTCTCTCCTGTTTTTTCACCCTAGATATAGATGCACACTCATGCTCTCGCTTTCTCTCCATTCACTTTGTGGTGGGTTTGGGAGGGGTCTGAGTTAAGTTTGAGGGTGTTAGAGACCGGGAGCTGGACATCAGCACCATTTCCCTCTATTGTGTGATGACACACACGCACACATACACAAAAAAAGCAAAAGTGGTACATGAAGTGCAAGCTGAGATTATATACATCCAGGGCACATACATGCTCACACACACTAGAGGACAGCTGTGGCTATGCTAGTCAAACATTGCTAAATTGATTAGAAGCACTCCTGTCCCATGTGAATGATATTTGAAGGGGGTGGTGGTGGTGGTGGGGGGGGGGGGGGGTCATGAGCTTGCAGAATAAAAGGGACGGCACTTTCTAGTGTTTGTGCTGGTTCTTAGGCGGAGAGAATTAAGTGTGAATAGAGTGAGCTGCAGATACAAAAAAAATGCTTTTGAACTTTTTCCCCATTGTGGTACATTAGGATCTACTGGATAATTGGAATGCATTTAGATAAAGAGGACAGTGTGGCAACGGAACACATAACAGGTTTTGGTTTATTGTTCTAAAGAAACGCGCATCTTTTTTTTTTTTTTTTTTTAGTTGTTACATAATGTGTGATAAACTTGTTTATTTTTGAATCGCGTGTACGTGTGGCGGTGCAAGCGTCTGTGTGCTTGCGTGTATTCTCCGTAAGTGGTCAGTCTTTTTCTGAGCTCCACCAAACCCTGGCGACGGTTACGCCGCTCCTCCACCTCCCAGTCTGTCTCCACGTAGTATTGTGGTCCACATGCCAATTCATACTCGTACAAACACACAGCCATGCAGAGGTGGTGCTGCAGAGGAAGGCAGCAAGACCAGACGACATGATGTTTTTGCGTTGTCTGAGGGTTTGACTTTTAAACATGGGTTGATTTCCTGTTTTTAAACTTTTAGAAAGTCATGCTGGAAAGGAAGAGCATACCAAGCATTGTAATGGCATACGTCATCATTTTTGCAATATGCCTCTTAACATATTAAAGCCGGGTAATGCTTCATCTGATACAGTTAAAGATAAGCCAGTGATACAGTGAGAAATTCATTAAAGTATTTTTTTTGGTACTTGTCTAACCTTGTATAGAAATCTTAATTGGAAGCTGTGGCATGTGCCGGTCACAAACAATATACAGTACTACACAGCAGTAGTTTAAATCTAATGTACAGTGAAATGAATAAATGTGTCATATTCTCTCTTTAGCCAGGATGCTTTTTTAAACATAGTTATGTAGACATTAGTGAACATTTTTAAACCTAGTTATATAATTTCTAAATGAATTCATATGCAATTTTAAAACCTAAGTCACTTCAACAGCATTTGTTGTTGTTATCCATGGCAGGTAGGTTTCCATTTCAACCAGTGACTCGCAGCCCAATGCAAGATAATCGATCTATTTTCTTGATAGGTCTTAATTTGCATCACACACTTTCACCTTTTGATCATTTCTTCTAACCTATATTTACAGAATAAAACACTATGGAGCTGTTCCCTTTCAGGGGTCGCCACAGGGAATCATCTGCCTCCATCTAATCCTATCCTCTCCATCCTCTTCTCTCACCAAATAACTTCATGTCATCTCTCACTGCATCAATAAATAATGGCAACTGGAGTGTTTTATTCCATGTATAAATATGTACATGTGCTAGTAATAATTTTTTTAATTGGTTTTAAATTTTTTCAATTCTTTATTAAAGAATGACATATCTTACATTTTATCCATTTGTAGTAGGGGGGTAACAGTAGATGTTTTTGAATTTGTGCCAAATATTTAAATATCACTTCAGAGACAGGGAATTTGTACATGTTTAACAAGTCAATTGAGTATTTAAAAAACTATTTATTTGAAATATAATTTGACCTTCTATCCCAAAGTGAAAAACTAGATGCCCCCATATTCAAGTTTTGTTAGGAGCATGCTAGACTGTAAACTTGGGTGAACGATGTACGAGGGGTTTTCAAGTCAAACTAGGACTTGTGATAAAATTTCTCATGAATGAAGTTGTAAAACAAATTGACATTTACAGAAGCCTGCAAGTACAGTATGGTGAGGAGATTCTTAGCTGCAGTAAAACATTTGAATGGTGCAAACTTTTAAAGATGGTCGTCTGTCCATGAATGACGATCTCGGCCAAGGTGGCTCAGAGCACACTTGCAGTCGTTCCCGTGAACGTTCAAAGAGTGGAACGCCTGATCCTTGAAAGTTAACAGATAGCTTGTCACAATCCTGCAGAAGAGATCCATCTGTCTGTGGGAACTGTCATTTTCTACCTTGATAGTAGCCAAGTACTAGTTTTAACTTTCATGACTGTGTTTTGTTATTCTGTACAATCAAAGTTCCAGTTTGACTTAAACTCTCTTGTATGTTTTCTTAAAAAAAAAAAAAAAAGTGAAATGTATAGTCAGTGTTTTAGATTTGCAAACAAATATATCTGTACTTACAAAGTAAGCTTTACTTTGTTTATTTCTATTGCTGTGTGGAGTCATGCTGATTTTACATCACTCTGCTAAACAGGGGAAAAAATTTAATTTGGGAAGAATGCCCCAAGACTTGACTTTTGTTGCAGTGGCATTTCTTGTCATGAAACACACACGGCCTATTTTTTCTGTTTTTTGTTTGTTTGTTTGTTTGTTTGTTTGTTTGTTTTTATAAAGAAAAGTTTTGTGCATTGCTTATGCGCTTGGGAAAATTATGGCCAGTTTGTCACTTGTACAATGTCAAGTTAAAATTGTAAAAATCTTAAACAAAAGTCACCACAATAAACTAGTGTACACTAGTTCCCTGTGCATGCTGTTGGAGCAATGACATAATCAAATGACCTGCTGCTATAGAAAAATATATCAACACCTTCTGACCTATCAGAATCAAGACTTCAACGGTACTATTAAGTGGTCGTAATATACTGCAGTGGTGTTATAATAGTCCTGTATAGCACTAAGAGTCATTAGACCATTCTGAATAGATTAAACACAAATGTTGATTTTAACCCAATGTCTTTTCACATTTTCAAATGAGCTTTGTTGGGGCTTGACCCAATTTCATTTATACCCACCACCCATGATTCAGACATGATCTAGTTTGTACCACTGTTAGTTTTAATTTAAAGTATTGTTTTTATAGTACAGTAACACTTAAGGAGTGTAGGTTAATTAGGTTTTTCAGGCATGTTTACATCCAACATGTCAAATCCGGTGTGAATTCTTGGTAAATCTACAAGGGACACTAAGAGACAATCAGCCAGAACAAGCCCTCTGAAACCACTTCCTGTCTTGTCTGGAGAGAGGAAGCTTGACACATTGTGATGTTCATCGCACCCGTTATCTTCTCCAAGGCCTTTTTGTTTCAGGTGTTTTGTTTCTATTGTAATTGCTGGCTGAACTTTACAGTGTTCAATAGCTGTTACATGAAAAAACCCTGTCAGTCGAAAATTCTCTGCAGCTCACCATCTGACCTCAGATCAGCAAACAGGATTGTGTGTCTGGGAAAGTTTGCCATCTCGTTAGGGAAGTGGCTGGCTCCCACAATTCCTGGAGTGGGATAAATGCAGGAAACGAGTCTGGAGGAAGTCAGTTACAGAGCAGGCCTGGTGTTGTGACATGAGGGTTAGAGGTCCAAAGCCAAGAGCTGATATAAAAGCCAACTTTCACATTGCGTAAGTGTATGAGGGACAATGAGATTTTGAGCAGTGCTTTGACCTCTATGCTAAATGTATTGTTCTTGGTTTGTGTGTGGGTTTCCCCATAGTTGTTCCTGTGTGACTTGGCCTGTTGAGAAGAGAAACTTGACCTTTGTTGTGTTTTCTGAACCTATGTCCTGTGAAGCATTTAGAAAGTATTCCTCCATCAAGGTTTGTAGGTCTTTCTTCGTTAAAACCAAGGAATTTTCTTTCTTTGAAACATTTATATTTGTGAGTTTGACATTGGGAAGAAATCAAACCATAACAGACACTAATATGCAGCAAATGTAACGAACACACACAAAGTAATAATATTAATAATAATAATACGCAAATGTTAAATGGTATGTGCGTTTTGTTGTGCTTCAGCTTGTTCTTCAAAGTGGACTTGATGTGGTCCAAACCAAACAGTCCAGCGGTGAAACGGACAGAGTTGTCTCAGCTTGATCTACATGGGAAAGCTTGAGTTCATGGGAAAATACAGGCGTGTGTGTGTATTTTTCGGGTGGGGGGGGGGGGTTGTAATGGGGATGGTTTCAGTATATGCAAATGAATTTGCTTGTAAAATGTTTTAAGTATGTATTTGTTTATATAAATGTAGATTTGTATACACTTTAAAATGTGGGTCTGCCTATAGTGAGTATGTGTGTGGATGTATGTGCATGTGCTTTATGTGTGTGTGTGTGTGCGCATTGTCGAGGTTCTATAATCCCTTGCATGTCGAAGCGCCTTGGGATCGGAGGTAAGCCGGATAAACAAGCAGGAGATAATTGAAAGCAGAGTCGAACTAACACACAACCCACTCTGCTGCTTGTCCAATGCAAATGCCAAACATATCTCCAAGACAAAGCAGTCAATGTCTTTCAAATTATCTGAGCAGCACGGATGGTTGTATTGTTGGAAAACTAATATTGTTTCCATTTGATACACATAATTCATTGTTAATTGGAATTCTTTTGCTATAACACAATAAGGGAAAGTTTTTTTTTCTTCCTGTTTGAGGTCAGACATGGGGTGAGATGACAAAGCGTACAGACAATTACCATTTGGAATGGTTATGCATGCATCTGGCTATCTGTCTGTGGACTGAAATGCACATTTTAAAAAGTAAACCTCAGTACATGTTGGAAAGTGGTTTAATTCCTTCCCGTTGCTTAGTTAAACTTTGCCAGTTCTGAATTTTATTACATGATGCACGTTTACATTTCTTCCTGCTATCTTCACTATCATTTTAGACATAGATTATATGTCTATTAAAACTGCAACAAAGATAAAAGCAGACACTTCCATCGGGTTGTTGATACATGAGCCTCAGATACACAAGGCATTTATACTTACTGCTATGAGAAGCATCAGAAAAAATTTCAACTATGTCATACTGAACCTGTTACAACATACTGTAACAGTTTTTGTCTTCTGAATTTTCTGTTTTCTGAGCAACAGTTGTTTTTATTTCTCATACAGTTCTTTACGGAATACGGTCCGGATTATACTTTGGAGATAAGCCCGAGCTGCCGACCTGACCGCAATGAGAGCCAGCAGTTGGAGCGGGTCATCAGCACCATCAGAGGTAATTGTCGTGATGACAACCAGAACTGCACCACAACACAACTGTTATGGGCTCACACTACACCCCTGCTGCACACCTCAGTGCGGTGCCTTTTCTACACATGGAATTACTTTCGCCTCTTCAAAGGGAACTTGTTATAAAGTCCAGAACATTTGGTCTGTTTATGTAGATGGTCACTGATGCTTGGTCGAATGCCCTAATGCCTCTTTCCATATGCCTTGTATTCATTCACCTGTCCCTTTTGGCTCAAAGATCTTTCACCCTGTTCTGCGCTTCTGTAAATGTCCTGTAAATTGGCCACTTGTTGGCTAATACCATCAGCAACAGTCAATCAAGAAAATTTATTACATTTTTAGGCACAATGTCCCCAGAGAGTAAAAAGTCTTATTCCTAGTGAGACCCTAAGAAAGTACCTTCAGAGCCAGTAGGAGATGCCAAAACAGGCTTTCTTTTTGAAAATTTATTTTGTTTTCTTTCTTTCTTTTTTTTTTTCTCTTTATGGTCAGTGTAGTTGTTGTGTATGTTTAGGAGTGAAGCAGTGATATTTTCTATTTCCATGAATTAGAGTTTTGGGTGTATTTAACCAAGTTGGCTGGAGCCACTGCTGCGTGGTTAACTTGTGAGAAAGGAATGCATGCTCCAGCTTTTTGTCTCCTTTGGAATGTGTATGTGTGTGCGCCTATGTGTGTGTACTGTATGTGTACTGTGTGTGTGTGTGTGTGTGTGTGTGTGTGTGTGTGTGTGTGTGTGTGTGTGTGTGCGCGCGCGCCTGTGTGTGCGCGCGCGCCTGTGTGTGTGTGTGTACCATTACTCAGTGTGTGTGTGTGTGCGTGTGTATATATATATATATGTGTGTGTGTGTGTGTGTGTATATATTTGTTTGTATGTATGTGTGTATATATATATATATATATATATATATATATATATATATATATATATATATATATATATATATATATATATATATATATACATACATACATACATACATATACATAATATGTGTGTGTGTGTGTGAGATGTACGACAAACATCATCATGCTCTTTTGTCTTGAACACATCACTCCCTTTGGGACCAGCCTGACTGGAATCAAACCACTCTGGACTTAGCTTGGGTTCAGGCTTTGAAACTCAACTGCCTGGAAATGGAAATGAAAGGCTGTCCATGCCAGTAAAAGTCAATTTAAGAACAATCCTAGCTTCAGCAGCTTCAGTATAGATTTCCCTTGACCCATCTTTAACCGAACACCGTATGCCTTTGTATTTCTGTCGCTCGCTCTTAGCTCACTTCTGGCTAATGTCTCCCCGAACGTTAGATCTTGCTTGTTAAGCTGAAAGTCATGCAAGGGTCATAGGCACCCTTAAAACTTCAACTGACCTTAAACCTGTAGTAGATTACCTCTTGGTCTGTGTGATTACTAACACTGTTTACATGTTACACATTTATATCCATACATTATGTTT
Source organism: Channallabes apus (assembly GCA_030522415.1). Lineage (NCBI taxonomy): Eukaryota > Metazoa > Chordata > Actinopteri > Siluriformes > Clariidae > Channallabes > Channallabes apus. Next base: position 33,060,945 of record CM060108.1, on the reverse strand, counting down.
TGGCCATAATACTTTATAGTCCGGGAAAAAAACCCTGAAATGTTTATTCAATGGTTGACTCAGGCCTATAACTAATATTTGTAGAAACAATTTGTATGATTTATATGGATCCAGGATGATTGCAGTTATACTTTACTCCTAAGCTTGTGCATGACTAGAAAGCAAAAACAAACTCGAATCAGAAAAATGCCAATTTTCAACAGTGCCAGTCTCTGCCTATATTTAGTATCTATGTGGTATGTGTACAATGTACCGGCTGTGCTCCCTCCCTGTCATGCCACCAGAGACTAATTAAAAAGGGCTTAAGCTACCGACTTTCTTTCTTAAGCTTTAGAAATGGCATGTTGTGCATATCCTATATGAACAGATCTAGGGTCAGTCTGTGGTTACTATTTATACTAACCCACCAGTGCATAGTCACGAGAGGTCCTGATCTTTGGTCTGTTTTTAGGGCAAACCAGACCAAAGATCAGATGTCTGTGGATACATACATTAATTGTAGGATCTGACAATCTGGACAGCTTGAAATGGAGTGTCCAATACAAAGCCTTTAGTGAGATTGTCTTGTTTTTGCTGAGCCACATAATACTCGGATGTTTGTGTGTATGTGGAGGGGGACATCGAACGGGTTTGAATGAGTGAGTCTGAGTGAAAGAGCTTGATTGGCTAAGTGATGTGGTAACATGATCAAACTTTGTGCAGGTCATGCAGTTTACACAGTGTGGTTATGGACCCAGGTTTCTCACATCTCCTCTGCCAGGCGAGCAAAATGTGGTGTAACAGCTGGCCTCTGTGTCCCTGCTAAGAGTAGGTTGGCAGTATCACATGCCAGTGTTTAAGCTTCCCCACCCTTGGAAACCTCAAACAAGTCTGAGAGCGTTTCTAAAGAATAATGGACTGCTGCTTGGGCATGGCAGCGGAATCTACACGATGTCAGGGAGAAAATAAAATGGATTACTTGGTTAAGTGTGCTTAATGAGATCATGGAGTAAATGAAATCCAGTTCAGTTGGTGTCAGGGTTGGAGCCTAGCAGTTTGTGGTGTACTGTTGCCCCTCCCAAGGTTTCTTCCATTAAATGTTTTGGAGATATTTTTTCCCTTCATGCGTGGTGTAAGGTGTTGCCTGGGAGGAGGCAGCATTGTGACCCAATTGTGATCTGCCTGTGATTTTTGCCTATGCCTTATAAATAAACTTTTCCTTGTTCATGTTTCACCAACTTCTCTATAACTATTCCATCCTATGACCACTTCTTTAAAAATAAATAAATAGATAAATAAATGAAAAAAAAAAAGAATTATTTGCCTTTGCTGCAGATGTCTCCTGCTTATATCACCCAGACCATATTTAACTTAGCTGTGGCAGGATTAGAATTTTTTTTTAACTATCTAATTTATGTCGTGTGTGCTGTATTCACAGAGGTTGTGTGAAATACCTTCTCCTGGAGTGCGGAGGAGAAAATAAACCTGTGAGATTAGTGCACGCAGCAGGGTAGCACGAGATAAGGACTAGCCCACATGCTCTGCAAACAGGCTGTTCATTCATCGCTCCAATAATCAGGCCAATAATGCACACCACTATACTAATGTCAAAACAGTGTACTTCTGGTCCTATTTGGACTATTTAGTGTTTTACTGAGTGGGTTTGGACACAGCTAGACAAATTCTTAAAAGCTGCAATTGATTAACACGGGTAACAAATGACTCTGTGCTCCTACACATTAGCAGGGTTTCCAAACACATCTGGGGAACATTTTTGAGACTCTCAGCCCTCGACTATATGAGAGAGGGTGGCGGGGGGGGGGGGGGGGGGACAAAAAAGTGTTTAAACACTACACATGGTTGATTTGGCTAACCCGCAGTTGGTGCATTGCTAGAGCAATTGAAATTCCTGTTGATTGTGGTTTCGAATAAATACAAACAGAACTGACTATTGACCTGTTGGCATTGTGAGTGCTATGTACTGCAAAACAAACAGGAAATAATATAACCAATAAAAAACTGTAACCATTCCTCTATGGTTTTCCCTTTTTTACTGTCTATTCCCACAGTCAAGCTTAAGCCATAGTGTGCTGTGCTTATAGTGAGTAAAACAACAAATGCACAAAACCCTTGTAGTGTTCAGACAAATAAGAAATAAAAGTTTCACTGAGTCAATCAATGCCAACCTAAACATATGTAAGGATGTTACAGTACCTAACGTAGCACACTTACAGTATAAGCTTATTATAATGTTACAACCAAGCTGAAGGACTTTCTCCTCTCATGCGTAACCAATCATGTCATGTAGCCTTAAACAGCTGCCTGAAAAATTTACACAAGGATGACTTGTGAGTAACCGGAAACAGGACATGCCAATCACTTTTGATTCTCCACAGTCAGAAATGTAAAAGGGTTTCTCTCTCTTTGAAGGAAAAAAACAACAGGACTTCGTATTAGCTTCGTTAGCTGATTTTCATTGCTTAGACAGGCATAATGTTATGAAAACATCAGCTGGCCGGGGCAAAAGGGATGTCCTTTTCCAAACGTGTTAAGTGTCATGCAAAGCAAAACAGGAGGTGCAAATACTATTGATTTACATGTGGTCATATTTGCATGTCGTTTTGCCTCCTCAGGAAATGTAATAAGCCGGATATTTCCATTTTGACAAGGTTTGATCTTTGGCTCTGAAAAAAGTGTGATAAGTGAGATAAGACAACAAGATCTACAATTACAATGTCACCTTTTTTTTTCTTCATGGCCTTTTCTTTCAAAGTATTATTAAGCTCCTTTAGTGATGAACTGGTCAATCTTTATACATGGACATGTATATAAAGAATGTGTGAATTTAAAAATTTTTTCTTCTTCCCATGACTGCTCCACATTTGGAGTAACACTGAAACAAATCATGACCCAGTTCTTTATGTATAGGAATAGTAATTTTAAGTAATTTGTTTTATCCTCTTTCTCATCTTTTTCTCTTTCTTTTTTTTTGCTGTTGCATGTTTACAGGGAATCTGAAGAATGTCATTTAAGCAGTGGGCTCTATGCTCATGTTTCCAAATCAGACCCTGCTCTCCTAATGAAGACAGTATGTGGGAGCCATCAACGGAGAGGAGCTTTGGAAAACATTACTCAAATGTTTCTGAGGAACTTTGTTTAATGGGAAAATGAACAGACCAGTGTTTCCCCATGCGAGAAGTACATAGTCCGAGTGGGTCACGAGGTGAACAGTCAACAGGGTTTTATCATATTTAAAAAATTCCATTGATATTTTGAATTGAAAAACAAGACATGACCTAGACAATCATATCAACTTAGGCTAAAGAATCTCAAGAAAGAATTTTAACTCTGGTATTTGGTGCTTGCTCTTTCAGTGCGGTTTGTGTTTGAATAGCCGTCACTTGTTATCGTCATGGATCCACTTCAGAAATGCGGTTCAAGTTGGAGAGCGTATTCAGTGCTTGAATTTGTTGTCAGAGATATCCTCTTGTTTTTATTTCTTATGTATTATTTTAAGTGGTTCTCCTCTTAAAGTTCCTTGGTGAAATGGAGTCATTGTCCTATAATGCTGCCAACACATGCTCATACTCTCCAATAACACAACAAACTCCTCCACCCATGCATGCTCACAGAAACTGGGTGGTAGACAGAAAGGATAGACGGATGAGAACGAAGAATAGAGTTCAATGAAACTTGGATATTCTGTTTGATGATTTTTTCCTGTGGATTTTAACATTACAAATAAATATTTGTTTCCTAATAAAATTGTGTGTGCATGTGTTAGTCTGGTATAGCCATATGTAGAACAGTACTGCTTTTCCTCACCTATAATCTTTATAGTCTTCTCAGTGGCTGTGGTTTCTTTAAATGGCACTGCAAGTGTGATGCATTAACTTGTTTATTAGTGCTGAGAAACATTATTCCATTCATTCCAATGCCATAAATGAATCAACTGCAAAAAGAGCAGACTGTAAAAGCGGCGAGATAACTGTCTCTGGGATTTTACTTTCCTAAATTCCACAAGGCAGAGCAAGAAGAGTCAACAAACAGAATTACATTACAATGTCTGTGGTCATCTATTAAGGATAAAAGAAGGCCAAAGTGCTGTTAGGCTGGAAGGAGGAAAGACACCAAGATGGATATGTACAATAAATGCATATAGTTCTTTAAAAAAAAAAAAAAAAAAAATTCCTTAATTAAATATACTTGAAAATGTATGTATATAGCAGAGTTATGAAAGGTTATAAAACCATCACATTTTGCTTAATGATGGATTGGTTTTCAAAGTCTTGACCTGCAAATATACTGTATTGTGGAGGAAATGAAATCACTTCAGTCATTCCCGTCTTATTAGAAGTTTCCGCTGGATGATTGTCAGTGATGCGTTAATGCCCATAGTTTTGGAATGGACATAAGTGGAGTGAATGAAGATCATGTGTCCCCGCCACTTTTAAATTGCGTGAATATAAATGAATGCATCTGACACACACATGAAACCTAAGATGATATTTGATAAACCTTTCCATGTTTAATGCAACTATAAAATTCCCTATGAGTCCCGGAGGCCTTTTCAGAAACAGATGATGGGTGCGTCTATGAGCTCATGTATGGTTCGCCCAACAGTCCCATCTTGAAGACACACCCACCAGTCTGCTGTCTACAGACAATATCATGTTGGGTAAATGGCTGTCTGTCAGCATTTCCTGCTGAGGCATAGATTATTTACACTGACTGGCTTTAACCACATGGTGGGAAAAAAATACAATTAAAAGTTTGCGAAAGAAGGGCATTTTTAATAATCTCTTTTGTTTCTGGCATTGATAATTTCAAGTCAAGATTTTATCCTGTGGGTTGTGTTGGTTCTGGAGCCTATCCTAGAAAAACACCCTGGATAGGTCACCAGTCAGTCACAGTGAACCATGAATACACATTTACATCTAGGGGTATTGGAGTCACCAATTGACCTGCGTGCATGTTTTTGGTCAGTGGGAAGCCATGCAATGGACAAACAGAACATGTAAACTTCTACACAGACAGTAACCTGAGTTCCAGCCAGGAACCCTGGAGCTGTGAGGTGGCAATGCTACCCACTGCAATACAGTACCTTATTTGAAACATTCATTCATTTCATTAATATTTGGTTATATTCGTTTGGTTTTAGTTTGTTAAGCCCTATGAATCATTCAAGCATAAGAAAAATCTAATCTAAGGCATGGAACAGTGAAAAACAGGTGCAGATGATGACAGATGATCAGGCCGGTGATTAGTGTACTGGTGATGCTGAATGCCGAGTTGTTAGATGAGAGAGGAAATGAGGTTGCTGCTAAGGTTGTTAAATAAACAAGCAATTTCTAAAATTGTCGTTTTAGCCACTTTTCAGCCTGAGCAGTAAAACTTTTATTCCCCTTTTTTTTTTTATCATCTACATACTTTTATTTCATTTAATATGAAGAAATGAGGGGTGGCTCAAAACTTTTGCACTGTACTAGCTAAGGGTAACCTTTGTTCAGGAATCAATCCCAGCATTATTTACACATAGGGGCCATTAAGAATAGCCAATCAACGTAACGCCATGCTTTGGAGTGTTAAAGGAAACAGGAGGAGATCCACATTCGACAGTAACCTCAAGCTCAGCCTCCGGTTGAGGACACTGGCCACTTAAAGATGGCAACGCTACTGCTGCACTACCATGCCATCTTAATTTTAACAAA